>JAQMYM010000023.1:1505022-1534788 GCA_030014255.1 Parauchenoglanis ngamensis
TGTGTTATAATGTGTTGAGGTCTGATTGTTCTAGTGTCCAGCTGTTCCTGATGTGCTCCTGTGTTAGTTGTGGAGCTGAGGTTCAGGACCAGCTGGGTGAGGGGACTCTTCACTCTGCTCACTTCTTGTTCTCTCTCTCTCTGTGTGTGTGTTCTCTCTCTCTCTCTCTCTCTTTTCTCTGTCTCTCTCTCTCTGTGTGTTCTCTCTCTCTCTCTCTCTTTTCTCTGTCTCTCTCTCTCTGTGTGTTCTCTCTCTCTCTCTCTGTTTTCTCTCTGTCTCTCTCTCTCTGTGTGTGTTCTCTCTCTCTCTCTCTGTTTTCTCTCTGTCTCTCTCTCTCTCTCTCTAAAGCAACAGATTTACAGTCTTGCGAAGACAAGGAACTGCCAGGTACTCCACCCAACGCCTGATCGAATAATAGACCTTTTAATTGCACTGTCTTTTACAATCATGTCCATGGGATAATCTCTAATGAAATGCCACTTAATTTCTTTTTTTCATTCCAGTAGAGGAGACATTACCATGTGAGTAGTGAGTAAACATAATTCAGATTTAAAGGTGCAGTCATTGATTCTAATCTAATGCACTTTTTGTCAAATTCACCAAATAGTTCACACTTCGCTAGCTGTCTGTTCTGTTTGTGTGCTGAAGAAAAACCCGGTGTTTGTACACAACCATGACTCTGTAAACAGGGAAACAAAGAAAGTGGGCCGGACTGAACCACACAACATTCTCCAGCCGGGCAACAACAGGGGGCGTATTCCAGCCCACAACAGGACAGGGGAAGGGGGGAGTAAGGGGGGATGGGGGTGTCGTTGTTAAGTGTTGTTGCCTCAGCAATTAGGGGGGCAGAGCCTCTGAAGGAACACTGAAGAGAGATGTGTATTTGTTTGACTGATGAGTTCAAATATCAATGATCTTTCTCCACAATCCATGACCCCGATGACTTTAAGTAAGAAATAAAAACCTAGGGTTTTTACAAAAAACAAATGCCAACAATTACAATTTCTATTCATTAAAGGACTCCATATCATACATTTCATCTGTTTATAGTTACATTTAATGTTCGCGAAACATGTTATATGTTACAGCATCTATATACAGTCGCTCCCTCACCAGCCTCTCTTTTTTCTTTTTCTAATAAGACAAAAAATATTAAACACAGCTTATCATGTTATGGAGAAACCAGAAAGCACCAACTCGTCTGTCCTGAAGATGCCAGAAAACGTAAACCGCTTTACCTCTGACTGTCACAATGCGCTGACACTGAAGACTCCTTCCATAAATATTACATTAACAAGTTCTTCGAGAAAACTTCACTATATCAATGATTATACACGTTTTTAACGTTTACGTGGTGTGTCCTCCATACAAGTCCATGCCAACGAGCTGTTGCTATAGGAACGACAACGTATTAGATCATTTCTGTCATAGAAAAATTAATCAACACCTTCTGACCAATCAGAATTCTGAATGCGTCAGTAAGAGTCTTACTGCAAATAATGTGTGTTCGTGCCAGTGTGTACGTGTGTACACGGCTTTCAGTGTGTGTGATTCCTCTTTTCAGTCATTTATCTGAAAGCGTCCAGCTGGGCTGTGGTGTGTTTCCACAGAACCGTTTCAGAGAGTTTATTGTGTGTGTTGTGGCACAGCGGTACTCTGGGGAACTGGGCCTTCATTTTCGGCCCTTCTCTAGGATCCAGCTGAAATGCAAACCTGCCCATTGTGCGGCGATGAAAAGGCAATATAATCTATCGCCGTGTGTGTGCCAAGCCTCACTGAGTCCCATTCATACACTGACACACAGCTTGGTGCCGGATCGTGTGTCGATTCCTTCTGAATGTTAAATATGAAGTGATAATACGGCTGCCGTCGGTGTATTAACCAAAATCTTCAGCCTGACTGCTGGAACGCAAGGCTTTGTTATATATTCTTTTAGAATTTACGTCACTCTCAGTTGGGAAGGAGGGAAGAAGGGGATGCAATTTGTCTCTCTGAATATGCTGTCCAGGGCAATAAAGAAAAAAAATATAACAGATGGAGCTAAAAACAAACAAAAAAGAGAGAATGCTTTGGCTTTAAACCCAAAATTGACATTCGGAGCCAGCAATCGAACAGCACTTGGCCATTCTCCCATAAAATTGCGAATGTATATTCATACCATGTTTAAAAAAATGCAGTCTATTTTTTTCCGTCTCGTTCGCTTGTTTCTCCCCTCTGCCGCCTGCCTCGCCTGTGATGAATCTCAATTACGGCAAGGTCACCTTTCATTCGCTTGATCTCTCTGTTGCTTTATTGGAACTGGCAGTACTTCCACACTATTATGGTGCACTTATTGACAGGCCGTTCCCTCTCCAAACAAGACTGACAAAAAATGTGCGAGAGTTACTGGCTCCTCTCTAATTTTGGGTGACAGAATTGGCGCAGGATCGTCATAGCCGAGCTAATGGCCGTATAGTAATCTCCCCCGTGCTCTCTGGTGGCGCGAGGTGGGCCTATTTATATGCTGCTGTGTAACGAACCAGACTCAGGAGAGGCTTGAGGTTATTAAAAACCATCCAAAATCTTCATCAAAAAATGAGCATGCACAGTGAGCCATCAGAAGATCAAAACCAGTCAATGCAGAGAGATGAGTGCTGTGACATGAGTTAGCAAGAGATGTTAGCATAACATGGACAAAGCAGGTGGAATAACATGACTCAGCATTGTTGAACAGTAGCAAGACTAGAGATGGGACGTTTGATACTGAAGCATTGTCATTGTCAGGCTTCCGAAGCACAGACGTTGTGAAACACTGATCCAAAGTATGGTTCAAAACCCCCATGTCATGTGACAACTGCTAAGTTAGACTAGATATAGAGCTATAAAAGCAGGCTTAATGGGTTAAAATGCTGCTTCACTGATTTGAGGCTTGTGGGCTCAAACCCCTGCACCACCAATATGAGGCATTCTTTTTTCCCATTGATTGTCCTTTTCCATAGGAATAATAAGTACATTTATTAAAACTTGATTCTGCCATAGATGAAACATGTTCCACAAAGGAAGCACCTTAAAGGGGCCTACAAAGTCACAAAGGCTACAAAGTCAACTTAAACCCGTAAGACCCATGTGGTTATTTATCCCAGTAGACATAGCAGCCTTTTGTAAAGAGATTATCTTCCTAAATGCAATGTCTTTCACATGAAACAGAAATAGCAATGCAGCAATGAAATATGTATTGATATCCTGGCATAATTTGCCATTTATAAGTAGTTTAGAAGGACTTGTTGTTTCATAGAATAGCATTATGAAAACGTGATGGTAGCAAACGTGGCCAGTGGGTGTCACCGTGGAGATGGGTGTCGGATTGTTTCAAATCTTTGAATCGGTTCAAACGTTTCAGTGATTCACAAAGCCTCGCTTTACCCCCCACTAGGCAAGACTACAGGTGTGGTGTGGTTATAAAGCCCTTGAACAAGAACAGGACGTGAGCAACAGAAATAGTGATCTCTGGTAATAGCGATCTCTGCTGGTGTGGAGAAGCATTGTCCTGGACCAGTGTGACATGCTGAGATCTGAAGATGGATCTGACACACAAAAAAGCTATTTACATAAACATTTATTTAGTTCCAGCTTTGAGTTATCTGTGCTTGGGTAATTTTAGTGATTTCTATTCTCATGCTGTAAAGATTGGTGTTTTATGATTTAAGTGTTTCATGAGGATGTTTTCTGCTCTATACATCTCTTCAGATTACATTTTTGGCTGTTTTGTTGCTTTTTGCTTTGTTTTCATTATGTGCAGATTGAAAGCAAACCAAACTAATTATCAAATGAATCAGAAGGAACAATTTCATTCTGATTCCTTTGTGGAGTTCCTTCCGTTGTCCAAAAACATTAAAGAGCACTGGCAAATGGTTCTGGCAAACACTTTTAATATAATTTGTAATCTATACTCAGTAGCTGGTTATGATGGTTAACTGCCTTAGCAATTGTAGAAAATGACTCCAGAGACGCCTATGACGCCAACCAATGCAGAGAGAATTCAATGCTAATTCTTGATGAAATCCTTAGATTAGGCTTCAGCAGCTTGCTGCTAACCTTTTATTTATCCCATCTGTTCTATATTATGGAATCATCAATTCTTAAAGTGCAGAGTTTCTCAAGTTTCTGAGCCTTGTTTATTCTTCTGTAGTCAAACCTGTTTATCCGTGCATCGACCTTTATCCCGTAGCCGGCTGGCCTGTCTATTGCGCATCGATTGTTTATATTGAGTCCGGCATGTTCTACAGTTTCCTGTTTGTACACGGTTTTGACCTTTGGGTTGTATCCTGGATTATGCCTTTAGGAAAGCTTGCCTGCATGTTCAAGGCTTTCAGTACAGTTTACTTCTCTACATTTGGATTAGTAGACTTTAAGTTGCACTACTGATAGTTTCTTTTTGCTTTATTGGAATATTATCACTGCTGCTCAAGGGCCCAGCAGTGACAGCTTGGCTGTGCTGGGATTTGAACACATGACCTTCCGATCACTAGTCCAATGTCTTAACCATTGAGCTACCACAGACTGGTAGACATAAAATATGAACACGGTGGTAAAATCTCCCACACTTCTGTAGACACTGCATTCTCAGTTTAAGGAAGGTCACTCACTGAGCTTCATAAGGAGCGCTGGGTTGATGGACACGAGCTTCCATGCTGCACGTCTCAGAAGTGCATTTTAAGTGTTGTTACATTCTTAAAGAGTGTAATATGATGCCAAGATTCATTATTTTGCAATGATTTATATATTTTCATTACTCATAGTGTAGCCTTAAAAGAAATATAGTCTGTAACCTGGTTGTGGCACACTTTTCACTCTTGCTTATCAGTGTTTAAATGTGCTAATAAAGGAGCCTAAATATCACAATGACAGTTTTACTTTGGAAATATGATTGGTCAACTACTTTTTATAAATTGCTGCCCAACTAATAAAATGACTAGTCATGCAACAGCTATTCAGGGGGACTGAGACCTGACTATAAAGGTTAAACCCAGCCATATGAAACAAACAGTGCCGTTTACTCTGTCGTTCATCTCATGGACACACCACTGAGTTTTATTTACCATCCAAAGTGGAACAGGGGCTTAAAAACTGGAGAGTGTGTGTAAAAGTCTATGGCACTTTTTGCCCAAGCTGAGTCCATTGGTCGGACCTCTCTGGGCCATATCGATCTGCAGTAGGATTGTTTGACCCTGTTTACAGTCTGAGGTAAAGGAGGCACGTCTCCAGGACCTGCAGAGAGCTGAAAATGTCAGCCAACACCAGATACGGCTCCGAGAAAGAAGGGCACATTATTGAGTTAATCCTGGAGAGAGGGAAATTCAAGCCCACAAAGAGCACCTGGGTCTCACGGAGTCATTACAGCAGAGGAATGGTGTTTTCTTCCCAGCAAATGGATCTATTATGCACTGGAAACATCACCTTTGGCGGCTTGGCCACCAAAACACACACTTCTGTCTCAAGATGAGTTTTCCCAGAAGTGAGGAATTATAGAATTGTGTAAAAATAAGTGGAAAACGATCTGGCGGATCTGAGAGTGTACACTCTCTGTAACACACTGAGCTCCTGTTTGTGGCTGCAGGATAGCCATAAGTTATGGCATGACATCTTCAGATTTGATAAAAGGAGACTGGAGAATACTCTTAAACTCATCCATCTGGGGTTCAAATCAAACTACGATCCTGGGTGATGATTTTCAGCCTCCTCTGACAAAAATCCTTTGGAGAAACAAGGTAAAGGTTATGGCAGGAAGTTCAGCTTCAGCCAACACCCTCGTCTCAGCCATCTCAGTCTCTCACATACATACAGTACACATGGATCTGAACCTCTCATAGCATGAAAAGAAAGAAAATGTGTGCCAAAACCTTGTGAAATGATCTCCTCTCTTTCATGCTGGTGCAGCTGGATTGAGTCGGAGAAGGTGAAAGCCATCAGCCTGATCATGGATTCAGGTTTTAGGGGCTTTGTAGTCGTCTGAAATGGAGCTTCTTACACACTGTACAGAGAAAGGCAGTAAAATGGATTTGTAAAATAAAAAAAGAAAGAAAATGCATTAACCAATTCTACAACTCTTTTATAAATGCCCGGAGAACATCGTTTGCTCAGCTAAATCACTGTTACAAAGAACAGAGTACTGAAATCACTCACTGTTTCTTAATGCGATGGACAGGAAGAGCATAAAAGAGCAAATTAATACCAGTATAATGGATGGTAATTTCCCAGAATGGTTAAAACTAGCACCTTAAAGTGTGTTCATCACATTGTCCCTCCAGAGAAGCTCATAAAGCTTCTATGTAGTGGTGTACAACTGTATCTCTATATTAGTAGAAGCTCTTCAGGACATGTAGAACCTCTAATTATCCAAAGAACCCTTGAGGAACCATTTTAATATACCATCATTATTACACTCTAGAAGGACCCTAAAACTTCATTGGTTTGTCCATCATGGGTAACCCTTGGACATTTTATATAGAGCCATTATAACACCTTTAGAAAGCAAATAACCTCTCATTACCACCATCCTCAACCACTGAGGAACCTATTTTAATACATTATTGTTTAACAATCATCATTTCACTCTTGGAGGATTCAAAATGGTCCTTCTTTTTTCCCTCTTGGGGAAACCTTTAAGCTTTTATTTTGAACATAGAAGGTTTTCCTATAAGACAGTAGTACACTTTTAGGAAGCTGAGATCCCAAGGAATTATCCAAAGAACCACCGAGGAACCCTTTCTCAAAAACATTATTGTCACAACTATCATTACGTCTTTGAAGAATATTAAAAGGTTCTCCATTTTGTTTCTCTGGGAACCCTTTAAGTTTGTATGTTAAACCATACAACAGTGATTTGCAAAGAAAAAGCATTTTGGAAGCAAAAAAACTCTAATTATTCAAAGAAAAAAAGACAAAAGTTGTCTAAAATGCATTATTGTCATAACTATGTATCATTATTACACTTTTGAAACAGATATGGGCTATCAAATGTTTGTCCCTCTTTGGGAACCATTGCGAGTCGTAATTGGACCACCTTTGGAAAGGTGCCTCGAGTTATCCAAAGAACTCTTGGGGATCCATTTTTCCATTTTTTGGGGATTTAGTTATTGGCATAATTACCATCATTACAGTCTTTTGGAATCGTAACAGGTTCTTTTTTCCTCATAGGAAGCTTTTAAGGTTTCATGTGGAACCATGCAACAGGGGGTTTCCTCAATTAGATAAGATCCATGTAGGACACATTTGTAGGCTTAACCGCTTAAGCTAAAGACCATAAACAGTTCCTCAGTTTGGCCCTGTAAGGATACATTACAGTAGGCATCCGAAGAACCCTTGATGAACTTGGCAGGATCTCATTAAAAATGTAAATGGATTTTTTTGATTTCATAAAGATAACCACTTGAAAGGAAATGATCTCCACTGCATTTAACATGAACTGAACGAAGTCGTAAGATAAGGTGTTACTATTTTGATATGAGTCATGTAAATTGTTACAAGTTTACAACTGTGCTAACACCTGAGGTTAGCTAATTAGCTAGCTAACATTGGCTCAAATTGTTACTGGATCCCATGGAGCCAGGAAATCTGTATGAATTTGAACAAATCTATAAAATTTACTTTGATTTTCATTAAAGGAATGAAGTCATAAGAAAAACTTTGCTAGTGTGTGATACCACCTGAGGAAACTGCTAGTGCTAGCACTTTCCAGCTTCATGAGGCATGGCATGTGTTGTTAGTTAGCTAAGCCAAATAGCTAGCAATCACTTTCCAGGTAACCTTATGTAGAGGTTAGCTAGCTGTTAATTTACAATCTCCAAAACTTCTACAGGAGCTCTCTCCATTCTTGTGATTATTTCATTGTTAGAACTTCTTGAACAATCTTTTCTTTTAACAGAGCTTCTCACCACCTCTCTCGCTCTCTCTTTCTCTCTCTCTCTCTCTCTCTCTCTCTCTCTCTTCACAGTCCATAACCTTACTGAAGTTACTGAAGAGTTACTGAAGAAGCTAGTCTTTTCTCATCTTTTTCCTCTCCCAGCTCTGTGACTCTTCCAGATCCTCAGCTCAGATTCGATCAGATATATTTCTTCCTAGATTTTTTTTATCCCCTAGTTCTCTTCATGGAGGCACACTTGGCTCAGATGCATTTCCTCATGTGACCCAAGAGGTGCATCAATGTTTAATGGCTCACTGGCTGCTCCTCAGGTATTGTGTATGTTTAATGCCGCTCAGGCTGGGCTCCGCTTTAGCGGGTATTGTTTAATGTTTTATTCAGGGGTTCGGCAGGTTAAAGTTTCCCCAGGCCACCACCCGTGTAATTCCCCGGGCTGAAATATCAGGGTGACGAACCGTTGGCTCCTCATGGAGGATCAGAGACAGGAAAGCATGCTGATCGGATGGCAATTCCTGCTCCATATCTGTGTCCGTGTCAGGAAGAGATAGTAGCAGAGGTGGCAGGACGGGTGGGGCAGACGTCTTTATTTTCATTTGGATAGCACAGAAAACCCAGATGTGTCCCAGTCCACTGCGGGGCGTCGATATATTTATCTTACTCGAGCCAAGTGACAGTTCGTTTAGCCTCTATTTCATTTCATCCTTGGTGACAACAACAAGAAAACAAAATGAATGAAAATGGAGGATTTTTTCACCACTGGTGCAGAAAGAGGAAACGAGAGATGGCTAGAGAGACAGATGTAATATAAATGCTTTATGTATGACCAGTGATTGAAGGCCGAGGGCTAGCGAGGTCCCATCGTCATGCCCTTGGACAAGTGAATAAATCAGCCCACAATTAGAGGCCCTGATTTCATTTAGGCAACCTCAAAAGGCTCCCGAGGCAGATCCTGGCAGATGTCAGTTCTAGCCAATTGATTTTGTCACTGTCCTGAGGCCCCCAAGCCCTCTGTCCTCTTCTATGCCCGATTAAAAATGGAATTTAGCAATGAGCCAAGTGGCTGTCCACATGAGGAGACAGTGAGTGTATGTGCTACTGCATGAGTGCCTCTCTCTTTCTCTCTCTATCTATCTCTATCTCTCTACAATAAAATTGTAAACAATATTGCAGCTTCATGGTACATGAACTCATATAAAAACCTGTCTCGGTTTTGCAAGTGGTTGTAATTAGTATTTACATATAGATATAAAATTTGCAAAATTCCATCACACAGATCTACTTAAGGATCCTACACTACATGGATTGGGATACAAATGACAGAACACGGTATAAAAGAAATAAAAGCCTCTATGCCATGCAGTTATATTAAAATATAGGGGCGTCAGAGAAACATCGGCAAAACAAGTTAGCTCTTGTTCTGTGACGTAATTAAAGCTACGAACAGTCATCCTTCACTATCTTCTCTTTTTTTCACTTTTTAAGAAGTTAAGACCAAAAAAACCTGCAGCTTGTCATGTTAAAGAATAACTGCCAGATGTAAACACCTAGAATTCAAAGGTGTTGATTAATTGAAAATTGAATCTCCAGTGGTCAAGCTGTAATTTCAAGTTTCGTAGCATATTCAGGACAGAGGAGTTTACACTTTCCAGAGTTTTTATCTGTCCTAAGAAAAAAAAAAGAGATGTTGGTGAGGGAATAACTGTTTATAGCTGCTCTAACATAAGTGAGAACAGGAATTAGCTTGTTTCATTGACTGACCTGTAATTTCTTATTTGAGTTCTGTCCTCACCCTGAGCCAGACCAGGAAAACTGTGGTTGCTGATGAAGATGAAGATAATTTCAATTTTGGAAGATTTCCAAGAAGAAGTCCTTATTTTTCCCTCTTGGGGATTCTTTTAAGATTTTGAACTATAAATAAAAAAGGTTTTGTTGTCAGACAGTAGAACACCTGTAGGAAACTGAGAAAGCAACAAAGTATCCAAAGAACCCTTGAGGAACCCGTTCCCAAAGACATTAATTTCATAGTTAATGAATTAATTATAATCAATTAATTCACAATTATTGTCATAAGTGTCATTACACCTTTGAAGGATCTTCAGTTTGTCCCTCTCTGGGAACCCTTTAAGCTTGTATGTGGAACCATATAACAGTGATTTCCAATTTAAAAACCTTTAGCAAGTGGAGAACCTCTAATTATTCATCAAATGTTGTTGTTTTTTTTTCTCTAAAATGCATGATTGTATTAACTATGTATCATTATTATGCTCTGGAAAAAGCTATGTTTCATCCAAAGTTTGCCCCTCTTTGGGAACCCTTGCAAGTGGGAAGTAGAACATTTTTGGAAAGCAAAGAACCTCTCGTTATGCAAAGAACTCTTTGGGATGCATTTTATATAAGTACTTGGCATAACTGCTATTATTACACTCTTGAGGGATCTTAACAGGTTCTTTTCTTCCTCTCAGGGAGCTTTTTTAAGGTTTCATGTGGAACCATACAACAGAAGGTTTCCTCAAGTCCCAAGAAGAACACCTTTGGCAACAAATGAATAAAAGTTTGACCATGCTGGCATTTTTTCAGCAGTTACACTGCTCTTAGTGTTATTCTTGAGTCAACAGTTTATGAGTCAAGTCACTTTATTGTCATGTGCACCAAAAAACAATAAATTCTTACTATGCATTTCATTCCTTAAGACTACACATTAAAGGCAGATATATTCACAGCTACAGAGAATATGAAATACTACCACCACCTAATTATCCTCTGTGCTCATGTGAGTGGTTCCAAATCACTTTTGTGGTTTTGTGTGGGCAGAGATGTTTTCAAAAACACAGTTCGTTTGGAAAGGAATTTTTTTGTTTGTTTGTTTTTTTGAGTAACAACTATGTTTTCAGAAATATCTCTGTAAGTTTTAACCACAGTGGTATTCAATTTGCTACTAGCAATGTCAGGGTAAAAATAGATAATAGATAGATAAATAAATAAATAGAAACTTATCTAAAGTTTTGCTCAAAGATCAGCATTAGCTTCCTTTACATGTCTTTCTCACACACCAAATGATTCAAACTTTCCCATGTCCGTTGCTTCAGCTCTCTGTGTGATATGAATTCTCTCTCTCTATCTCTCTCTCTCTCTCTCTATCTCTCGCTTGCTCTTTCTCTCTGTTTGAAAACTTTCTTCATTATTATTTCATATCACTTTTATTGTTCTGATTAATTCCCATTTGCAAAGAATCAAAGTGGAGAGAACAAAGGTAGTTTTTTTAAAGGATTTTGTCTTTGATGTTTACGAATATTTAATGAACTACATTGATTGTGTCTCACTTTTATTTTTTTAAGAACATATGCAATAACGGATGTGTGTTCTCTTCGGTCCGTAAAGAATTAAACTGAATAATTGAACATGTGAAATGTGTCTTTTGTGTCCCACAGCAATTTCATTTCTATTGCGTTTTAATGTGATTTCAGATGCAATTCTGTGTTTTGTATGACAGAATATTGTGCTGTGTTTATTTATTTACTTGTTTGTTTATTTATTTATTTATGCATTTATGCATATGAAAGCACAGTCACACAGACCAAAGGTCAAGTAGTTGTGTGGATTAGGAAACTGTGCACTGTTGTACAGCTGATGTTCAGGAAGTGAAAGAGAGCGAGAGAGAGAGAGAGAGAGAGAGAGAGAGAGAGCAGAAGAAAGAGAAAGATGAAAAAAGAGAAATCAAGAGTGACAGAGAGAGACAGAGAACAAGAAGAAAGAGACATACAGGGAAAGATGCAGAGAGATATAAAGAAGAAGAAAGTCAGAAAGAAAGAGACAGAAGATTGGGAGAGAAAGACAAACTGAAAGCAAGAGAGAGAGACAGAGAGAGAGAGAGGAAAGATAGGGAGAGAGACTGAAGAGGAAAGAAAAATAAATGACGAAAAAATCTGAGACAGACAGAGAGATGCAGAAGAGGAAAGGCAGAGAAACAAGAAGAAATAAAAAAGAGACAAAGAGACGGAATGAGACAGATATGGTAAATAGGGTTCCTCAGCTGGTTCCTTTGGGCGGAAACTTGTTTTGAGAATACAGAGTTTGCCTCTCAGGAAAAGGTTCTACCGGTTCTTCCTCAACCCTGAAACATAACCCTTTTAATGACTGTGCTGAACTAGCGCTGATGGTCAATAATGTAGCTCGATAGAAATGAAGAGAGCTGGAGAAAGAAAGAAAGAAAGAGAGAGAGAGAGCAAGAGAGAGAGAGAGAGAGAGATAGGGACCGAAAGCCAGGGACAGACAGGTGGGAGAGAACGAGGTACAGAGCTAGCAGTGGTGTTCAATATTGTAATTAGATGAAACAGACAGATAGAGCAGGTAGACAGATAGAGCAACAAATAGAAGGAAAGAAAGATAGAGTACAGAACTTTCAGTGGTGTTCAATAATGTAACCAGCTGATAGACAGACAGATAGAGAGAGAGACAGAGCAGGAGACTGTGAGAGAGAAATCTGCAGAGCTAGCGATGGTGTTCAATAATGTAACTAGATCTGGATGGTGAACTGGCGATGAGGGAGCGATATTGAGGTCATGGTGTCTAAAACGAAGGTCAGTAGGTGGCACCCCACTGGAGCATCAGAACTAAAGCACCTGCTACTACTGCTAATGCCTTTAAGCTAGTTTCCACTTACTCAATGCTGCTCAAGGCAGGGCAAATTCCAGACGAAAGACAGTTTCCTACTTCCTACTTCTCTGCCCTGGAATTCCTTAAGTTTAGGCATTATGAGTCGATCTGGTAGTGTGTCTGGTCTGCTAGTGATAACATGTTCAAAAATAAAAAATCATAGATAGAAACAGAATGCTTGTCCATTCTGTCTGGTGCTGGTGAAAAGTGATACTTCAAGATAACATAAAGAGGATTAATGGCAGGACTAGGATCCTGATTGGAGTAGGAACTTGTAGGCCTCAGATTTGCTGGTGTAGGATTCCACTGGCATGTATAAGAAGCTCATTGGTCTAAGGATGACAGGAGTAAGATCCTGACTAGAATGGGAGTAGATGAACCAGTAACTGTGTAAGGATGTGGGCCTCGGGATGGAAAGAATAGGGCCTAAATGACAGGAGCACCATTTGGATGGGAGTAGGAACCCTTGGGCCACAGGTTGGCAGGAATAGAATCCAGAGGCATAAGCTGGATCTGGATGGAATAGGAAGCTACTACTAGGAGTATGAAGAAATTATGGGCCTCAAGGTGTTAGGAATTAGACCTAGATGGCAGGTGCAAAATTTAAAAGGGGGCAGGAATTCTTCAGGGTCATGGTTGTAGAAGTAGGATCCAGGTGGCAAGAATAGGATCTGGAGGGGTAGGAACTCTTTGGTTGGTAGCAGGAACTTGCGAGGCATAAGTTGATAGAAATAGGGCATAGATGGCAGGAGGAAGATTTGGATAGGAGCAGGAACCCATGGGCCTCGGGTGGTAGGAATAGTACCCAGATGGCAGGAACAGGAGTTGGATGGCAGGAAGAAATTGTGGGAGTTAGGTTGGAAGGAATAGAACCTAGATGGCAGGAGCAGAATTTGGATGGGAACAGGAACCCCTGAACCACAAGATAGGTAGGAATAGCACTTATATGGCAGGAGCAGAATTTGGATTGGAGCAGGCACTTGCAGGCCTCAAGTTGGCAGGAATAGCATCTGGATTGAAGAAGAGATTTGTAGGCCTCAGGGTTGCAGTAGCATCCAAATAGCGAAAGTTTTGATCTGGATGGTGTTTGTGGGCTTTAGAACAGCAGAGGAGACTCTAGATAAGAGCAGGGGCTTGTGGATGTCAGGATGGCCAAAGCAAGAACTCCAATAATACTCTAATTAAAGTAGAGGGTGAGGTCTAGTGTGTGTAGCTATTATGAGCCATTGTGCGATTTAACAATAAGCGAGAACTTTGTACTGTTCCAACATTCTTAAAGCACTTCAGTAAATATGCTGTTTGCTTACCATCAGCATTGTATTGAATAACACTGTTGAATATTAAGCAATCTTTTGATCTATCTTTCATTAAGCCTCCCTGTGTGTTTTTCCTGCATTTTTCATATATTCAATTATCCTGTGTGCTTTACACAGGAGAAAAATGAGCTCCGAGCATTGAAGGTTTCATGTTATTTATTTATTTATTTTTAATTAGCAATATTACAAGGCTGTTTAAACCCCTGTAATTGGCAATCCTGAGGAAAAAAACAACTAACGCTCTCACTTGCTTTCAGATTGCCTGCGTGTTGGTGCATGTGTATATGAGGGCTCTGCACGAGTCTGAGGAAGATTTATGTGCGGCGTATATCAGGCATTGTCATGTAGGACATTGTAACTCAGTCAGCAAGCACTCGTTTCTTGTTATCGATGCTCTCTGCGACCTCCCCAGCATTAGTTTTGTTCACAGCAATGCGACTTTTTTTTTGTTGTGTGTGCAATTGGTCTCAAAATGCCAAATTACACACCTCCACCGTGCACAGATCTGATTTTATAAGGCCATTCCAGCAAGTGCTAGACGTCGTCTGACAAATTGCAGGTTTCAGAAGGAACGTCAATGAAGCTTGGGCACAGACTGCAATCAACTTGTTTGACCTCATTGTGGCTCAGAATGGGGTTGATGTACGAGCAAAATTTCTGTCATTCTCAAAGAAAATGGATCGACTGAGTGTAAAGTGTCATAAGTTTAATTCTAACAGTAGATTTTCTGAAGTATTGCTCCTTTGGTTCCATATTGAGCAGGTGGGAAATACAAGACCTTATGTATATATTTATAACCCATTTTAATTAGCTTTTTTAAACACCCTTTTCTGCTTCTAAATACGGACTTTCCAAATAAACATATGCATGAAATGCTAATATGTATTATTAAAGATTAACAATGAGTCTTTTAGGATTTCACTAAGAATATATTACGCATTAACACACATGTTCATTAAAAAGCGTTACAGAATGTTATGGAATAGTGATGTGTGACCTGTAACCTGCATGCTCTGCAGTCGTAAGGAACAGAGTTCATGTCTTTCGTGAAAGCTTACATGTTTTGCTGATATTAAAAAGTGTTTGGAACAATTTGTCTGTTTATATAGTAGCCTAGACCCAGACACTATTATGCTGTTAAAACGCTATTAAGACGATACCACAAGCTGTGCCTTGCAATTAGTGTACTATGCTAACTTTGGGAAAACAGCCCAAAAATGAAAGAGTGCAACACTGCTCACTTTACTAAAGTGGCTCATGCTAAACCTTGTTGTCTACACGAGTGTCCTTTTTTAAACAGGCGCTAAATAGGAAAACTTTATCTTTTAATCTATGATATGGACACCGCTATACAGGCTAACCTTGGTGATTTGCAAGGTCAGCAGTATTCAGATGGTTGATCAACATATATCTTTGCAAATTGGGTGGCACTGATTGACTGGGCCGGGTGGGTGCGACTGTGGAAAAAAACATAACCTGCGCATCACTATTATGGTATGTTAGAATATGCTACTTTGCACAGCATTCATCGATCCCATGCTGTGTCAGACATGTTTCTGAAAACACCTCAAATAGATTTATGAAAGAGGAAAAAAAGAGCATAACTATCTGGTTGTCACTTTAGAGGAACCCTTACAGGTTCTAGGTAAAACCTATGAACAGGAAGTAGAACCCATTTATAAAGCCTAAGTACTCTTACCTATCCAAAGAACCTTGAAGAACACTTGAGGAGCCTAGGAGGTTCTGTGCTGATTTCATGCTGTCCATCAAACAAAGGGAAGTTGTAATATGCAAATGATGGCATTCTCAGATTTTTTTTTGATGTCGCCTCACCTGAGGAAGATTATATTGAGTCACATTACCTTGTTCGTATGTCACACACCACTACTCATCTGTCACTACCTGCTAATCGCTGCATAGGTGTGCATCATGCTTGGACATCTCCGTTTCAGCGTGTGATGAAAAACGTAGCTTGTCTTAAAGTTATTTGCAGAATTACAGTTACTTCAAGTTACAGCTTTACCTCTGACAGTTATGAAGTGCTGACACTGGAGATTCTTTCCATAAATGTATAGGTAAGCATTTTCTTACAGAAAACTTCTCTTATACGGGATTTAATCTGTTTATGTGGCCGTCCAAGTCCCTGTGAATGAACCGTTATTACAGAAATGATAACATATTAGAACGAGCGCTTTAATATAAAATTGTGACCAAATAGATAATTGGTAATAACTCATCCACTTATCCTCATGGAGGACTTGCTTCGGAAGAATAAAAGAAAAGACTGCCTCTGCGTTGATAGAATTCAGTAAACATTGAAGGCCCGTTGAAATGATTTGTTGCCTGCGTTTTATGAAAACTGACATTGTGCGATGTTCAAATTAGCTTGAGCTTGTAGGCCATGAGCATTCTTGTGTATCAGTGTTTCTGCTCACTCAGCTATACAGCGTGGTACACACATACACACACGCAACCCTGCAATAATAGCACAATATTTAGGTCATATCTAATTAACTTTATTCTCTTTAGTTCAGATAGCGCATTAGCATACACCTTTCGTTCCCCATCAAAGAGCTGAATACATTCACCTGTTCACTCCCATTTATTCGGCATATCATTGGGATAATTATGTTTGCTCATTTATGGAGCTTAATTATAGAGAGAGTCGGTAATTACAGGGGCCGTGAAAAAGGTGCGGGCGCGAGCAGTGGCTGATCCGCGCTGATGCTCTAACGTTCATATCATCGCCTGAGGCACAGAGAGCTAAGAGCAATCAAATACACCACTCATGTGCATAATTGCTCATCAAACATGCTCCGAGGGCAACAAAAAAATGGATTGGGGGTGGAGCTTTACAAAATCCTGATGTCATTTCCTTTTCATTATCTTAGTCTTCCCCCGTACCTGAAATGAAGCCTATAGAGGTAATACACTTGTATTTGTTTACTAATTAAAATATCAAGCTTTTCATTTTTAATAGCCTCTTAACTCAATGCAATTGCATATCAACTATTGCAGCACTCAAATTCTAATTCGAGCTAGGTTAGCAAATGCTAAATTGCGTCATTTTAGCCACATAGATACTGTTTAAAGTAATTTACCAATATTTATAAGAAGTGTTGATGTTCCTGACAGTTTTTTGGGATTGACATTAACAATTTATTGCAATATATTGAATTGTATCCTCTGTATCGTAATACGTATCGTATCGCCACATTCTTGCAAACACACAGTCCTGGGAAATGATGACAAGGTGAAGATTGTCACGATTGTCCCTAATCGTCTCGCTAGCTTATTTAAAACAAAATGTGAATTGTTTTTTACTCACCAGGTTCATTTCCTTATAATAATCAGTTTATGATTGTGGCCTCATTTTATTTCAGTTGTTACCTTTAAACTCAATAGACCAATCTAAATTGTCCAATTGTTACACCCATAAAAAGCACCAGCTGACGTAATGTAAATAAAATGGTGTAGACTTTGGAAAATAAAAGTGAGCCTTTGAATCTTTATTCACTCCTGAAGCATCGTGTTTACATCGTCAACAAAAAGTCAGAAAGTCGTTGGCTAGCATTTTGGGTGTGATCTGTGGCGTTCTATCATCGCATGTTAACGCCTTGTTGAAATAAAGCTAGCATCTTCATTTTCACTCAACACGTGTTTACATGCAAGATGACAGGTTTCTGAAGCAGTTGGAGTATAAACACGTGTATCAACTGAAAGTTTGGTTTGGCAAAAGCTGGTGATATCAGCTACATTAGCAGCCTACTGAAGGTACTGAATAAAAAAGCTAGATTTGTCTCGACTGTCACTGTGCATTTACACTGTCCATATTAGCGCTGAACAGCTACTTCCTTTGCTACACTGTTAGTTATGAGTGGCAATGGTGTCCTTGTGACTTTGACGGTTCGAGGGCTGAGCATGTTTTCTGTTTGATTCCTCATGCCCATGTGGAAGTGGAATATGGAAAGCTAAAAAATTTGGCATAAAATAGAATGCAGTGGGAAAAAAATCCAAACTAAAAACAAAGAAAACATATTTTAGCCACGAGACCATTCAGTTTCCTCCATCAGCATTCTCTGGAGCAGAAATGGAGAAGCAAACACCGTTCATCGGCTTCCATGTGCATCGTGTTTCCTCTTCATCCTTTCCTCTGGGTTTCACACACACACGCACACACACACACACACACACACACACACAGTGTTTTGCACTGGCACCTTCAGCTCATTGAGTCGCTGTTCACTTCAAAGCCCTGCAATGAGCTTTCCCATTGTGGAGTGAGTATATGTGTGTGTGTGTGTGTGTGTGTGTGTGTGTGTGTGTGTGTGTGTGTGTGTGTGCGGATGCATGATAGCAATTGCCATAATGCTGGCCAAAATGAAGGCCTCACACACACACACGTGGTGTGCTCCATACCGCCGAGATGCTCAGGGAGCATGGACACGCTCCAGGTTGCCATGGTGATATGGTGAATGCCACCAGACAGTACAAAAAAAGCATTTTAATCACACAGAGGATGATCAGCGAGTCCAACTGTCCCTCCTCCTTCATCAACACAAATCACAGAGGCAGAGTCGGGTCCAAAATCCCAGCCAGGACCTGCCTTCATCTCAACAGTCATGAAGTATTTAAAAATTGCATTAATTGGAGGTTCAATATTTGAGTCTATTTGAATGCGCTCGACAGAGCGAACGCTTTTTCGTTGCGCCACTTGGGAGCTACGTTGTTTAAATAGCAAATGCGCTCGCGCCCATCCCAGCGGCTGTGGGCGTGTTGGTCCTACGGTGAGGTGTAGTCAGGGGCGTGGCTTTCCTGAGGCAGCGGAAAGTGACTGTGTGGTTGACCAACAAAAATATACTCTGAAGTCAATGGCGCAGAATTTCACTGTTATTTTAAGGGTGCATTATCAAGATAGTAATATGAGCCTACGGAGAACACACACACACACACTCTGCTTGTTACGCACACAGGCACACGCAGCAGCAAACAAACATGAAAAAGATTAAAAATAAAATGATTACAATGTGAAAGGTTATTATTTTGCTATTAGTGGAATCCTGCTGTTGCTGTACATGGTGTGCTAGTGCACGGTCACTTCACACACGAGCAGATCCGAGCGATCTTTCCTACCACCTGGCAAATCCGCCATTTTAATAGCGAGCACTCTGGCCCTTAACGAGAATGCAAGAGCAGACTCTATCGTTGGTTTGTTGCGTGTTACGCCCAAATGCCCCATGATTAATTAAGAGAATAAGTACAACCCTTTTTCGACAATTCTTCCACTGTTAAACTAGCAAAAGTGGATTTGGACACACCCTAAATGCATCTGCAGCACGTCCTTCAGGCCATGTGTTTAGCTCGCTAAATTAGAGCCCGTAGAGTGCAGTTGTGTTTGAGTCGATTTGAGCGCAGTTGAGTTTACACTCTACAATCACAGATAAAATAAACTCTGATGTGATGCAGGTTATGCTTCTGTATCTGTGTATATGATTTATTTGTTGAACACATTAAAGGACACACACACACACACACACACACTCAGCGCCTATGAGATGACTCTTTTCACCATGTAGTGGAAACATCTGCGTTCTGAGCATCATCCTTTCTCTTTCTCTCTTTCATCGCTCTATTTTTCTCCAAACACTCAGACAAAGCCAGAGCAAAATTCAGCCCCGTGTACGAAGTGCGCACTTCCTCCTGGCTTGTTGTGGAGCGAGTCTGATTCAGATCTCGCTCTCGCCGTGTGTTTACTCCTCTCTGATGTGCTGTCGTTTATTCAGCTGACTCTGGCCAATCGCCAGGCTTTTTCATCTCTCGCTAACTCTCGTGCCGTCCATTAAAACTTAAGTGTCTTTCAGAGCCGCCATTGAACCACAGCTACTGTTTTGCATGTGTAAAAGGCGGGGGTTCTCAATAAACCATGAACAGCTCTTAGCCAGATTGCTCGGACAAAAGACCTCAGATTCATTTGCACATTGACGTGGAGCTGACTGCTTTGATTTTTTTTTTATTTCTCTCTTTTTTCCCTGTCAAAAGCAGAACCTGACCCTCGACTCGGCTGCTTTCGTCCAGGTCGCACTTCAAATGGCCACGTATCCCCAGAGGGCTTTTTTTCTTGAAGGGATAACTTAAAATCAGACCATCTTTGATCTGGAAGGAAGAAAAGTGACATTTCTGATGCCTTAAGATGAGTTTTGTGAAATCTTATAAAGAAGAAACGTAAAATGCTAATTATGGAACAGGATGCACCACTGCAACGGGTACAACCGTATCCCCTCTACATTCCCATTTCTTTCTTTTCCTGAACTTGTGTGTGTCTCACACTGGACGGCTTTCAAAGCTAAAAGTTTTCCCCACTGCACACACACACACACACACACACACACACACACACACACACACACACACACACACACACACATGGAGTATGTATATGGCAATTGGGATGCAAATCCCTTTCTACGCTGCTGGTTTTATTGGAAGCACATCAGAGAGGACAGAAATATTGACAGTCAGGGTTCAGTCGAACAGCAGTACGGTTCGGGATTAGACGTCATGCTGATGGAGTCGCTGTAATTCACTTTCAACGCATAACGAGGCCGCTGCTTTACATTTTACAGCTTTGAGAGAGGGTCCACTTCGACAGGATCTCATTCTAAGAAGATTTACAGCATGGTGATATTTCGTAGTGACTAACATCAGCAGTTAGTTAGAAATGTTCCTCTTACCCTTTTGTCTGACACAAAAAACAACTAAAATCTTTTAAAACATGCTTCAAACAGGGGACCTTATTTATCGCTCACTTTTGTAAAGTTGTGTGGAAATGTTTTCATAGCCAAACTGAATATTTACAAAAGTTATCGGTTTTTACTTCGTGCTCATGTTACCGCTGTAAACGTTACAATTAGTCACGCCCACAAAACTCAAGAATAAACGACTAATCAGCCAAAGATCGCTGTATGCTAAACCCCTCCTCCTTTTATAGCGTGCCATTACTTTTGCACTAATCAAATAGCTAGTCTTCTTTGTCTTCATTTATGGATTAAGGCAATTCTGGAATCACCATCTTTAAAAAACTTTATTTTTATATGTACAGTTTTAAAGAATCAGTGAGTTAAACCTGACAGCGTAAACTGCATCTATAAAATCGTATTAACGCATCAACAATTATATGATTTGAAGGTGATCGATCAATCGATGTTTCGATTTATGTAAATTTCCACAAACTCACATAGGATTTGATTGTTTTTTCCATCTGGCTTTCATGAACACCACATTTTGTTGTGTAAATGCTCCTATGAACAAATTACTGGAAAAAAAAAAAAAGTTTGCATGCTGTTGCTATTAGTGGGGGTTTTTTAGGGGTTTTTTTTCTTCTTTGGAAATTTTAAATCAACAATTTTGTATATTCTGTTAAAGTATAACTTTCAGCCTACAATTTTTGCTTTCTTTGCACCCAGTTCTTGGACACCAAACACTTCTTTTATTTCTTTTCTTTTGTTGAATATTTAATGCAATAACTGGCAGAAGTGAAAAGCCAACTTGGTGCTAAATCAGACACTCGCTGGACGATGGTGTATTCTTTCGCCAAGTTGCTCTCAAAGCTATACGTCGGTATCCACAGATCCACAGCTCTCCATAGTTGATGGACGTTGTGTAAGTCATGCGGTCACCATGTATAAAAATATTGCTGTAAAGAACAGAAAGAGATGGAGAAACGTTTGAGGCTGAATATTGACCTCATAATTCGATTGGAGAGGTCAGAAACAGGAGATCCACGCGAGTCAGCACATGAAGACGTGTGAGTAAAATGTGAGTTCTGTAAGAAACTCAACGCTCAGGATCTTCCTGCTCGGTATTCTTGAGCTTTTTTTAGCCAATATGTTTTATCATCAGACGTCTAAAATGCAGCAGTTGGGTTCCGGTCCGAAAGCAGCTCAACAGTTAGAGCACCATTTGTGTTTGTTTTGCAAATTTGTAGTTATAACTACTCTCAGGGTGCTGTGTTCACTGGGTTTCATTCATTCTCAAAGCTATTCTGTATTTCTGACATCATGTATAATAATGATAGATATATAATACGAGATCGTTTCAGGATCCTAATGTTAGACAGAATGCATGATTAATACAGTTTCATAGTAAATCATATCATATGATGGTATTTTGTTAATATTGGGGCAGATTTTTCAACGATGGGCAAAATTCTAGGAGTTTAATCCAGGATTTAGGAGGGATTTCAAGGTTTTTATGTTTGGACAATTGGTCCGGTTTGGCATCAAAATCATCCAGCTGGATTTTTTCACCACACGTCCTGTTTATAAGTCTACGTTCGCACCGCCATGCTGAAGTGACTCCAATCTGATGTTTTTCCTTAAAGTAACACAGATCTGAGCTTTTCAGGGTTGTGTGGACACGGAAAGCCAATATTTTCAAATCAGATTTGAGTCACTTTCATATGTGGTCCTAAATCCGATACGTATCTGATTGACCTGAATGAATGTGAATGAGAAGCTCAGATGGGAGTTCACGTGTCTTTTTCCCTGTACGCATGTGCTGAGCGTGTAGTCATGAGCCAGCACGCTGTTCTGTCCATCTGTGCTACCTATCGAGATGCTACTTAGCGTCTGTGTGTTAGGTTTATGGGTTTAGGGTTAAGGTTAGGGTTAGGTTAAGGGCTACGACTAAGATAGAGTTTATTCTCTGCTATGGATTAGTACTACAGTAGCATTTTTCATCACGGTAGTACAAATTGTCAGACCTCCATCAGCACAGCAAGTCAGCAGTGGAGGAGAGCTACAGCTGAGCAACTGTTTGCGCTCCAGAGCAAAATGCTATACATACATTACCTGTAATGTCTATCCTGGTGTTAACATCATGAGTCGTCAAATGTTTATTGTTGTTGGTGTTGCAGATGACTCGTGCAAAAATGTATCATTGTGACGCTTCAGAGGACAGATGCGTTCACATTACAGTTAGATACAGGTCAGTTGTAATTCTGAATGTGAACTGTCAAAATTTGATCTGAGCAAAAAATCAGATCAAGAGTTGAACAATGAGGTTTGTAATGTGGCCAAAGTTACTAAATTATTATCATTCTTGTGTATGTGCAACTATATTTACTCCCTATAAGTTGTTCTGTCATAGTTGTGCTCTTTCTTTAAGAGAAAATATGCTCGTTAAATGTATTAAATGTATCCCAGACTGTTGAATTTCACCCACACAAGACTGATGATTCCACGATTTACACTCTTTTCACACTGCAGGGTTGATCTGTAAATCTCGTGGCTAAATATAACGGGCGCGAGGGCATTTAAAATCCAAACGCCGATCGTTAATCTACGTCTGACCTTCTTAGAGCTCATTATGTATTTGTCAATTAGGAACACCTGTTATTCTGCCAAAAACCCAATTAGGCGTTTCGGCACTGAAGCTAAAAATAGTGGAGCGAAATGCAAACATGTTTTCACACTTTCACCTTCCTTCCTGTTCATGTCGCTAAATTCGCAGGTGTTCAGTACATGTTTGGTCTCGCATCATCCGTCTGAGTAACAATATAATAATAATAATAATAATAATAATAATAATAATAATAACAATAATACAGAGACATGCAGGGTCAGTTTGGCAACCCATGTTTACCATCTAGTCTGTGTGACATTTCAGGATTTTTTTGTTAATAATCTGACTAATTTGTCGTTCTGTGTTTTTCGCAGAAAAATAGCATGGCTTTTTTTTTTTTTTTTTGGGTTCCACATCCTGTCTCATTTCTCAAAGCTGCAGAAGGAAGCTGGGTTTCAAACACATTATGGATTTATCATGCTGGATTCATGAAGCTGAGCTTAATCCTTTGTTGTCAGACGTGAGCAGAAAGCCGTGTGTAGGTGAGACATTTCAAAGCTGCTTTTCCCTCTTCTAATTGCCTGCTGGGTAATGAAGTATTGTAATTTCCTGCAGAAATGAAGAGGATCATGAGCCGTGCTCAGCATGGCGGATGTGCCTCCTATGAGCACTTCCACTGACGCTGGTATCCCAGTGACGACTTTCACCACATTCTTTTTTTAAGTTTTATTTCCCTCCTGGTTCCATTTTATTCCTCTATAAAGATCCGTCTCTCTGTGTGTTGTCCTCCTCGTGTTTGACCTACGCTAATCCGACAGTGTGTTGTACGATTCGCACCCAAATGATCTCACTCGTGTTGGGTGAAGGTTAAAGTGGAGGAGAGAATCTGACAGCATTAATGCACACATTAAAAACCCTTCCCAGAATGCAGTGCGTTGCTTTTGATCTGAAAGCACATGACCACTCCCCGTTAGCTCTCTGTGCAGCAAAACCTCCAGAAATTCACCATTAGTGATCCTTTCCAAAACCATCTTGAACTTGTCCTTCATTCACATGTCATACAAAAAGCTTTGCCTTATTATGCCTTATTTTTTTTCTTTTTTCTTTCCTTCGTGGCTGCCTGTGAGACTGCCAAGCCATTACATCAGGTCCATTACATACAGAGTAACCATACAAAAATGCAGTGGATCAGTTACAGGAATTTAACATATACTTACCTCTTCAATTTAAGCTCTATGGCCTAGGATTTCACCGGATCGTTGCGGATTGCCACATGGCGCAAAGGCTTCTGGGAAGGCTGAGCCGCCCCTTTGAGGTCTGGCATTTCAAAGTTCTGCCTCATCACCTTGTCTAGTCATTAGTTGTCGTCGTGCATCATCTGATCTTCCCTAGTTTAGTTTTGTCTTGAACAGCTGTCTAATCTAGTCTAAACTTGTCCTTTTTTTACTTGTGCTTTTACGATTTTTTTGTTACAATTCATGTCGTCTAGCTTCATCCTGTTTTGCCTGGTCTTGAGATGTAGTCTTTTCTAGTCTGGTCTGGTTGTTGTCTAGTTTACTCTGGACTAGTCTGGTCATGACTAGTCTCTTCTAGTCTTGTTTAGTTGCATCATTCTTGTCTTGAAGTCTTGTCTCACCTCCTCTGGTGGTTTAGTTTAGTTTAGTCTGCTCTGATTGCAGAGTCTAGGCTGACATGATCTTGTCCAGTCTGATCGTCTTCTGTGGTCTGTTCTTGTCTGGTCTTATCTTGTGAAGTCCAGTCCAATGTGGTCTCATCTAGGCTTTTCTTTTCTAGTCTGCGCCAGGCTTGTCTGTGTACTCTACTATAGTTTACAAACCCCACACATGAAAACAAAAGTGGCAATCCATCACTCAGTCCTTTGTTTGAAACATTTGGATGAAAACTGATATAAAAATGATCAGACTGTGTATGTGCTGGGATTTGGTCTCTCTTTTCTCACTCCCAGTTCTTTTCCCTGTCTTTTCTCTCTCCCTGTTTGTTTCTCCTGTCTTCTGTCTTGCGCATAAGGTTCTGCTCATTTTTTATTATTTTTTATTCTATAAAAGTCCGTCTTTGCCTTTTCCGTGCCTTCATCATGTTGGACCTGCGTTAATCCCACAAACAAGTGCTGTACAATTCTTTTCTAAATGATCTCATTAGTGTTCGACGGAGAGGTTCGAGCGGAGCAGAGATGGTGACAGCTTTAAGTTCAAAACAACGCTTTGACCGTTTAGACGTTTTTCGACATTTCACACCTACGACAACTCCGACGCTGCTGAGCACTAAAGGAAAGGCGCTGTCGTTTTGACACTTCGTCTCTCACGCTGTGTTCGTCTCTTTAGCACTGCCTCGCTAAAAAAATGTCTGCCACATGTTTTTGTTTTGAAGCTCACTCTATTTTGGTTTAAAACACACACACACACGCACACACACACACACACACACACACATACAAGGAACCCAAACTACTTGTAAGCCTTCACAGAACATTAAATGGCTGCATGTCATGTTAGACAAGTTATAGTAAAGTAAAACAAGGACAAGCAGCAGCTTTTTTTTTCTTGTCATGCCTGAGATTGAACGTCAGAGTGATGCACTGATTATTGCACTTTAACTGTCATCAGCATCACACTCACCTTGAAACATTGTTTAACGCTCTCACATCAGCTCAGATCTGGTCCTGTTGAGTAATGCACTCACACACTCACACACACACACACACACACACATTGAGCTTAAGCAATAACTTAATGGCTCCACCAAGTGTTAAGATCTGGAATAATCAAAACTGAGTGAGAATAATCCTAAAAAATTCAACACATCAAGATGATCTCTTCATATATTTCCCTTGAGTGGTTGATTGTTTGTTTGTTTTTTAACACAATTATTTGTAATCAGAGTTCAAGAAAATCCCAGAAAAATCAGAAAGGGGTTTTAAAAATGGCACCGTCTGAGACCGAGAAGGCACTGACATGAGTTTAGGATATTGAGACGCAGCCGCTGAGATATAACAATGACACGACCAGGAAGTTTCACTGATGATTTTCATGTCAAGGAAAATTATTATTTATATCTAAGTCCAGTATCTTATTTATATTTAAGTCCAGGCTGAGACAAAAGCCTGAAATTTTATCCATAATTATGCAATCTTTATTTATGGAAAACCAAGAAGCCATGCCATTGCAATACAGATCAGATATTCTACAGAAATTGCATTATTATCCTTTAAATTAAGCTTATATATAAAAATACAACTGAATCTCTATTTCCAGACATACAGTGTAGCGCATTCTCTCATACAATCCATAGATCTGAAGGTAATACTTTATATCTGAAGCTATACGATACAGTAGTCGCAGGTGACAGCGGTGATCGATCATGACGACGCAATAAATGCGTGAAAACCTTGATTCAATTCACCTGTTTTTACATTTTGCAACTTCATCAGATATGTTGTGCTCATTTTCTCCGACCAGTATTCAAGCTGTCAAAAACAAACCGCACAGTCCGCTGTGGATCGACGTTTCTGTTCCATTTGATTCAGGTTTTTATTCCAAATTCCAGTCAGGGATGAATAAATTTCGCTCATGTCATTCTTAGTCTAGTCTCATTTTGTCATCTTGTCTATTTTTTGATTTGTCTAGTCTTGTTATGTCTGGTCTTGTCTTGGCTACTCTCACCTTGTTGTTTTGTCTTGTCTAGGCTTCTCATCTTGTCTAATCTTGTCATCTTAACTATTCTAGTCTTGTCTGCTCCTGTCCAGTCATCGACTCAAGTCTGGCTCTGGCTTCTTTAGGCTTTGCGTTCTCTAGTTCCTTGTTTAGTCTAATCTTGTCCTGGTTTTTATTTCTGGTGATTCGTAGTTTTGTCTTGTCTTGTCATCTTGTCTTGTCTAGCCATGTCTGATCTTATCATCTCGTTTTTCTTGTCTTGTCTAGTAACATGACTAGACTTGAGTTGACATGAGAAGAACAGACTAAACAAGACAAGACAAAACCATTGCACAAGAAACCATAAGACAAGACTAAACAAAGGACTAGAGCAGGCAAGACCGGACCAGACGATAAGACAAGAGTAGAAAAGGCTTGACTACTCAAAACTGTCTTATCTTGTCTTGTTCTGTCCTGTCCATTATATTTTTCTCATTTTGTCTAGTTTAGTATTATCTGGACTTTTCTAGTCTTGACTAGTGTAGTCGTATTTAGTTTTATCTTGTCCTATCTTGTGGTTTCTTGTATTATCTCATCTTTTCTGGTCTTGTCATCATGTTTAGTTTTACCTTTTCCTGACTTGTGTAGACTGATCTTATCATTTTTTTTCTTGTCCTGTCTTGTGAACTTGTGTCTATTCTTGAGTTATCTTGTCATAGTGTCAAGTTTTATCTAATCCAGTTTTCTCTGTTATCTCATTTTGTCTTGCCCAGACAAATCTTGTCTTGTTTTGGACAGTTTACATGTCTTATCCAGTCATGTCTAGTCTATATTCTACACTTGTCTGGTCAAACCTTATCAAGTCTAACCTCATATTGTTGTCCACTCCTGTCTCATTGTGTCTTGTGTAGTCTGGTCTTGTCTAGTCTTGTCTTGTTTAGTTATCTCGTTTTGTCTTCTTTTGTCTTGTTTAGTCTTGTCTTGCCATCTTGCCCTGTCTAATCTCATCTACTCTGCCCTTATTTTGTCTTATCTAATCTTTTGTAATTGTGTCTTGTGTAGTCTGGTCTTTTTTAGTCTTGTCTTGTCTTGGCTCATTATCATACTTTTTTTGGTCTTCTTGTATAGTCTAGTCTGTTCTAGTCTTGTTTTTTTTGTTGTCATGTCTTGTTTAGTGTCCAGTCTAATCATCTTGTCTTGTAGTATTTGTTTGCCCTGTCCTTTCTTTAGTGTGTAGTCTGGGCTCGAATGGGAATCTCGGGAACGAGGAACGGACCTTGTAGCTTGACATAATTGAAGTCCTGTGATGTGGGACACCCCATGACACCCAGACAAAAAGGGCATCAGAAAGGGAGTCTTGCCCCTCCCACCAAATGACAAGCAAGTATGTGAACAATGATTCTTTGGAGTCAAACTCGTCAGTCTCCCAACCAAGACACAAGAATTTATGGCACTAAGTTTGCCTAATTGGACATGGTGATCATCGTGATATACAAAAATATTGTGCAGTCTGATCCTGCCTTTAATTTTGTCTTGTCTTGTCTAGTTGTCTAGTCTTGCTTCATCACTGTCATATTGTCTTGTCATCTTGTATAATCTAGACTATTGTAGTCTTGTGTAGTTTTATCTAATTCTGTCTTGCCTAGTGCTGTTTTTTCCTGTTTTTGTCTTGTCCGGGCTTTAGTCTTGTCTCGTCTCATCTCGTCTCGTCTTGTCTATTCCGTCTTATTCTCATGAGTCAAATCTGATCTAATCTATTTGACTTGTTTTATCTAGTCTTGTCTAAACTTGTAATCTGTCTTAAATCATTACAGTCTTGTCTAATCTTGTCTGTTCATTTTCCCCTTCTCGCTTTTACAGGTATGTTTCAGTGTGTGTCACTGTAAATTACATCCAGCCCATGTGCTGCAGGGTGAAAATTAAAGTTTAATTGCTTCACAAATTAGCGAGTATCTTATCACTTATGTATTTGCACCCCGGGATCGCACCCTGTATGTAAAAACAAAAGTGACAATCCGTCACACAGTGCTCAACTTGAGAAACTCATATGACATCTGATATAAGAAAAAAAAAGATCACAACACTCCGTGTGTGTTTGTGTGTTTTTTTTCTCCTCCTTTCGAGTACTTCCTTCCTGTCTGTTGTGCGCAGGGCTGAGCCAGTGTTTTGTTTACTGAAATGGCTTTTGATTAAAGTCTCAGCTTGATGTTTGCAGTCAGGGATAGAGCCGTGAGTCACAGGGAAATCGCTCCTCTCAGGTTGGAAGGGAAAAAAATACAAGTTGTAGAGTGGTAACGGAGCGCACGGGTAGAAATACTCCGAAGAGGCACTTGTGTGTATTGATACACCCAATAAACACAAAGACGTGCATGTGTTTTGGGGTTTTTTGTTTGTTTTTTTCTATATATTGAATTACTAATACTGGAGTAAGTCACATTCAGTGTAAAATCCACTCAGAGCCTTTTCAAATATTAATCGAGACACAGAAAGAGAGAGAGAAAGCAAGATGGAGAGAGAAAGCTGGTCTCAATAACTGAGGACTCCATCTCTGCAGAAGTGTATTATTTATCCACCTCTCGCTACAGCTATTTTGCAGGACCAATTGATGTTAATTGCAGATGCATCCTGTCAAAGCCCTGCACTTAATTGACCACTTAAAAAAAAAAAAAAGTGGTCTTCTTCTCAAGAGCAATTCGGAATCCATCAAATACCCGGCGAACAGAAATTGGACAGCTGAGATCGCAGAGAGAGGGAGAGAGATAAAGAGAGGGAGAGTGAGAGAGAAAGAGAGAGCAAGAGGGAGGGAGAGAGAGAGAGAAAGAGAGAGAGGGGGGAGAGAGAGAGGGAGAGCGAGAGAAAGAGAGAGAGGGATAGAGAGAGGGGGGAGAGAGAGAGAGGGAGAGAG
>JAQMYM010000023.1:1535242-1557834 GCA_030014255.1 Parauchenoglanis ngamensis
GGGAGAGTGAGAGAGAGAGAGAGAGAGAGAGAGAGAGAGAGAGAGGGAGAAAGAGAGAGGGGGGAGAGAGGGAGAGAGGGGGGAGAGGGAGAGCGAGAGAGGGAGAGGGGGGAGAGGGAGAACGCTAAACATCACTCCAATGTAAGAAATATGGACTTTGGAAAAAAAAATCATCTGCTCTTCTTTGGCAGCGCAGAAACGGCCTCAGACTCCATTTTCTGCCTGACTGCGTTACCTTGGAGTTTCACACGATCTGCACATGTGACATGCCGATGGTGATGATGTCAACTCGCAGAAATCATAAAAACTACATCCTACACCAACACGACAGAAAAAGCAAGAACGACGGTAGTGTGACTGAAACAGGAAGTTTATTTGCACTTTGTAGACTGACATCACACAAGTGATAACTTACCGAACAAGAGGAGGAGACGCATCGATTTTCATCTTAAATCTGCCTGTCCCGTTTTATTTTTCTCACACCACAGCAATTTGGTAATGAATACCAGTTAATATTCATGAAATAAGTTATTTCCTGCTCACACTTATGTTATAGCAGCTGTAAACAGTCGTTCCCTCACCAGCCTCTCTTTTTTTACTTTCTTAAAGTTAATAAGACAAAAAAAACACAGCTTGTCATGTTACCAAAAACTTTACGTTTGACTAGGTGTGTAATGATTCACCTGATTCATGATTTGATTCGAATCATGATATTACATTCATGATTCAATTTTGTCATGACATTTTTGAAAATAAAAATGTGAGAAAATTTTATTACCAAAAAACGCAACATTTATTTTCCTATTCTTTATCAACTTAAATATTCCTTTTATTAAATTTAAAAAATATACTTTAGTTTAATTTTCTTAATAACCAAAAATATTTATTTACAAACTAAAGGTTTGTAAAGGTTGGAGTAAATTATAATAGCCTATTAACTAAAATACCCCTTTTATTACAAATGAAAAAAAGTTCATCTTTTTCAACAGTCTTTTTCCTAAAAATTACAAAAGCTTAACCATAAAACAGCTCCCTCTGTTTGCGACGAAGTGAGAGCTACGATTTTTTTGTGAATCTGTTTGTAAAGTTAATTGCACAAAAGCTCTTTCCCATTTCAGATATGTTTTTTGAGTGTTTTCACAGCATTAGAGCTGCAGTGCTTCCACCTACAGTGAGGTCATGTGTATTCCTGCTATTGTATATTACTGCGCCCTCTGCTGTCTAAATAATGCAATTACAGCCAGGAAAAACTAAGATAAATCGCGGTTCTTTTTTATTTCCGTCGCTTTGAATATTCAAAAAGTCGTATCATGATTTATCGATGCATGATACATCGTTCCATGCCTATGTCTGACTGTTACAAACCCCCTGACACTGAAGACTCCTTGATAAATGGTAAACAAACACATTTCTCCTTACAGAAAACTTCACCACATTCAATGCTTTTATAAAATCTGCCCCGTAAATGTTTTGTTGCTATAGAAACAATAGTATATTAGAACAACTGCGTTAATATAAACCTTTTTATGTGATTTAGAGTTGCACTACTGTCAGAGCTGCTGCAATAGAAAAGTAATCAACACCTAGGTGTTGTATGCTAATTGCTGATTAGCCTTCTTTCCTTCGCTCTTCACTTTTCGTTGAAAGGCTCTATGCTAATGCGGCGTGGACATCCAGAGTTAAATGTCTTCGTGAGGCGTCTGGGGATCCGTCGCTGGGGAACCCGAGAGATTGACATATCTGTATGAGGCGGAAGGAAGTGCATAAGGGAAGTGAGGGGGATGAAAAAAAAAACACGACAGAAGCCTGAATTTTGATTAGTAATTATGTCCATGCCTTGACACAATGAGGCTTCTTCCTCCTCTCTTCTGTCTTTTAATCACGTTGTGCATTTTCTCAGACAATGAATTTAATGTCCTACTTTTCTGTCGAGCTTAAGCACGTACCTTTAATAATAGCAGCCTCTAATAAAATTCAAAGCTCACATCCTGAATTTCAAATAAGGAGGAATGAAAGGCAGAGGCTAGAAAAGGTTCAGACGATCGAGCGTTAGGAAAGTGCAGTGATACGATAAGCACGCACGCTATCAGATACCAGCGGGAATCCTCACTCCGGAGTGAACCGCGCCATGCCCTTCTCTCGCTTCGTCTGATCAAAAGAGCCGGATGAATCCGTGAATCTCAGACACGGACGAGAAAAATAACGCGTGAGCTTCTGGAGCGTCTGAGAGTCACAGCAGTCGCTCTAAATGAAGACGCTGTCAAAGATCACGTCTCGATGGAAATGTGTCTCCTCGTGTACACGCAAACACATCTGACATAACTTTTCATCCTCGTAATGCAAGCGCAATGTTTTCGGTCTGATCGTGCCATCCGCAGGAGGTGTAAGGCTTTGAAAAAGTTCAGACGAACCAAAAATAAAATGCAGAAATGTGCAGGGAAGGTTGTGGGTTTTGTTCATGCTGATTTGTGGAAGTTCTTCAAAATAGTGACAAAAAAATAAAGGTGAAGAAAGAATAAACGTGACATAGAAACACGGTGAGGAAAATCGTGAAACCAATGTAAACTTTTTGAAAGTTAAAAGTAGCATGAGGTTATCTGTCGATTTTCATAGAGCATTGTGTTCATGCTAATCTAATTCTGGCTAACCAGATTTCAGATTTTTGTAGAATAATTAAAGGAAAACTTCAATTAAAAAAGGAAGGGAATGTACACAGTATCCGAAACAATCAGACAAGACACCTTCAGTTTGCTGCTTTAGCTTCACGCTGGAGTTTTGAGTAGCTAACCAGTAAAGTTTAGCATCTAAATCATCATGCATCATGCATTTATCTCAGTAAGACCTTAATCATACAGTAACATTAACTTTACTGTAAAACTAGCCGTTTATCTGAAGCATCAATAAAAACACATCTAGACAATTTTCCTTTTTTTCATTATTTTCTTCTGTTACATTTTGCTTTTTCTTGGGGTTCTTTAAGCAGCCTTTCATTATAATACCTGTAGAATCTTACTTTCACTCATGAAGGGAAACATTGTTTTAAAAATGGTGAAAAACACATGCAATGATCACACTACGAGTTAGTATTTTTTAATGAATGAAATGATTATTTTCAGGGGAAACACCAGCACACTTGTGCTGTCCACCACTGTTAAATAGTTTTCCATGCACAGACTGAGAGAAAAAGAGGATTAAATGTGTTTTCCTCATACGATTCCTGATCAATTCAATTCAGGGCTCAGTTCAAGTCAGTTTTGGAGTTGGGAACTTTGCTGAAACCTGGCAACCCAGTCCACAAGCTTCATAATCAAGCTGCATGGAAGTAAAAACCTCATGCTTGCACTTTCTTGTTTTTTAACCTGAAGCTTTCCAAAAGAAAAAAAGAAAACCATACATAGCATTCTTCCTATTCATGTCTATATTTGTATTCATTTAGAACATATTATCTTCAGTTACATCCTTACTCTAAGCACACTTAGTATAAACATGACGATCTTCAACTCTGCTTCTGGAATAACTGTAAAGTTACACACTGATTATTTCCAGGGCAAGTTTTGTGCTAAAACAATAACATCATGAAGATATCATTATGTCTTCTAACTTCGTCGTGTTGTCTTTATCAAACAGTCAATCACAAGCAAAATGAGAATCCACCCTGCGTGTGTTTACTCAGAGAGATGAACTCCAGGCTGATGAAATCTAGCTCTCATTTGTTCAGAAGCTCTTTGGGATTACGCGGCACTGCGAGAGTTAACGCAAGGTATCCTGCCTAATAACGAAGCCTGCTACCGCACGCCGCAATTCGATTAAACCTGTGATTTATTTACTTGTTTAGCAGTCGAAGCGCCGCTGTGATTATTTTTTATTGTAAATAATTGAATAAAAATGTCAGAGCGAGCCCGTGTGTCATTACGATGATGTACACCTGATGGAGACGGTCCACGCGTCGTATTCCCATGACGAGCAGTGAGACGACCTGCACATGCACGGAAAATAAAAGGTGAACATGTTCTGAACTTCCAGACCTTCATCTTCTCACTTGTCCCTACACGCCTCCGTCCATTGTCCCTCCTTTGTAGGAGGAGACGGCAGCTGCTTCGCTCTTTGATAAGCCGAGGTCACCAGGAGCTGACTCTAATCTTCTACTCCACATGAGTTTGTGTGTGTGTGTGTGTGTGTGTGTGGGTTTGTCTGCTTATAAAAAATGGATTGCCACTCAGGGGAGCCTTTCTCAGCAAGAAGTGCCTGGGAGACAATAATTGCAGGCAGGCGGGTAGGTGAGGGGGAATATGACAATCCGAGATGGCAAATTGATTTTTGCCTTGCATGGAGTGCCGCCTTTCGCTAAAAAAAAAAGGTGGGAAAGAAATGAATTAGCGAAATACGGGGAAGGAATTTGGTACTCGATTGCACAGGGTGGCATCGCATCAATTCCCATTCATGCCAAAATATTGCACGCTGTCGTTCCCGGCCCTTCTATTTTGCCAACGAATCGCAAATCGTAAATCCAAATGGCATCCCGCTAACGCGCTGTAAACTCCAGGGACCGTCACAGTTACACAAATAAACATGGAGATATGATCGAAATGTATTAGCATCCACACACCATTAGTGTAGAGAGATCAGAACGAATAGTGCAGCGCGTAACGCTCAACATGGCGGCTGGACCGCGTAAGCCACGCCCCTTATTATTACAATTGCTTTGTTGGTTAAGAAGTAATGCAGCTCCTCATGCAATTAAACATGAGCTTCGTCTCTTATGACAAGAAACAGCTTTCCAGGGGCGTCTCCAAGATGGCCACCGAGTGGGAGGAATATACTAGAAGGTCTTTAACAGGGAGCTGGATTGCATTAATGACTTCCTGATAATTTGATGCTAATCCAATCTTAGCTTTCAGGTCATTCATATTTGATGCTAATGATGAAGCTTTCTCGCTACGGTACACACAGCGTTTCCACATGCTCAGTAAGGAATAGAACATTGTGTGTTGTGCTGTTATAGGAAAATAATCAGCATGAAGCAGAGTTACTGTGACCTCAGCAAAGAAGATTATTGTCCTGTAACAGCATGGCCAGTGTCTGAATGCTTGTTATACCACAGCTCTTTCTCATGATTACGATTATAATTTGTTACTTATTAAATACTTTTTGTGTATTAATTGTGAAATGGTGAAATGAGTTCATTCCTGTTCTCGCTTATGAATAAAAAACTCCTGTCCTGAAGATAATGGAAATCTTAACGTTAGAGCTCTGACTGTTGCAGAGCACTGACGCTGGAGACTCCTTCCATAACTGTTACATGATCGTCTGCTTACGGAAAAGCGTCTGTGGTGGAAGAGGAATAAAACACACAGGGACATGCCGTAGTGGGAGAATAATCAGGCTGGTAATGGCGACTCTGCTTCATCACACAACCCCGCTGTTGATTATTTTCCTATAACAGCACCACGCAGAGTGATTTATTCCTAACTTCATGCATAATGAATGAACGTTCCTCTGTCGTTTTTATGAGGCAGTAAAAACACGAAACAATTTCCTATTCAACATATTTTTATTTTAATGCTTTAAGATGACACACTCAGCGCTGCTTTAACCTTTCATAACTCACCGCACACCACTGTGATTTCTTACCAATTTGCATTCCTGAGACCACGCTGATTTTCCCACCAGCGCTCGGGAAACCAACAGGAGACCCCTGACCTCCAGCTTTTGTTAAGAGGCTACACTTGAATTATTAAAATGAGCTTTTTTTTCACACTGATGTTTTGTTTTGTTTTGAAAAGACACTCATGATGAGAAGATCACAGCCTCGACCTCGATCCAGAAATACATTTCTTTTACACCGATGTCTCTGTTCTATAGGACTACACTGGAAGCTGATTAGCAGCGCAGAGCTTTCTCGGCGCTGGCTTTGTCACACCGATCTGGAGCGTGACGGGACTGTTTTGAGGAAAAATAAAAAAGCTTGAGCCGGGAATAAAAAAGCATCTCGTATTTGATGTTTCGGATGCTTTAAAAGACGTCTTAGCGGTGATTCATCTCAACATGACATAATTGCTCCCTTTTGATTTTAATAAGGAACCGAGCGTAATATCAGTTTAATGTGCAGTTGCTTTCTTACAAACACTTTCCTTTCCAACCATGATAATAATGGTAATTGCTAAGATTAGCCACTAATTGCTATGGACCCCTAACTGCAGTTATTTATTTATTTTTTTTTTCATCTAACCAAATGAAGTTTTCGCTTTGTGTCATCTTGCAACACGTTGCATCAGACACTAAATGTATATTTGAATATGCACGAATCTGTGCACTGGACATCTCACCACAGAAATGAGGGATTTTTGATTCCTGGGATGATCAGTCGAGACGTATGCACTTTGTAGTCCAGACGTTTCTGACCTGCCGTTGATGTTCTGCGACGTCTGGTCAGATGGATCAAATTCAGTGCCCTGCTTATTGTCCTTTTTTTCCTTTGTAATAAAACCTGGAATAATTCTTGGAACATTCTTTGAGCACTTAAGTTACTCATGCGTGTAGATTCATTTATACACAATCCAATAAAATAAAATCCCAAAACACTTTCTTTCATTTTTTCATGAAATTTAAAAGTTAATATCCTTAAACTTTTTCCCTCCGACTGATTCATCCAACTCTATAAAATATCAACGTGGATGAATAATTGCTAACAAACGATCTTAAATATAAGACCCATAATCAGCGCTTGATTTCATATTTCTTCTCCTAAATCTCCTTGTACAGACTTTGTATTTAGGGCTGAGCGATGAGACAAAACCACTTTTTTTATCATTATTAATAATTAGCAAATATATATATCTACCTGCATACACACATATAGGTATGTATACATTTGTAAAATATTATAATAATAAAAACATTTTACAATTTTTAACATTAAGCTGCTGCCATTTTTTTTGTATACTATAAACAATAAATTTAATAAAAGAATATCATTATACTCACAATATCTTATTTATGTGGTCATAATGCTGAATGCAAGTACATTTTTAATTTCCTTATACCTGTGAAAACAATTACAAACAACTTATTCTTTATTTCCTCCTTTGGGTGTGCAAACTTTTGCACTGTCCTGTAAGTGCAAATTCTTTAGTGCACAAACATTGCTGTGTATTTACTCACCCGCTCTTCTAATCATGTCTAAACTCGCTAAATTCACTGTTTTTTTTATTTCTGTGATTTTTTTTTAACAAATCCAGTTAGTCACTTCACTCCATAATCACTATTCATAAAGACTTTTTTCTTAAAATCAATAATTCAGTATGTGCTTGTTGAGCTTGTTGCGCTGTGCTGTATTTTTGTCGATCCCGTGAGAAGTTAGTGGTTGTGTTGCTTTGACATTGTAACTGCATTAGTAATTTAATAACAGTGGCGTTTAATAGAAATAAAAACAAAATCAATGATATCGAGTGGTCAGGTTTCGCCGTTAGCTTCTGAAAGCTCGACTAAACTTCTTTTCTCATCACTTTTCATTTCCCACTGACATTTAATCAACGTCGCGTTAATGAGAAACGTAGAAGTAGTGACGTTAGAACGAACGCCAGAGTCCCAGAATGCAACGCGGCAGCAGAGCTGCGTCTCGGCTAGTTGGCGATCGACGGAATGGACGGTGATATTAGCAGGAACGCATGAGTGAGGACATGAGTAGGATAAAGAACTGGATAGTATAAAGGACTAAAGCACCGCTGCATCACTCTGTTTAGGTGAGTAGAGATGAAGCAAGGATTAAATAGAGGGCCACAGCAGTATAGCATTGTGGGTAATGTACGAAACGGTTAATAAACGTAAAAACAGAGCAGCTCAGAATTTCATGACACCACTGACGTTTGAGATATGTACATTAAATTAATGAAGAATTCACCTGTTCACATTTATATGACCTTTCACACTGAGCAGGCAAAAGTCTTGGCACCCCTCCATGCAGTTTTGAACCGTTTCAAGCTCAATATATTCCCAATAATGCAAAGAGAGCGATCCTGGCTAGCTTGCACATCATCAACCTTCTCTGTCTCCATTCCACATCACATCCTGCTGTAGATTTCTCCTTGGTTTTAAGAGCGAGCTCATCAAAATAATTGCAGGATGATGAAGAGGAAGTATGTGATGCATAACAAAGGGGAAATAAGAATAGCACTTGAGTTAGCTTTAATTGCAGCCTTTTGGCTCGACTCCTGCTGCATCAATCACCCGCAGCATGAACCCACAGATGAGATCATGAACCGAGGATCAGGGGCCAGCTGAAGATTTAACGATTAATGTTCAGCTATAAAATGGCCTCTATTAGGTGTATTATATAACTCACTCAGGGAACAGTACAGTAGCGCTGTCAGGGGAAACGAGCGGTTCCGGTACTGCTCCGTAATCAGTTGGTCTATTACACAATGTAGAAATGTTCTGAGGTATACCACAGAGAGAAAGAGAGAGAGAGAGAGAGTAAGAAAATGTATTAACATGAAAAGAATAAAGAAAAAAAAGAAAAAAGCTGTAACTTTAAAATTGGCGACATCTTCGCCTACAAGTTTACGCTTTGTTGTTTCTCAGCTGCGTTTATTTGCTTGTTTGTTTGTTTGTTTATTTTAATAAGTTCAAGAAAGAGAAAACAGAAAGGGAAGGATTTTTTATAGCTGCTATAAGGTAAGCGAACTTGTTTCATAGAAATTCCATGCCACTAAATGTAACTATAAAGGGATAAAAAAAGTATGACATGTCACTCTTTAATAAAGAAAACAGTGTCGTTGTTGTCTATTTGCTGCGGTAAAAGAGGAATAAAACAGTTTGGGGCATGCTGTTACAGGAAAATAATCAACTTCCGCATGGAAACAGAGTGTCTTAATAAGCTTAATAAAAAATCCACCTTGATCACAGACGAGTACCGGAAGAGTCAGAGTCGATTCATGAGTCGAGCTGTGAAGGTGGAATTGCTAGTCAAGTGCTGGATGTTATACAGCGTGTTACAGAATATCACAACACATCAGGTTGGAGTCAAACAAACAAATAGATGAATAAATAAAGAAGCAACACCACTGAAACGTTACAGATTATCCGAATGTCCTGCGCATTTTCAAGCATCGTTGTTCGAGCCTAACTCTTTTGATTTACACATTAAACCAAGCTGATCCATTAAACATCGCTCGCTCCATTATGCTCCCTGTTTGAGCCGATTTTCAAGCCGAAGACCTAAAAAATGAGAGAAAGAGCCGTGCACTTAATCCTTTGGAAATTTAGCATTGCTGAAAGCGTGCTGAGTTAATGAGTCAGAGAAGGCTGTCTCAATCACTTATAAATCTCTGAACGCAGGGAAAAAAGGGCTGTGTTATCAAAATCTGAGTCATAATTCAAACAGAAAAAGATGATTAGAGCAATATGGGCATGAATTCAAGCGTTTAGTCAAGTTCTGCTTTAACAGTATGTAACGTAGCATGAAACTCAGTTCTTATATATAAATACAGCATTTCACAGACTTTTCCCCATATGGACCAGGTTCTGCTTAAAGCATTGAAATAATAATTGGTATCTATAGTTATAGGTCGTGTTCTGATTGCTGATTTCACCCAGATGAGGACGGGTTCCCTTTTGAGTCTCGTTCTTCTCAAGGTTTCTTCCTCTTGTCGTCTCAGGGAGTTTTTCCTTGCCGCTTGCTCATTAGGGATATATAAGGATACATTTATAGATTCATAAGTTTAGATTCAGAATGTATATACTTCTGTGAATCTGCTTTGTGGCAATGTCTGTTGTTAAAAGCGCTATACAAATGAAGTTGAATTAAATTTGGCGACAAAAAAGTGGGAAAGTTCCTCGTAGTCAGAGTCGGGTTCCTCACACAGTTGATCTTCTGGCTCCACATTCGGATTCAGGGTCCAATGCAGGGTTTTCCAACAGCATCTACGTATATGGCTGGCTTTGAACATAATAAATTAGGAGTAGTAAATATAGTTCAATGTCAAATCTAATACACTGTAACATAAAATCAAGATGCTACTTAAAATGAAAAATAAAAAGTGTGAGTGTTGAAATAAATCTAATAGGAGTTTAATATATCACTAATATATTGCTGCATGAATGGTCCCAGTTGTAATTCTTGAATTAATTTGAACAATATGGCTTCCACGCTTCTTATTCAGCAGCACGATAGAATAGCACTTGATCCAGCACACCCTGTTACGTTGCATTTTATTTTATTTATTTATTTGCATTTTCTATATTGATATCCAACAGTCACTCGTGTACGAGCTATGAAATACTAAATCGAGGTCATGAAATCATAACTTGCATGTGTGCAAGATCTAGTAGGTTTGATCACAGTTTTTATAATGCGATGTTTTTGCACGACTGTTATGGAGGTCTTCTTGTTTTGTTTTGATTTTTTCATGATTTCGTGTCTAGTTTCCTCATGCTTCCTTGTTTCACAGGTCTTTTTAAATAATTAAATCTTTTACTAATTATTGGTATACATCATTTCGTACACAGCAGCTGACTCACACAAACGCCTCTAATTTAAAGCTGTTTATTTTGCGCTGTACTCTTTGTGATGCATGTCTCACTCTGCAAGCGATTTTGCAAGATGAAAGACCCTGTTTTGGTATTAAGGTGTAAATTGTGGGGCGAAACATACATCGGGTAGTGACAATGCGTATCTGAAACATACATGCAGTTTTCGATCATACAATCCGAACAGCATACATGTGCAGTGAGCTTTAAATAAAAAGGTGTGGCCATTAATTAGTTCATTAATCTTTTAATGTGGTGCGACGGTAAGATGTGCAGCACTGTATGTGTCTCGTTATTCCTCACAGCTGTGAAAAATGAGAGGAAGAGTCAGATGAGGAGATTAATCCCTCCCTCGTCTCCTCCTGATCCACCTCAGGTAAGTTCGTTATGACTCATATCATCATTTCATGTTGGCTCTAATTAAACGAGTTATTGAGCTATATCATAAAGCGTGTAATCAGATCAATCTACCACAGAGCAGGATCGTAACAGATCATTATAAAGGACGTTATTGCACAACTCACATGCAGCCGGGTTTAGATGACGAGATGTTGTGCTTGGTCTAGACGTGACTAATATTCACAAAATTATTAATATAATTTTTCAGTGGAAATCTTCTTTTATTGTGTTTTAGTTGGAGCTGCACAAATATGGCAAATATTCTCCAAAACATCTGAAGTGACTCGGCGTTGGAATCGCATGACCTTCAAATGACATTCAATTTAATTCAAACAAGTGAAAATCAAACTTATCTTTGGCTTTCAAATGACTTGAGGTAGCCTTCAGATGACCACCAATGACCTTCAAATGACCCCAAATGAAATCCAAATTATCTGAGACATGCGGAAGACTATAAATGACCTTTAGAGGACCTCATATTAGATATGAATGTCATTTAGGTCATTAAAAGCTCGTTTCAGATCATTTAAATTATTTGAAATGGCCTCCAAATGACCTCAGATTACCTCCAAATGACCTGAAATGAATTAATGCTGGACTCATGTGATATTCAAATGAGCTAGGGTAAAACGCTGACATCCAAATGAGTCAAGTAATCTGATATGACCTGTGACATGCTCATGACTCATGACATGCTCAAGTACAAACATAGACCTGACCTTCTAATGACCTTTAATGATGCTCAAACAACCAGAAATGAACTGGGATGACCTTCAGGTGATCTGAAATGACAGTTTAATAATACAAAATGAAACGCACATTATCTAAAATCACATGGGATGTGCCAATGACCTAGGGTGACCACAAATTGACCTTCAAATGACCTAAAATGACATCTACATGACCTTCGGATGGCTTGACATAAAACTCAAATGACCTGAAATGACATGGTGGTGACATAACATGGGCATGATATTCACATGATCTTCAAATGACCAGAAATGGCATACAAATGAGCTAAATTGGCATTTAAATGCCTAATGGTGGAAGCACAAGTATATGTAAGCTTTATAAATGTTCTCTGATTTTTTTATGTGCAGTCTTAAATTCATTTAGACACATGTCGGTGATGTTCTTTGTGGTCCACGTTAGGTAGCATTGCACATTAGCATGTTGGCGTGTTGCATGTTGGCCAATTCTGATCAGCATAATCCTAGCGATATTAGCATGGCTACTGATATGTTCAACTTTACGGCTGTTTTTGTGTCTTTGGTTTAATTTCTTGAAGATCTCATTGTGCTTCACTCATGTAAAAACCACTACAACTTCCTTCTCGTCTTTTATCTTTTCCATCCAGCCTCCACTCAGGAACGATCAGCATGAACATGATATCCAGCTGCACCGCCGGCAAAACATGAAGTGCCTATTTTTTTCTCTTTGCCCTTCAAACAGCGTGTTTTTTGATGTAATTAAGCAGAAACCCTGCGGCTGCTGTTGACCTGCGCTGCTACACAGAGAGCACCAGACTTTCCTTCCTCTTCCTCTTCCTCACTTTAACAGTCTGTTTTTCATATTCATTTTTAAATCTTAAAGCGATACTCGGCTGTAAACTGCTAATGTTGCTAATAACGACGGAAAAACAGTCTGGAGCCGATTAGCATCATGAAAATGAGATCACACAGACCCATTTCCAATTAGTTTCCATTCATCACTACACATTGTATTATTCTATTTATTTTTATAATGTTTCACCATATGTAGATGGAAGTCTTGGCGTTGATGTCCAATCGATTTTCCAACATTGCTGAGATTTTCTTCAACAATGCCGTAGACCTCGAGTAAACACACCTACAGCTACTCATGAATACTTACAGTGCTGAATTAATGAACTCTTACAGGGTTAAATTATTTGATATAATCTTTAATGTTAACATTTAAAGCAATAATGAAACCAAAAGCGCTGAATTAACACTCAGAGGGTAGGAAATTATCCACCATTAAATGTGTCATGCATGAGGAAATAATCAACAACAGGGTGGCGTGATGAAGCAGAGTTACTGTTACCACTCCAAAGATGATTATTTTCCCATTATGGCATGCACCCAACTGTTTTATTCCTATTACATTACTGCTATGTTCCAATTATAACCTTTTTTTTATTATTATTTAAAGAATCACACATCATACTTTTTATCCATTAATAGTTATGTACATATATAGTTCCATATTATTGCTCATTATAGCGTAATGTTATAAAGTCTTTCCTTTCTCTTAATGTTAATAAGACAACACGACTCCGATTGTCACATTACTGTGAACTGTCACAAAGCAGAAACTCCTCTGTCCTGAAAATGTCAAAGACCTAAAGTTCCAGCTTTCCCTCTGACTGGTACAAAGTGCTGACACTGGAGACTGCGTCCGTACATGATACACTAAACTCTCTAAAATCAATGATTTTACGCGTTTGTCCATTTACGTGATGCGTACATTAACATCTGAGCGAATGAGCGGTTACTATAGAAACAATAACGTGTCAAGATCTTTGCACAAACAGCATGATTTGTCAATGCCAGTGATACTGTATGTTTTTTCGAAGGACGTTCCTGGAAATGAACACTTTCGCATCAAAGACGTTCTGGTGTGAAAAAGCAACATTTTCTTGTTTTGTTTTTTTGCAACAGGCTCGATTTTTCTAACATTTTGTCTACGAAAGGAACACATTCAACCAATCAGAGTGCAGGTTGTGGAAACGTCATAACACTCGGCGAGTCTTAAAACCCAGTGCTGTTTAACAAAGGCAGCAACAATGATAAAGATAACGACTTTAAAGACATTGTCTGGAAAAAATAATATAGGAGAGAAGCTTGGCAATGAAAGCGGCTGGTGTGCGGTCCATGGTCCGTAGCCTGCTCTGTGATGTGGTGAAGATTTATAGAATTTATAGACCGTGAGAGATTCAACTCCTGAACCAAGCGGCGAAGCTCCCTGCGTTCTCGCCAGCTTCTCAGGAAAGGATGTATCCAAAATGTTTCTTTATTTTTCTTTTATGTAAGAAAACTTGTGTATAAAAGCGCTAGTCTGAGGACACTGCTGAGTGTTACATTATACCAAAATCGCCAGATGTCTAATCCAAAGCTTTTTAATTATACTTAAAAATGATGAATTGTACAAATATAAATGTATAGTGAGCCAAAATATGACATCATTTCCTCTAGTGACACTTCATCATGGTGGAAGATTAGCTGCTGAGATTAGCGGGCTTTAGCGACAGCATGGTGTAAAAAGCATTACACAGTAAACAGCTAGTAGGATTATCTGTGTGTGTTTGTGTGTGTGTGTGTGTGTGTGTGTGTGTGTGTGTGTGTGTGTGCGCGCACATGTGTGTGGTATGTAATTAGGCAGCCTGCTGACACAGCAGTGAAGAATCTCGTGACAGGTCGGGGGTTAGTGGAAGCCGAACGCGAGATGAAGATGTGAGCTGATTTAAACCTTTAATAACATTTTATCACACCTTTTATCACCACTCATGCTGTTAGAGGAAAATAATCAACAACTGGTGGTGTGATGAAGTGGATTCCTGTGGTTTTCCTACATCAGCATGTCCTGGAGTGCTTTATTCCACCTTACACAAGAGCAGTTTGTAAAAACTTGCATTATTATAATTTATTAATGAGCAACACATTGATTTTTATCCATTTGTAGTTACACAGTATGTAAAATCTTACTAGCCAATCACAACACTTACTTGTAGTTAGCTAATACTAACAAGGTTAGCTAGCATGATGGTTTTGACACACACTCGCACATCACACTGCAATAAGGTTCTCATTTGAATCTCTTGGTACAAACCCCGCCCTCAGACTTTAGGCCACACCCCCAGTATCTGAGATTGTTGTTGGAGTGGAGTGTTAAAGAAAATGACTAACAGAGCTGCGTATTTTTTATCTCTGCATTTCCCCCCTTTTCTCTGTGTTTATAGATAACGGAGTGTGTGAGAATCGACGTGAGCGTGTAGGTGTGAACACTTCCATCAATCGTTAGCTAAATTAGCGTCGTACCCGTAGCACAAAAATAAAGACTCAGACTTCACGGAGGAAACGCGATTCGCGTTTCCCTGTTAAGCAAACACTGTGTACATTTCTGAATGAGTGAAACATCTTTATATACTGTACATGTGTGTAATTTAAATAAATTTCACACAGCTATCAGAGTAAAAAAGAAAGAAAGAAATAACAGTTGGAGTTTACCATTTGCTTGAAATGAATCACAGGCTCTCTTTTTTTCTCTCTGTATCATTCAGTACACGAGAAAATGGCAATACAAATTACACAACTGAATGACCTTCAATGTTCAAGTCTCCATATTTTTTTCCTTGACTATCATCACGAATGTATATTTAGCTCCGGGAGTGAGCTGTCTCTTCACTCGCAGTCGGTATCTCTTATTGTCACCCGTTACACACTGCATTCCCTCAATTACTATTGGAAAGCTGAAGGCAATTGGTTTCGGGTGTATAATCTGGGAAGCGACGGCGCCTCCAGCCAGCTGCTTTTTGTATTCCGGAGCCGAACAGGAGCAATTAACAGCGCTGTCGCTTTTCCCGAAGCGCTCGGGTTGGCGTCTTTTTTTTCCCCCCTTTGTTCGCCATTTTGTGCCATTAGGCTCGGGGTAGCACCTGTCAATGGCCGTCCTCTCTCTTTCTTGCTGCCTCTCTGGAGTCCGGCGTGATTGATGACAGGTCGGAAGCGTACGGCCTCGCCGCCTTTTCAATCCTTCCTCTGGGAAATTGCTCATTTCTCGAAGTCCATTTCCATTTTTGCAACAAGACAAGCACACCGAGTTTATATATTACTCCAGGCTCGGACACTGAATTGTGATGAATTGTGCCACACATTGGACAAGAAAAATATTCATCTGCAAGGACTTTATTGCTTGCCTTTTTCCTTTTTTTCCCCTCCTCCTCCTCCTCACCCCACCACTCGCCGTTGTTGGCTTGTCAGCGTAGCGGGTTACAGCCGAATGTAAATTTAAGCGGCCGTGACATTCTTATTCAGATAAGTGCACCGTGAACCCTTTCACTTCATCGCTGTAGAGTTAAGTCTGTCACTTTGACATTGTTTGTGGTCGCTTCCTGGATTTAAGGTGGGCTACACCTTTTTAAAACCCAAACCTTGTATCCTATCCGATGCACCATCGACTTCAAAGGAGGCCATTTGTCATCATGCAGATTTATGCTGTCACTCAGAGACATTTATATCACTTTAAGCTGCTCGGGTGTTCTTCTTTGAGGGTACGGAAAAGACTGATGCGTCATGCTAGCGCTTAAAAAAAAAATGCCCCAAATGCTGTAATTAGCGTAAAAGACATGCAGGAAGAAAAAAGCACAGATCGACACAAGTTTAACATCAAACAGCAGAGTAATGCTTTAAAATATACCCATGATTTGTTTCTGTAAGTTGACATATTTCCTTTTGAAACAGGAAGTCAAAGTGTTGACTGATTAACACAGCAACCAATAGCGTTTGAGATACTGAGAGCCACACCCCGCCCTCACCCAGTCTAAACTATCCTGACAGAAACTTAGTGAACTAGAAACATACGGAGAGAAGAGTTTAATGCGAGTTTGGTTTGCTTTCTTCACTCACGCTTTTGTCCACTAAAACCATGACGAGATCCTTCACCAGTGGTTCTTAGTGTCCGAGTACCCTAAATTAAACCTTATAAAATTTATAATTGCTATCTTGCAGAATGAGAATATATACAAAACTTTTTTTTTCCTCAGAAATAGTTCCTGTTCTCACTTACGTTATAGCAGCTGTGAACAGACGTTCCCTCACCAGCCTCTCTTTTTTTTCTCTCTCTCTTGAAGACAATAAAGCAAAAAAACGCAGCTTGTCATGTTACCGAGAAACCGCAAAGAAGCGTAAACTCCTCTGTCCTGAAGATGTCTTAAAAAACCTTTAAGTTACAGCTTTACCTCTGACTGTTACAAATAAACTTCTCCTTACATGAAATTTCACAATATCCTTTTATGTCGAGCGTCTGCTGTCCACGTCTCGGTGAATGAGCTGTTGCTATAGAAACGATAACATATCAGAACAGCGCATTAATAGAAACCTGCGCTACTGCCGAAGCTGCTGTTACAGAACGTTAAACACCTTCTGACCAATCAGAATCCAGAACTCTACAGCGCTGTGGGATTAAATTATTTAATGACTTTTGATGAAAGTGTCACGCTGGCTTCCTTCAAAGATATAATGATGATTAATATAATGATATCTAAATTAAATCGCGTTATAATTTAACAATAAATTTTAAAAATGCTGATTATTACATTTGATTGATTGGATTAATTATTTGTTTTTAGGCTGAAGTGGTTCATGCAACCAAAAAAAAAAAATGTAAACACTACAACAGCGTCAAGTTCTCTGTACTGGCAAAAAAACGTTTCTGTGAATATGAATGTAAATCTATTTACATATATGAATATGCGTATTATAGAGGTGTGTCTTAAATGTATAGTAAATAAAGCGACTTCTCAGTTCAAGAGGTTAAAATCAACTCCACAGTGTAGAGTCGAACCCCCGTTTCCCACTTCTGTTGCAAAAAGCCCAGAGACCACAGGGGTTAATTAAAATCTTAATTGCCGTTATTAAATCCATCTTGCTCTCCCTTCATTCCCGCCCGCTCACGTCGCTTTGCCGAGGTTTCGCTTTTTTGGCATGCGCTGTGTTCCATTAACAGATGTAGATTTGTTCGTCCTCCAGATGTTCCCTCTAATCGTCAGTCCAAAAACGATGCAGGATTTATTCAGCGGAGACGTTCACGTGTTTCAGAATTCTGCTAATCCTGATCTGGCATCAAACCAACTCTCTTAAATCTTCTACAATTTGGGAATGTTGGAAAAAATCCAGAGTGTTTCTGAATCTTCTGTTCACAAACAGTTTGTTTTATGTGTCTGTTTAGTTGTTTTTTTTTATTATTAATGCATCATTAATTCAAATGCTAATAAATGAAACTCCTAAAACCAGCAGATAAATTGCTGATGTCACTTCCTGTTTATTGTTTGTAGCCACGGCCTAAACAAGGCATTGTAATAAGTCTAGCATATAACTGATCATTGATAATAATTGAGAATAACACATATTACGCCCGAACGCAAAGCAGAGTTGATTATTTTCCTATAACAGCACTTCACCAGGCATTTTATTCCAGATTATACAGCCAGTTTTAGAACAATTACCATTTTTAATTTATTACAATTTATCCATTTATGGTTATATTTAATGTTGTGGAATGTCTGTCATACACCACGCTTACCAGCCTCTATTTATTCTCTGTTTTGACGAAAAACCCATGCAGTTTGTCATGTTACAGAGAAACTGTCCTCTGTCCTAAAGAGTTCAGAAAACATAAAGTCACAGCTTTAAACCTGACTGTTACAAAGCGCTGGCACTGGAGACTCCTTCTATGAAACGTGAGCTGTTACTATGGAAACAATAATGTATCATAATGAGCACACCGAAAGGAAATGCTGTGGAAAACTGTTGTATGTCGGTGTGACTTGGGGACGTACTGGGCCTTTAAAACTGGACTGTTACCTTCCTAAACTCTAATGGCCATAGAAAAAATATAAGCAGAGAGAACGGGACAGTTACAAAAGTGCATGTTTCAATTTTTGGGTACTACCCCCTAATTAACATATGTCCGCCCATTGCTATCAGAATCAGGAAGATGGACTCGTGCCAACTCTGTTTTAGTCGACCGCCAGTCCGCAAACTGTAAGTAAAATATTCAAAATTTCCAAAAAAAATCAAATGTTCAAAGCTGTATTGGATATTGTAATAGATTCCAGTAAAATCACTCAGGTATCATTAGCAGGTCAGCTAACATTATCATTCTTTCCATGATGCTAAATTTAAATAAAGCATGTAGTTTGATATACATAGTTTGCGAAGCTACATTATCTAAATTGACTATGATAGTGGCGTAATAAGCAACGTTAGCTGTAGCTAGTTCAGTTTAGCCTGGCAAGGTAGCTTCGCCAATGTGAAGATCGTAGCACAACAATTCCATGACTGAGTTCTTATTTAAAGATGGTAACCAATCAGAGTGAGGTTATTTACATATTTAAATACTAAATCAGCCAGTCTTATCTGACTGCATTTTCATACCCTGCTAAAAAAAAAAACCTGAGAAAAAAGAACCAAAATGTTTTCTTAAAAAAAATAAAAACTCACAAACTTTACCAAAGCATCTCGGGGACTAATATAAAATAATTGAAAAGTGTAGTCCATGTTAATATCAACCTCTGATCCGTCTTACAGCTGGAACCTCTGTCCGAGCTGCTTATTGAAAATTAATCAACTGAACACTAACTATACTAAACCAGAGACACACTGGACATGACATGGTATTGTCTTCTGTGTGTGTGTGTGTGTGTGTGTGTGTGTGTGTGTGTGTGTGTGTGTGTGTGGGTGGGTTTTTGTATCCTTATGAGGACCAAATGTCAGATTTTAGGATCCTTGTGAGGACAGTTTTGGATGGTCCTCACTGCAGTTTTAAGGGTGTTGAAAACAAAAATAAAGAAAAAGTAAAAAAGTTTCCTTTTCATTACTGAGGTTAAGGTCAGGGTTCAGTGCAGGTGTAGCGTTAATTAGCTGCATTAATCATCATGTCTGTGGACAGTCCTCACAAAGATAGTAAAACCAACAAGTGTGTGTGTGTGTGTGTGTGTGTGTGTGTGTGTGTGTGTGTGTGTGTGTGTGTGTGTGTGTGTGTGGTGTACGAGAAGCTCAGCTCTACCTGAGGTGCCGCAGTCTCACCGAGAAATAGCCAAAGCTGTAAAACTGAGTATGTAAACAGAACTAAATTACAGCTGGACTGTGAGATGTGCTTTGTTGGCTGTTTGGTCGTGTAAATTGACCGTTTCTTCATTACGACGCTGGAGCGCTGCACGGTTTCTCGTCCTCAGAGTCCCGATGGACTCCAGCTGCTGGCAGAAGTGTTAGAAACACATTTCCCTCCATCAGAGAGCTGAACATCACGCACAGAATCTGTCACACTTCACTTCACATTAGGTCTGGATAATTAAGCTGGAAAAAAGGGGGAAGAAGTCAGGGAGTGTTACACACATACACACACACGCGCACACACACACGTTCTGTTCACTTAGTAGCAATGTTCTGCCCCACTGGCCCACTCAAACGCTTTACATTTCATCGTATCACTTATTTAAAAAATCAGCAGAATAATCTCAAATCTCCATTTTAATGATGATTAATGTGAGTAATATCAAAACTTCATAGCGACATATTAACATTTTTCCTTATTCTCATGAACTCAGAGGTATGTGAATGTAGTTGAGAGTAAAATCTTTAATAACGATCCAAAAAACAAATCAAGGCAAGCTCGAACAATCATGCAAATACGGAAAAACCACCAGAACAAAAAAAAAGGAAACAAGAACAAGTTCTACAAGTCACTCACAATTGTGTAATCAGAACAAAGTTCCAAAATTTCAAGAAGAACTGTGTGTCTTAAATACGCTGGGTAAATCAACAGGAAGCAGGAAGCAGAGGTGCGTTCTAATCAGCAGCCAAAAGCAAACATTTGTGAACACTTTCAAAAGTTTTTCATTTGCATTGAGTTCATTGCGAACGGTCCGAGGGGGGATTTCTCACTGAGCAAACACGGACGCTGGACTAAAGCAGATGCCCAGATGGGAGTTATCCCAGAAATTATTCACAAGTCTTTGATTTTATTTAATGTTCTTACAATAATTGCTAAATATCAGTTACATTGATACTTTTTCTGAAAGTCTGATGTGGTTATCAATCCGTAGCGCTAGCTAAGATCTCTGTGGTTCCGGAACGTGAACTCTGTGGTTCCTGAAGAACCCGGAACGTTCGCCTCAGTCATTTTGAACGCACGTCAGGTGTGAGAGAGTTCACGTGAGTGAGAATGTTGTGAGAGTCTGGACGGATCAACGTTACTGATAAGAAACCGAGAGCTAAAAATTCAGATGATTATGTCAGGTGATAAATGCCAGCCGTAGGATGTTCACGCTGTTGCCATGGAAACCAAAGTCACTCAGCAGCAACTCTAACACTGCTATACGGAGTGTGTGACGGAGTGTGTGACAGATTTTTAAAATAGTCTATAAGGTGTCGGAATAACAACAAAAGTTGTGTCTAGGAAGCTGTCAGAGAAGCTCACTAAACTGATCTTTACTGCACATATTGTGACGGCTTTGGGTTTTTGTCGTCATTACAAGCAGAATCTGAAATATTTTCAGAAAAATGGATTATATTTATACATGTCTTTGACTAAATTGCTCTGAATTGTTTGCAGAAATAGGGTTGACGTATAATTCAACAAACACCAACACAGAAAACGTGAAATTAATTATCCTAAACTTCACGTTTTTGGTGAGCACCTCAAAGCAGGTTTTTTAGCATCATAAGCTAACGCCTCCAATTGATACGCCATCGTCTTTGCTTAAAACTCACCGAGATGGCAGAAACAGCGAGACGTTCTAGCATCGGCCGTTTGGGTTTGGAGAATTAGAGTCGTAATTTGTAGTTTCTCTCTTAATTTTTCTTGCTACTATACAGAAGTCCATAGCTAAGCATTAGAAATGTAACATGACAATGTTGGGTTTAATGCTGTGAGGGAATAAATATAGATTCTGAACTCTGAGTACAAAAAAATCCAATTCCAAAATATAGTAAATACATAAACGGACAGATTTATTTTTTAAAAAATGAAAACAAAAACCAGCAATTGAAATATAACTTGTTCTCAAATACCTAGACAGTGGTCTTTTATTGCTTGAAATAATTAGGAATAAAATGACTGAAACTGAAAAGAAATGCATTTGGCTTTAAATTAGCCTAGAATAAAATCAAAAACAGCCCTCTGAAGTGCTCTCTGACTTTCAGACCGTATTTGTATTGAGGAGAACACACACACACACACACACACACACACACACACACACACACGCATTCCCACGGGCCCTTCCCACAAGCCCTTGCAACGCTTTCTGTCAGGACGTTTTACTGTTTTCTGGCCACAGAAGGCCACACCACTTTGTCACCTGAAGAAATAAGAGTCAGCCTTGATTTAGCTGATGAGAGCAGCCGCTTGTTCGCTCTCACCTTGACCGTGAAGCCGTAGTGGACCCTCGGCTCGTTTCGTTCAAAGGCCACTCCGGGTTTGGGCACCGATTCAAACCGACGCTGCTCAATCCTATTAAAAGGAGGATGTTCGTTTCAAAGTGAGCTGATATTTTTCAAATGCAGTCGGCGCACATGTTCTCAAGGTCATCTGTCTGGTTTTGCATCAAGATGAAGCCATGGATGAACAAAAAAAACAACAACAATAATAATAATAATAATAATAATAATAATAATAATAATAATAATAGCTCATATTCATCACTGGTTGTATCTCAGCTGCGTTTCTGTAAACAAAACAACAATGACAGCATTTGATGATCAGTTATGAGAAAGTAAATTTATGTCATATTCTTTTTTTGGTTTCGTTAATGAAAGGTTTTAACTGTTTAATAACTAAAGGATAAAACTACAAACCGGATTCCAAAAAAGTTGGGACACTAAACAAATTGTGAATAAAAACTGAATGCAATGATGTGGAGATGG
>JAQMYM010000023.1:1567540-1578128 GCA_030014255.1 Parauchenoglanis ngamensis
GATGCTGGGATTGGCTCCAGCTTCCCCGCGACCCAGACGGATAAAGCGCTATAGATAATGGATGGATGGATGGATGAACAAAAGTGATAAATTCAGCTTCAGCGAGCGCCCAACGAGGGAGCGAGGAACTTTTCCTGCGTGAATGCGGATGTCAATTCTGGGTGCGAATCATCAAATTAAAAGCTAAATGTATGTAATTTGTTAGCAAGCAGTTGTTTTTTTTAAAGTTCAGTCTGAGAGACCGGAAGGTTGTGAGTTTAAATCCCAGGACAGATCCGATGTGTGTTCTCTGAGCGAGACTCTATAGATAAAAGCGTCTCTCAAATGAATGTTGTAAAAGAGGCATAAATGAATAATTTAATTTCTTTCTCTGGATGTATTTTCTGTCTCAGGACACACACACACACACACACACACACACACACACACACTGTACAGCAACTCTCGAGACGCTCGTGATGATTCTCGGCATGTTTTAATGTATGAGCTAAATCCGATTTGTCCGTTTGTATCTGGTAGCCGGGAGGTCTCGGTGTAAAACGCAGCCGTATATTATTAGCGTAGCGGATCGGTAGAAAACCGGTAACACACCAGCAGCTCGCTGAGTGTATAAAAAGGCCCATCGAAAAAATAAAGTACAACCCCGAGGACATATGTTTCCGAATCGTTACACAAGAAGTGTTTATTGTTCTCCGGCAGCCGTTTTTGTTTTTTTTTTAATGTCGAGGGACCTTCTTGCTGAATGGACACGGAAGTCTTCTTCCTCTCCAATTACTGCTGGAGTTTCCTTTAAAAAAAAAAAGAAAAAGAAGAAAAAGAGGAGAAAAAAAGATGTTGCTGCAAAAACAAACAGAGTGACATCCGGTGCTCATTTAGCACGTGTCAACATGCTGCAGGAACAACATATTTTTTGCCGACAAACTAATACACAACCTTGATCCCTGAACACACACGGTGTAACCTTGTGATTATTATGTCTAGCGTGTCTCTTAGGATTTGAGCAAGGAATAATTTTAGGTGTTTAATGACCTTAACCTTAACCAATGTGTTTTGCATAATGTGACGGTTTCCATGGCAACAAAACCACTATGCAGTTATACGATTTGCAAAGAAATGTTGAGTTTGATTAGCAGCATTTGCACAAACGGCTAAGATTGTGGACATACGCAAAACTTCATGTAACGTTAAAATATGCGTGCGAAACAGATATGAAGATCTGCAGGATATTATTATAGAGACAAAGAAATGTGAGGTAAGATACAGGGAGCCCTCAGCTTAGGTCAAACACACACACACACACACACACACACACACACTCGTTTTAAGTCAGTGTTGCATCAGCCATTTTTAATCAAGGCAACACACAGGGCTCTTTTTTTTTAACGTGACAGATTATTATATCTGCTTCCCCCGATTGCCGAGAGCATTAATCACTTATTAATCTCTCATCTCTCCAAAATCCAGACTCGGATTCGCAATCGCCGGTGAGAATTGCACTTCAAATAAGCATCGTCACTTTCGCAGACGTGACTAAACGTTGATTATGACAGATTACAACAGATTACTCAGAAATAAAATGCAGAAAGCATAGCTGCAATGGCTTTGTTCAGAAGAGTCAATGTAAAAGTCATGCAGATGGGGGCGTGGCCTAAAACTGGTCCAATGGTCAATTCTGAAATCTCAAAAAAAATCGAAAATCTAAAACAAACTTCAAAGCATCCGTTTTTTTTTGTTAAAGTAATATCACCACTTACTTCCTATTTTTTTCTTCAGATCTTGAAATGGTCTTATTTGGCCTTCTTTAGTTATGTGTATTATGAATTTATTTTAAAAGCCTAAAAACATGGAAAAAGCCTCCAGTAAAAAAAGTTAACTACAGTAATATATATATTATTAATAATATTAATAGTATATATTATTATTCAGTAAAATATATCAGATACATTCAAAACATTCAGCCCTAAACACATAGACTAAATATATATATATAATGAACTACATACAAGCAAGACAATACATTTAAATAAGAAATAAAATAAAACCAATGAATGTAATTAATTAAAAATATACAAACTTCTCGACTCTAAATCCATCGATATTATAAAAAAAAGAAAAAGATACTCCAGCTAAACTTTAATGTAATTAATCAAATATATTCAAAAGTTTTGATCCACATGACCGTAAAAATAAACTCCAGCAAAAACATTCATTCAACAATAAAAAATTACAATAAAATAAAATAAACCTTCAGTAAGACATTAATATAATTAATTAAATATATATATCCAAATTAATCTTTATTATTATCGAAGTCTTTTTTAAAGCCACGTGTAAAATTTCTGATTCTGCATTTTCCAACGATGTCGCAAAGCTGAGCACTTTTTATTTATTTTTTTTTTTTTTATTTGTCTCCACAGCAGTGTTAGCATAGTGTAAGCTATTCGTTCACCCCTTAACCACTCACAACCCCGGGATTAAAGGACCACGCCCATCTGCCCCGCCCACAGACACACCCACTGACCTGCAAACTAACTCTCCTCACGGCTGCAGAGGAATGTGGGAACATTAAAGCTGTGTATTTGACTGACTCATAAAAACCCGCGCTCGTGTCTTCTGCTCCGAGTGGAAATTAGCTCCGGATCAAAAGGAATAATGTAATATAAAAGGTGCAGGTTAAGCACACTGCTCTAAATCAAGTCATTTAACAGGAATCCATTACAACCTTTCAACAGCCTCATTGAACTGATCTGGCATTTATTAAATGAAAAAATGTAACTGAATTGAAAAATGTAGCTGGTGTTTATTAAATTGCAATACTCGCCATTTTTGAGTGTAAAAGACCTCGGAATCAAAAGGAAGAGTGTGATATACTGATTAAAAAGCACTCAGGTTAATGACATATTCAGCTGTCTGTGAGCTCTGCCTTTTATGGAGTTTCAGGGGCGTGGCAGTTTGGTCATTCACGGCTGATGAAGAAAGTCACTGAAACTTTAAATCTGGTGGGAACTTTTTTAATTTGGCTTGAAAACATTTACTCACAACTTTATGATTGATAAACGAGGCTCATTGAGCGCTAATTTGAGTGTGCAGTGAGTCGCCCAGGAAATTATTCATGAATTATGTCATGGGCCATGTTGGATGTGGCAACAATATGCAAATGAGCTTTTTGTGTGTGTGTTTATTGCTCTTAATAGCTGCAGTGTGTTCTGATCTAAGAAAGACTCCCAGAAGAGTAAACTGAGTTCAAGACTGGAAAGTAATGTTGCTTAAAGGCTTGAAAACCTGATCAAAATAAGATGGGAATCAGTGAATGTGCAGTGAGTGTAGACATGAGTGTGTACTTTATGTTAATCAGGTAAATACAGTATGAAGGAAAAGCTTTTCAGAGGCTCTCGGCATCAGACGTGTGAACATGCGCTGAACATCTAATGTAAACTTTTACACTGGTAATCCTTATTTCACTTCATTATAATTATATAATGTAACATTTTACTTTCAAAAATGAACTTTTACAAAATGTAATAACTGTCCTTCGAGCGTAATCATTCGAACATTCAATTAAGGTTCCCAAAGTCAGTCTAATACAGTAAGTTTTACACCTTTCACTAGAATTACATATTCATTAAGCCAAACGTGTAAAACAGACGAGACGTGTTATTTTAGACTTGTCACATTTAAGACACCAACCTCCGTATAGCTCTAGCACATCAGGACCTCGGCGTGTTCGTATTCCCTGGAGAATCTGAATTATAATTTGTATTCCCAAATTATAGCTTTTACTACTTTTTATCCTCTTTACATCCTTTAAGCATTTCTTAGACCTTCTCATTTGTAACTGTGGGAGCGATCAGTCTGTCATGGGAAGTACATTTTCCTTATTTAAAGAAAAAAAAAGGATGGGGGTGCAAATAGTTTTTTCATTTACATTTGCAAGGTGAGAAGTGGCTCTGTGTGTTGTGAATTCATCCAAAATACTGTATCATTTACATCAGGGTTGTGAAATATAGCATTTGTTGTTCGTATTTGTAATCATTAAGAAAAGCTTTAGCAAAACATATTTTGACTTTTCCGAAGTTTTTGCGATTTCCCAGAAGTTTCTTAATCTTATTAATCTTAATCTTGATCTTAAAACAGCACAGCTTCCCAAATTCCTTTAATAAAATACAAGCTATATAACCATTGCAGTGTGAAGCAATATAATCACATACACTTACATACTGTTCCACTGATCCATATGAGACCAATAATATTTACCCCCACACACAAAAGTAGCAAATTTGAAGATTGTTTTAGAGTCCAGTTGTTGGTCAATCATTAAATATTCATAGATAAAACTATCCTACAGATGGCGCATTGATGCCTATAACATAACATTCAACAACAACAACAACCTATCAAGCTCCTCAGCGCCTGGTTGGGACCCAAACAATCCTCAGCAGCATCTGGCACCTCGGACTCAGAGAAGTCACCCCACCCTAGACGGCGTCCCTGTGCTGGCCTGGGCGCTGTGCAAATGATCACCGCAGGCCTTGTGTATGCTCCTATCAGCTGCAGGAGGCACTAATGAGACAGTCTCGGGTGTATCGGTGTGTAAACACTGATTTAGAGTGAACTCTGGCACTGCCCGGTCCCATCTGGCTCAATTACGGCTGAAACCGAGAGCATTGGTGGCGTTAACCTTTATGTCTGCTCGCCTGTTGGCAACGGCATCACGCTCTCCAGACACAGCAGAAGATAATCAAACGTCCATAATTATTCACCCAGCGGGGGACGACATGGGCTTTCGGTTGGCGTCGGAAAGTGGGTGCGGTCGGTGTAGGAGAAGAAAAAGTCAAGCCTTCGGATGTTTACGATGGCCTGATGTAAACATTTCATAAGAACTTGTTCTGGAGGGAGGTCATCAAGCGCCGAGAAGTCGGGTTCTCCTTCAATCAGGATTTGAGATGATTTGAGATGTCAAGAAAGATCTGACAACCAACTTTCACCCAATCCTCCCACCATAACAGCTCCTATTTCCCCTGAAGCTAGCATTGGACAAAATTAGAGTTTAGTTACACAAGCAACATTGTGCAGATCAGTATTCAGATCTGGAGTTATATACTGACTTTAGCGCTATTCAGAAGTTAGACGAGAGTTAAAACATGAGGAGCGGAGTTTGCTGAAAACAAGGGGCGTGTCTCGGTTACACGTAAGCGTATGTTTTCTTGCTTGAAGTCAGCTTGAGTGATTCTGTTCAACCTGTGATTAACATGACAACTAGCACTATTCATGCAGCTATACACTGGTGATACACGAGACTCTTATTAGACTTATTTCAACACTCGCCATCTATCAGTTTTGTTTGTGTTAAAGGCAGAGGTCTAGATGCTGTTGAAAGAGCCGATCTTGGATGCTTGGATGCTGCGAAAATATTTCAGGTTAAGTTAATTATCTGTATAAGTCTTAAGCAGGTGTGTAACCTGAGTCTGAATACAAGGAACAAGGAATAAATCAAGGTGCTGGAACAGCAGGAGATGAAGTAAAGGGGTCTGGACGGTTCTGACTGATGATGGGAGATGATTACATAGTCATTGTTCAGAGCCAGAAGAAGGATATGACCACTGGAGAGGACTGGACAAAGATCACAAAAGGCAGACTGGCAGATCAGATCCGGAGCACTTCGGAGCTCTACGGGACGGTGTGTTGATGCAGGGATATTGAAATATGGGCTTTAATAAAAGTGGACCAGACTCGCATTACAAATGGGAACCTCTCGGTGGATAATGGACTCTCTGTGTGCTGAGCCACGGATGCCTTTGTTTAGCAGCAGATGAATAGTAATGGACCGTGTCTGTCACCACAATCCTAAAGCCAAATGTAAAGCTTTTTCTTTTCCCGACCAGCAGGAGCTATTATAGAACACGGGAGTGACTGACATTTCCCTTTATATCCAATGTGGAGGAGTGTGAATTCTCTTTTTATTATGAAGGATGAAAAGATGGAGGATAGAAGAAGTCAGTCTGAAATCCATTAAGCGCCATCCTTTGTGCCAACTTTGAGCAGATTACTAATAGTACATTATGTAATAGATGCTTATTATCCATGTTTAATCTTTTTATTTAATCACCATCAACATAGGAACTACTTTAACTTCTCCTTTTTCAATAATTTTTTTTTATCTACTAATTGTGTTCAGTTTTTATTTAAAGTGGTGGATTACAAAACCCAAATGGAAATTAAGTACCTAAAACTGAAGGAGGCTCGGATCAGCCGAAGAGAAGATATGAAAGTTTGGAATAAATAATGGTTTAACTAGTGTGAGTTTGGATGGCGCATTTAATTTAAGATTTTAAATTTAGGTCAGTAACGTTGGCGATATTTAGTATGGAGACTTTAAGAGTATACTTGTCCCGTCACTCACTATATAGTGTTCACTACATGGAACACTCACTAGGGGATAAGAGTAGACGGCTGTTGATACATTTGGGGGATGTTACGCTGCTACGTAAATACGCACCAGATATTCGTAATTATTATCTCTGTCGCATGAACAAACGCCAGAACACTGACACCAACGTTGTTCTTTTCAGATAATTGACATGTCTCTTCACAACATTGAAATAAACATCAAATAAAACCTTTATTAAACCTTTTAATTAAACTCTACAACTCGCGTGATAAGCCGCAACGTCGACTGATGCAGGCTTCAGCTTCTGTGTGCTACATTTTGGTGTTCTTTGTGGTGATTTTGTAGTGCACTACATAGTGAATGAAATTTACAGAATTCAAACATCACTACAAAATGCCTGATTCACTATATAGTGGAGCACATAGTGAGCTAGTGGATGATCTGAACACAGCATTGGTGTGAATTGTGCTTTGAAGCACAGACTCAGATCTTCTCTGGAAGCCAAACATTTTGTTTGCTATTGCAATTTATGCCACATTCAATGACAAGCAGACTTTCTTTTCCGACTCAGACCTACAGACCAATCAGACCTCTTGTTTATTCAACAGCGACGCTGCTCGGCACCGACCCGCCCTTCTACAGTACATACAGATCAGCGCGTTACTGAGTGGCGTATGTAGAGGCATGCACGTGTGCATTAAATTTAGCCAAACAAAGCTGATGTGATTGGATTTGAAGTAAGAAAAGCTAACTGGACCTTAATAATGAACTTTCTGCACCAATTAACTTATGCACATTTCTAAGAAAAGAGAACAAAAGAACAATTTAAGGAAGGAGAAGCATGTTATTTAAAAAAAAAGTACGAACACTTTATTTTTTTCTCAGTAAAACCTTTTTGCCTCTCCCTGGTCTCTCACTTTCTTCTCAGATTCCTCAGAATCATCCAGGACATTCCTCATTTTTCATGACGAGAAATTTTGTTTTTAAATATCTGTATATTTCAGGATGCACAGGAATCCTTCTTTTGCACTTTCTTTCCTTTTTCTCCTTTTCTTCAGGATGAAGCATGCAGCACTGATCTGCTGAACAGAGACGGGGTTTAAGGCTGATGTCAGTTCTCAGCTGGATGGTTAAGATCTTCAGAAGTCCTTCTGCTTCCTCTAGTGAACCATCTCAAACACGGCCGTCTCGCTTAGCCATCTCACAGCAGCGTGGAGTTTTAACGTCGTCCTCGGAGTCCGCCGATGTCGCTCTATGTTGATGTTGCACACACGTGACCTTTGCTATTGCAGCACATGATAAAGGCTGGATGTTCTCCTGTAAGTCTCAGGGTCATGCTGGAACATGAGTTAAATATTGCTCATTGTTAAACCTTATGGAAATGGCTATTTCTTGGAAGTTTAACACTAAAGTTAACCAGGTCACATCCATCCTACGGCATATGGAGGATTGTTTATGTTCTCTTGCATCAGATCTTGAGGTTACACAATAAAGAACGCTTTCGGCTGAATGCAGAAGCTGCGTAGGTGAGATTACTTCAACCTGCGCTATCGTGTCCATGATCATCTGAACAAAAACTGCAAAATTCTGCGATCTGCAATCTCTGTCCTCGTGTTGTTTAAATAATTCAGAGCATTCACCTTGTTTACTGTTGCATTTCTACGCGTTGTCACGTCGATTTGTGGCCTTTTCATCACACGTATTCTCTAAACGCTGTCTTTATTCCACAGAATCCATCACGACTCTCAATTTTTAATAAATCCTGTCTTCTTCCTTTTATTTATTTCCATGGATTCTGTACCCGAGTCGCTGCCTGTCATTCGTCGTTCGTCAACTTCTCCAGATATTCAGGTTTTTTTTTATTATTATTATTATACCTGTCACCCAGGTAAAGTTCCCGCCTCGCCGCAGAGATTCCTCGTGGATCGATTGTTATTACTTAGACTGTAAATATTTTAATAGCAGCTTGCTTTCTGCTGGTACTTAAAGAGAACGAGTAAAAGTTGTGGAGTGATTTTGTTTGATTATTTTTTCTTTATTCTAAAGCATTAATGAACATTAAATTTACATCCAGTGTGTCATTTACTAATCTAACATTTTTGCAAATGAGTAATATGTGTTCAACTGAAATAATATACGTTCTTATTCTCCATGCGACTTTTCAGAAAAGTCCATTAAAAGTTGATGTGTGTACTAATACTAAAGAATGTAAATAAAAATAAAAATGAATTATGAAAAAAAATGAAGTTTAATATAATTAGAAGCTTGAAAAGATTTTTTATTATATTTTTTTCTATATGTGAATTATTTACATTGTTCAACCAGTCTTTACCGCAAACACACACAGGTTACATGTATCGATTGTGTTAATTATTGATTGGATTAAATTAGATTAATAATGTACAGTGTACAGCAATTAGCCAAAAAATGAAATAAATCCCAAAGTAGCCGAAGAAATGTACATATATTTACTAAAAACATACCAAAACATTGCTATTGAAATGATTAGAAATAATTTTTTTTAAATTAAAGAAATAAAGAAAAAAAAGTTACAGATATTTTTAAAAAGTGTCACTATTAAATTAAATTAAAATTAAAAAAAAAAAAAAAGGCAAAATTGGTGAGAAATCACTGCACGTGCAATAACAATGTTTTCTAAATTTATAATAATTGTTTCAAATAATATAACTAACCGTATAACTGAACCTCAGCAGTTTCACCTCAGCTTTTAGTTTATTTAATTTTATTATATCTGTTATCCGCGGCAACATTTCTAGTTCTTTTGTAGTTTTTTACGTTTATTTTTATTTTTTTGCCTTTATTTGTATATGGGTTGTTATTTTTTTCCTTTCAGTTCAATTTCCACTGGAAGCGTCGGGATCCTGGGGACAGAGTCGTGTCTTAGTTGCTCTGATCATTGTTAAATAATCTCTCCGAAACAGTGACGCTCTGCGTTTTCTCTCTCCACGCCGAGATTCCACGCCACTGCTGCGACATCTTTATGTTTACGTTTCTGCTGTGACACGCCGCCCCCGTCACCACGTGTTCCTTTCCCTTTAATCGGACTTGCTCTCCTGCGTTTACTGTGCCAGCGCTTCGCTGTCATCTCCGCTGGGTGTTTAAAGCAGAGACGTCTCTCCTCCAGGCCTCCTCCTGTTTAACGTCTTCAAAACAGCAGCGATTCCATGCGACAGACTCCTCACACCCACGCTGCTCTGAGATTTACAGCATCTGATGCTGTTCTGCTACATGGACGGAGAAGATGATTCACAGAGACGGCAGTGTGTTCCCTTTTTTTCACTCTCGCATAGCAGAGCGACTCCACCGCCTCCCTGACCAGGATATCAAGATGAATTCATTAAGAAATGAATACATGAGAACTGTAACTAGGAAATATGTCATATACACTCAGTAATACTTTATTAGGAACACCTGTACTCCTGCTCACTCATACAAATGTCTAACCTGCCAATCATTACAGCGCAATTCACAAAATCATGCAAATAAGAGGCAAGAGCTTCAGTTAACCGACACATCAAACATCAGAATGAAGATAAAAATCTCAGTGACTCTCTTTGAGCGTGGCATGGTAGTTGGAGTATGGTGCGAGAAACAAAAAAACATCCAATGAGCGGCAGTTCTGTGCAAGAAAACTTTGCTCGAGAGCAACTGGAGCTGACAGGAAGGCTATGATGACTCGAATACTCACTCTTTACAACCGTGGTGAGCAGAAAAGCATCTCAGAACACACGTAAAGCAGAAGACGTCCAGGTTCTACTCCTGTCAGCTAAGAGCAGGGATCTGAGGCTACAGTGAACAAGGGGTCTACAGTGTACAAGGGATAGGTGTAGGGGGCTACAGTGAACAAGGGGTCACCACGAGTGTACAGAGCGCTTATTGAGTTACCGTGCAGACTTCCTGTCAGCTCCAGACATTCTCCTCTGGCCTCACTCATCAACAAGTCGTTTCCTCCCTCAGAGCCGCTGTCCACTGGATGTTTTTTGTTTTTTTTGCACCAATCTAGAGACTATTTTGCTTGAAAATCCCCTTAGATCAGTTTCCGATGAGTGTGTGTTTGGAGGAACATCCATACATCCATCCATTATCTATACCGCTTTATCCATCTGGGGAAGCTGGAGCCAATCCCAGCATGTTCGGGCGAGAGGCGGGGTACACCCTGGGCAGGTCGCCAGTCCACCA
>JAQMYM010000023.1:1580919-1591837 GCA_030014255.1 Parauchenoglanis ngamensis
TGGGTGACCCGGGGATCGAACCCAGGACCTTCTTGCTGTGAGGCGACAGTGCTAACCACCGCACCACTGCGCCGCCCTCGGAGGAACATTTCTAAACATAATTGTTTATCTTTGAGATCTACGTATTTCTAAATGAAATTTAATGAGATGTAAAGTTTACGTTTGACATATTCTTACATCTAAGAGTATACAGTCATCACTTAGAACAAAGTAACTTTAGTATATTTTTGTATAATCTAGCATTTATAAATATACTCGAAGAGAAGTACATTTTTAATGTAAATTTTAACCTAGTTTAGGTTACAGTATGCTTAGAATACTTTATCAGACTTATAAAATGTTACATTTTTAATTCGCAATTCCTTTTACATCAAATATCACTTTACTGTGCAGCTTTTGAATCAATTACAATTACTGCCGTAAATTAACTTTCTCTGAACGAATATGTGTGAAGTATCATATTTATGTTTTTAGCGTAAACGTATTACAAGTCAATACGCAATGCAAATTAAGGCAGATTCTTACATTTTGTAAGTGAATGCTAATAGCTACCAGTTTAGCATCCCATAAACTCCATATCTCATGGAGTTCACCCTTTTCACCTAATTTTGTCCAAATCTAGCACACTGAAAGAGCTAGCGAATGCTCACAGAGAAAAGTGGCTAGCTGCTTTAGACAAGATAGCAGCTTTTTTTAAAAGTGATCTCCAAATCATTACTCATGAAATATTGAATCATGGAAGAAATAATAATGTCACAGTTCTGCATTATTCGCTCGATGAAAATGTTTACGTTCCATCCACAGAAAACCTGCAGCACCAATTCGACAGGCAACAACACAAAGACGTATTTGTGATATTAAACCCTGCTCAGAATTCTTGTCCGTGATTATTAAACAACACTTCAGATCAATCCTTCTGCATCTCCCTCCTGTATGATCTCCAACATCCAGTGTTAAAACCTTATCTAATCCTGTAAATAATCTCACACCGCTGTCACAATAAAAACAGAAATGAGTGTTGACATTAATTCACAGCTTCTCGTTCGGCAGTGACTTTTCAGAAAGATTACCGGAAGACGTGGGACGAGTCACCGCCATGCGACTGCTTTTACCTTTTACAAAATGACAGCAGAAAATGAAAGCCGGGGCTTGATGGACAGCCGAGGCCACGGCCCTCTATTTCCCTGCGTCTGTGGCAGGCACACAAACATATCATGACAAATATTGATTGTAGTTTATGCATCTGTGACAGTGGTATTTCTTTGCATCCAAAAAAGAAATATATATATATATATATAGTCATTGGATATTGGATGGAGGCGAAAAACACACAGTAGCAAGACCTGGCAGTGGCGTGGAATAATCTTGAAAAGTAAATGTTTCAAAGCCGATCTGTTTTCACATGCCATCTTCCCAAAAGCAATATCATAACTATAGATCTTATAGATCAATATGCTGCACATGTCGGAATGGGATATAAAATCATCCTGGCTTGTACTGTGAAGCTATTTGCCAGTCAGGATGCATGTAAACAACTTTCTTCTCCAAATCCTCGCAGTTCTAGATATGATATTTTTCATGAAGGTCAGGTATTTGGCCTTATTGTATTGATATTGCCTGAGAGGATCTTTTCAGGGTTTTTTCTTTTCTTTTCTTTTGTTTTTTCATTGATCCAAATGTTTAAAAAAGTCCAACATGTCTTTGAGCATTTTTTAAACCTCCCAACCAACTCTGGGAGCAAGCCAGTTGTTATTACACAAAAATATAAATAGTTAACAGTGAAATCCACTCGAGAAAAATTCCAAATCGCTTTTCCAGATCTCCGTTTGGAAAAACATGGAAACAAGGTCATATTGTTTGTTCTACTTGAATTTTTTCGGCACAATTAGCAAAGTAGAGAATGATTTACCAGCGACTGTTTGTGCTTCCATGTTGTTGTATATGTCGGAGAACTCAGGCTAGGTGGAAATATTCCATGTCCGAGGTCAGGTTTTTCCCAAGTTCAGAGTACTGTGGACTGCAGCACAATGATATGCTCATTCTGATATTCTTACATGCTAATATTTTAACCATTTTAATGTAACTAAAGATACAGAGTTGTAAGTCTTGTATGTAAGATTTGTAAGATTTCTAGTATCTGATGTCACAGACTGATTGTTGACTGATCCTCGCTATAGTTAGACAACAGATTAGTTTTCTGGTACTAGCCACGACTCAGTGTAGGGCTGTAGTCAAGAACACCACTGTCAAGACCAGGACTAGCCAAGAACAAGTCAACACTTAAGGGGTTGAAGAGTCTTAAGGGGATTGAAGCCAGACCAAGTCAAACCATCAATTCCTTTTTGTTTTTGAGACCAAGTCTTCGTTCATGCATTGCACCACTGAGTAGAATGTTTATATATAAATAGGCTGCCTATGTAGGGTGCTTCATAGCACACTTATGAGTGTGTCATCTGTATAGCTGTGTTTAGATCCTGACCTACATTGTGTGTTTGTAGAGCAATAAATGCAAGTAGAAAACCCTTGGAAACTATCGCCAGATCCCACTGAGAAGAGATTTGACTTGGAAGACCGCATTCTCCCGACGTTGGTCCGAGGATTTGGAGGAATCCAGGAAAGAAGCGGATGGATTTTAGGTCAAGCCCTCTGCTTCCCCGTGAGCAGTGGAGGCCAAGAAACTCGCTGCTCCTTTAATGTTCAGATCAATAGCGCCCAAATAGCTCGTGGCGAGCTGAGATATTTGAGGAATAACCAAAAAAAAATCACAGCAATCCATCTGTGGCAAGAAAAATTCAATATTTTTGCCTCTCGGTGACCAGATCGACTGGATGATAAGAAAAAGGGAGAGGAGAAGAGAGTGAGAGGAGAGGACCTACCTCAGCCAGCCATGCATTAAACATGAAAAAAACAGACCAGAATCCAAACATCTGCTTTGATGAAACCTGAAGGCAATAATGAAAATGACGAATGCACAATAATCTCGGGCTTCCTTTCTCATCATAATAATTCCTCCTGGCTTTCCTTTATTCTTTCGTTATTTTTCCTGAATCATGTTCTTTCATATTGTCCATCATCGCCATTCAGTCGTCTTCTCGCTATGCTCCACTGCTTCATTTAGCTCACGATCTGAAAATGACTCGTGTATGATGCTGAATACACGCTCGGTTTATTAGCTTGCTGCGAAACAAAGCTTTGAAAATGCAGGATTTAATTGCAATCGTTTTCGGTGCCGCTTTTGCCGTGCTGTACAGCTCAAGACTATTTAAAGACTTGGGGAAGTTAAATCTTTTCACGTTCCTCATGTTAGGTGTCTACAGAGGTATCTGAAACTAGACCTCCTTTTATGTAAGATGAGAATGTGTAGCAAAAAGTCATGTTATTTTATTAAAGTTATACAGACCTGCATTGACTCATAAAGCAGTTTGTTCAGTTGAATGATTCATTCCATGCATGGCGTGGTTAAATGTGAGACCTGATCATGTCACAGTCTAAAGCAGTTTGAGCAGTATGAAAGTATTTTATATAAGCCACTATATATTGTATATTTGTGTTTAGAAGAATCATTTTTCACACTCAAACACTGAACTGCTGAACCATAGACATGCCCAAAGATCCACTGATTCAAACATTGACTCTGTGAACAAGAAAGGAGCCAATCTATGTCATGATTAACTGATTCACTGATTCAAATGCTAATTTGTTTAATGAAAGACCTTTGTCATGACTGAAAGTTTCACTGATTCACCTACTGATCTTGAATGACAAAGATTGAAAAAATACCAATAGATTAACAAATAACAGAAAAAAATCTCCCATAACTGATTCGTTCACCTTAATGACTCGTAGATTCTCAAAAAACAAAACATATCTTTGGTTATTCCAATCATATATTAACCTATATTCATGTGTAAAAAGCTTTTAGCAATTCCACAAGAGATTAACTTAATTAAATGCAAAAAAAAAAAAAAAATCCCAGATCTACAAAGATGTTCAGAGAAAACCCTCCGGTGTGCCTGAATCTGTTTTATTGCTGGGAAAACACACATAAAAAAGCAAAGCCGGAGCTTTGCGAGTGAATTAGAAGCCTCAGCACTTGAGCAGTGAACGAGTCCTTCATAGAAATCGACACAGCCAGGTCAATATCACTTTAACAAGATGAAGGATCAGTGTTATTCCCAGCAGAGCCGCCGTGCTGCTGAGAGCTGAACAGAGCGCGCGAGGGTAAAAATGACCACTTTACTGTCAGAAAGGAGACGCATAACACACCGAATTATGCCAGGTTTGCCATTCGAACCCCCTCCATTGTCCTGTTTATATTCTGCAGTGTCATTTGAGAGAGTTGTGATTCTCTACAGCTGAAAATACAGGAAAGCTGTGGTTTGGAAAATGGAGCTAGGAACTGGAGGGGCGGGGTTATTATTGTTATAAAAAAATCAAATGGATCTAAACATGGTTGGAGCATTAAAGTGTTACGGAAGCGTGCGTTATGAAGAATTAAGGGCCGGGCTTTTACTGGAAACTCTGAGAAAGCTTCCATTTATTCGGGGTCGTCTTTAATTACAAAAGTTCAAATGTTTGATCCTCTTATCCGCCCATCGTGTTCTGGACTGCAGAAGGTCCTCAAACACACGTCTCACGTCTCACCATTCACATGAACCAATGCTGAAACGGGGGGTTTTCATGGAAGCATGAAAATTACACTGCAAAAGAAATGTTTCTCATACATGTAAAAGAGTAAATTTTATAACACTGTTGAATTCTGGATCCTGTTTGGTCAGAAGGTGTTGATTAGTGTTCTATAACAGCAGCTCTGACAGTAGTGCAGCTGAGGAGCACAGTTTTATGTTAATGCGCTCCTTCTGATACGTTATCGTTTCTATAGCAACAGGGGCTTGGACGGAGGACGCAAAAAAAATCTTTGATATGGTATGTTCACTGTAATGAGACATTTATTCGAAGTTTATTTATGGAAGGAGTCTCCAGTGTCAGCACTTTGTAGCAGTCAGAGGTGAAGTTCTAATTTATCTAACATGACAAGCTGCTTTTTTCTATTAATATTTGTGCAATAATATATACATATATATAATACAACACAGACATATGGTTCCAATAGTAGAGTCTGCAGTTTCTAGTCCATCTTATATCGAGATCGCACATTAGTCACACAGTGAGCTATGAGGCGAAGATGTTCAGTTCAGTGCAGCGCAGTTCAGTTCATTCATCTTTCATCTTTCAGCTTTACGGCCAAATTGTCTCTTTACACAGTGCTCATGGTCAAATGGGACCTCATTAGAGAGAGAGCTGAGATTGTTCTGAACGTTTTATTATAAAACACACGAGTATAATGTTATACGCAAGTGCCTTTAAAGACGAATTTAAAAAATACGCAAAAATTAAGAAAATTCTTTTGGGCCCCAAATTATGAATGGATTAAAATGAACTGCTGTTATATAAGACGAATAAAACACAAATAATCAGTTTTGTTGTGGTAAGATCATCTCACAACCCTGTGGTTGGTTATTTCCCTCTAACAGCGTGAGTGTTTTATTTCTTTATTGTCTTTTAATTGTAGAAAAAACTCTAAAATTGCGATTTGTTCGATTGTTATTGGTCACACTGATACCCCAGATGAGCAATTTAGCAGAATTTGAGAGTTTAAACCTCTCAGAGGTTCCAGTGAAGTGACACCGTAGCTGCAATGTGCAGCAATATAATCTCTATATGCTATTTTCCCCCAAATAGAAGGCATTACGCGGCTGTGTACACAGGTCGATTTACCTTTTTGTCCTTTAAGAGCTCGGGAAAGACAAAGCAAGCGTGTTGAGCTGAATGAAGTGACTCCCACATAATGGATGTTGAATCAGTGGATGAAAACGGAGTGTGTTGCCAACAAACCGGCACACAGCAACCCGCCGCACAACCACTCTAACACCACAAATGCTGCAGGGGGGGCGATTAACTTTCGCTCCTCACTGGAGGGTGTATTGTCTTACAAACCTGCGGGCCGTACGAGGACACCGTCTCGGCCAGTTCCTCTCCAACTGAAGAGACAACGGTGCCATTTACTTAACAAACGGCGCTGTTAAAAGCATCCACGGCTCTCGCCTTGCTCTCAGCTGAAACGCTCGCATCCCGACAGCACAATCTCCATCCCGAGGGGATCAAATTCTCTTCCGATGAGAGGCACTTTATTTTATTGGGCGATTAAATGTGTGCTCTTGTGTAGCTTTTTAAACCTCTTGGACACCTTGGGCACGTTATTCCAACCGTAAAAGGCCCACTATCACTTCATCCAATCCATGCATCAATTTAGATCCTATTGTACAGAATGAATAACTGACAGTGAAGACAAGTCAAGAATAAAACACTCCATGTTGGGCTGATAATAAAGTAACAAAGAGTTACCGTTACTATCAGGAAGTTGGTTATTTTCCAAACTTAACACATTGTATTTCTTATCCAATTATAGCTACGTTTATTGTCCTTTAAATGTGCTCCTGTTCTCACTTACGCTACTGCAGGTATAAACAGTCGTTCCTTCTTGAATTTAATAGGATGCAATTTAATTGTCACGTTAAAGAGAAACGGCATATTGGAAACTTCTCTATCCTGGAGATGACTGTTACAAGCACTGACACTGGAGACTCCTTCCATAAATGCTAACTAAACGTCTCCTTACAGCTCCTTACTCCTTATTCCGAACGAGTCCCTATGAATGAGCTGTTACTATAACGACAACGTATAAAAGTCTGATGGCGACAAAATAACAGCTAAAGTCATAATGTTTATATGAAATAAATCATAAACAGCATAATTAGCAGTTACATGAAGTCAAATTGATGCTTATGTTATATTATACACTTTATTCCTGTATTTCTTCATCTCATGATTTAGTCACCAGAATGAAAACCACTTTATGTGCTGTTAGCTAACTTTAGATTATTTAATGAGGCTAAATTGGTGTAGCTGTACCTTTAAAATTCCTTTAAAAATGATATGGAAGTGTTTTTTTGTTGTTGTTTTTTGTTCGATGTGTCCAAATATTAATCAATCATTCAATTTATTATCATTTTCCAGCTTTATATGATACACATGATTGATCTTTGCTAATATCTTTAGATGCTCAGGTAGTGTCTCAAATGAAACCCTGTTCATCTTAGACATCTTTTTTCACCTTCCTTTACAGAAAGTCATGTTGTTAATCCTGCAGCGAGCCTTAGTCCTGCCGAGTACCGAGGCGATACACTGCCATCTTGTGTCCGGACATGACGCCTCTTATGAAGTTCCTCCCTCGCCTGCAGAGAGACCTAACCACAAGAATGATCCAGCCCTTCAAAAACCCATTAGCTGCGATGACAGTTTAAAACCAGATATGTGAGGAGCTCGGCTCTTAAGTTTCTCTCCTCCTTTTTACGAGATGGAGAAACATTTTAGGAGAGTATCGTATCACGGCACTTGTTTAAAGTGGAGGAATATGGATTTGTCTTAATGAGCGCAGAGGCTCAAAGAGGCTCCATAATGGCCTCCACTCTCAGAGCGGCGAAGATAAGCGTCGAGCTCTCGCGCGTATCTCAGTAATTACGTTCACCTTTGTTCCCCGCCGTCCTCCGGAGACGCCGCTGCCCATCCATTGTGCTAAAACACACAAGCGTGGAGATAAACAACGCAGGCCGAGCTTTTCCTGTAAAACTGAGGCGCGGTGACGACGAGGTGGGAGGGCGGGAAAAGAATAATACACAACCGGATCGTCGCTTATCGGGTTCACAATGTGAAAACGCCATCTCCATCTCTTCCTCCTTTGCTTTTTTTGTTCTTTCTTTCTTTATTTCTTTCTCTGCTCTCCATGTTGCAGCGCTCCATAAAGTAGGAGTTACTGCATATTTCTGGTGGCTACTGCGAGAATCTTATCATGCCGTTGCACACACGCACACACACACACTTGCTATTTTAGCCTTCTGCATGCATCACTCTGCTTGAGGTCATATACACAACACAAATATTTACACACACGCGCACATGCGCACACGTCAGGGGCTGAAATCTGCGTAATTAGAAACTTTTTTAAAAGTAATATCCACGATAATGTTGTTTTCTTTTCAGCCCTAGTCGACGAAGAAGGAAGCGTGAACAGAAAACGTCAAGGTTAATGTGAAGATGCTAGGGAGGAGATCAGACCGCACTCCGACTGCGAACGCTCCGATGCCTTTTCATTCCCGGTGATGATCTTGTTATCTGTAATTGTCGAGGGACGGAGCGACGACGACGTGCGGGCCGAGGCGGGGAAACAATAACCACCTGTGTGACAGGAAGGCAAATTGATGCTTATGGTTCAGTACTGCAAGACGCAATCGCACAAACGATCCACTTCATAAACACCGACTCATCACACACACAGACACACACAAAGGCACAGCCTGCTGGGAATTGAGACCATTCACCCGTGAGTACCTAAATGTCCATAAAAAATAAAATGAAGTAAACACACACACACACACACATACACTTTTAAAAGAAATGAAAGAATGCCAGATTAGAATGCTCTTACTTTATAGGCAGCTTCATATATGCAATAAGCACCAGCAATAATGTTTTATCCATCTGAAATATTAAAATAATTTACAGTATGGAGACCGCTTTGGACTCCTGGCACAGTGTCGAGTACCTCTTACAGAAAAATAGCAAAACGCTACACACAGGGTCACGCAAACAAAACAAGATGGGCTCTAGTGAATGAAAATCAAGTGATTTTGTGACAGCAGGGTCCTAAAGTCAGCCAGAAAGAAGTATTTGTATTTTTCTTCAAAGAAAAGTATAGTATAGTTATTTCAGTAGAAGTGAACCAGAATCATCACTCAATGTATGGCTCGCTGTCAGGCCTGGGATTTGAACTCGCAACCTTTTTAACATTGCACTAGCATTACTCAAGCTTGAAGGTTGTCATACCAAATGTAAACCAAGTGAAAACTCCAGTTCAAATGGTGACCCTCAGGGCTCAATGTTAGGCCCAGTGCTATTGCTAATATTTCACACTCTATAAGTCATTATGTGATATAAATATTAATGTTATTGTAATTCCATGTCTATTTTGGATTTATTTACCATCTTGGACATATTTTGATGTCTTCATATCAAACCAAACAAATCATCAAAAAAGGAAATGGTACAAATGGTACCAAGCCAAGGAAAGTAGGTTTTCTTTCTTAAACACCAAACAATCACACAACCATACTGGCATTAAAGATGAAAGTGAAACATGTCACAGTATTTTTGAGTTTATAATCTCTGATTCATTCTGTTCATTGCCCAATACTCATAATAATCACTAACATATGATTATGATTGACTGTCCATGTTTAGAAGATTTGTTTTCTCACTCATCCCAACACACATTACTACTGTTTGCTCTGAAACACCAGAAATTCTTAAATAACCAAATGAGCTCAAATGGTTGCTGCTAAACTCACTGATTCAGCTGATTCACTAAACAACAGAGAAGTGTATCTCTGTCTCGATATAAACCTGTATAAATAAAATGTAAAATTTTTGTTTGACAATAATGACAAAGTCAGTTGTGGAAAACGGTGGATTCATGTTTGACAAGCAAGTAGATTGTTTTGTTAGGTTTTTTTCTATTTTACTAGCAAGTCTTAGACTAAATTCAGTCACCTAAAAACACTTACACTTTCTCCCATCACCATTCCTGATTTTTTCCTAAAGGTTCATTAAAAAACACCCTGCGTTTCTCAGCAACCTGACCTTTTGAGGTTTTTACTCCATCCTGGACGCTCTTTCATCACCCTTGGTAAATACTGCGCTCCAAACGTACACACGTGTATCACTTGTTTAATGAATCCTCTCACCCTGAGCCCGCAGCACAGCGAGAACTCGCACCGCACAGAAATCAACCGTAACACGAGACGTGACAAATCTCCATGCTGCAGGAAATCACTGGAGTTGGTTTGTTTACGAGTCCAAATCTGTGTGTATCAGCACAGAGGCCGTAATTATAAACTTCTGAGAGCACTCAAGGGTTCTCCTCACACTGACCCGGACCATTTCTGTAGATTTTATAGAAATACCCCAGAGTTACGGCTTACTTTCATCTGACTCACATACCACTATCAAACACCAATGAATCACGAATCATGAATCACAAACACATTAACAAAACTTACAATTCAATTAAAATTAATTCTTTGGGAACCAAATACCATTTCTGTTAATTAGACCATTAGACCAAACTTCAAGTTTTCTGACATCTTCAGGACAAAGAGCCTAAAATGTCTTAATTGATGGAAAATTGCAGTGGTATAAGAGGAATAAAATGCTTATTTACTTATATTTACTTTTATTTAAACATACATTTTATTTACTTATATTTACTTTATATTACTTACTTATATGCATGTTTATGGGATAATAGTTAACATCGGCATGTTAAGAATAGCTAGGCTTCATTGTAACACTCCATTGTTGATGATTTTCCTATTACAACATTCTATCCTACTCCATAATTGTTCAAATCAGAGCTGAGATTTCCAAAAGTATATCCTGACTGTAACACTAAAAAGTGCTGCAAAAATGCTCTCTCTCTCTCTCTCTCTGTGTCTCTCTCTCTCTCTGTCTCTGTGTCTCTCTCTGTCTCTCACTCTGTCTCTCTCTCTCTCTCTGTGTCTCTCTCTGTCTCTCTCTCTCTCTCTCTCTCTCTGTGTGTCTCTCTCTGTCTCTCTCTCTCTCTGCCTGTGTCTCTCTCTGTCTCTCACTCTGTGTCTCTCTCTGTGTCTCTCTCTGTCTCTCTCTCTGTCTCTCTCTCTCTGTGTGTCTCTCTCTGTCTCTCTCTCTCTGTGTGTCTCTCTCTCTGTGTCTCTCTCTCTCTCTGTGTGTGTGTCTCTCTCTGTCTCTCTCTCTGTGTCTCTCT
>JAQMYM010000023.1:1619820-1634009 GCA_030014255.1 Parauchenoglanis ngamensis
AGTAATGTTTTACAACGTAGAAAGCAAAAAAAAAAAAAGAAAAACCTATGAAAAAGAGTAGGTGTGTCCAAACTTTTGACCGGTAGTGTATATCTGGAAATCTGTTCCCATCCACCTAGTCCTTTATAATCGCGTCTGAAAAAAATCCTGCGCACGTCTGAAATCCCCACAATGCACTGCAGCAGGTGGGGAGCTTAGACAATCCAAAACACCCATAATGCATTTTTGAGAAATTTCCCAATTGTATTACAAATGATTAGATAGCTAGCACTCTCAAAGCTGAACAGTCGCCGCTAAGACGTAGGAGAAGTAGAGATTAGGTCTACACCCCTCCCCCGTTTTGACTCGCTCCATCTGAACTCGAAGTGTGTTCACGTTTACCAGGAAGCGGCTGTCTGATTATCTCTGAGCTCGCTCATAAAACACACAATGACACTCTTCAGTCTGGCCGAGCAGGCACCGTCAGATTAGCGGCTTAGCTTCACGCTAAAACTGAACTGGGATCAAATTCAGCGTCGAGGTTTTACATGCACAGGCCATGCAGAGTGGGAGCAGGTGAGATGTTACAAATGTTAAGTTATATGGAGTTAAATCAGAGAGACTTTATTTTCCACAAATGCTTACACTGCTTTTACACTGTGGGGAAAAGAAACCTCTCGTGTTGTGAGATGAGAAGAACGAGGCCGTGTGTCTGCATTGGACCTGATGCCAGTCTACCACGTTGCACTCGAGTGACCCCGCTCTACTGGACCACAAGCAGCTCAAACCAAAATGAATGTTTTGTCTGGACTGAACCATTTCAGAACCACAGCACCACGTCCGTGTTTAACCTCCTGTCCTTACAGATGTTTTACTTCACTACTGACCGTCTGCAAGATTTATTTTGCTCCTGCTCTCATCCCATACTCTCACATCAATACAGTTTTGCCCAGGTTTTGCTACCTTGGTGCTTTCCTTTAAAGAGAACATGCTCATTATATATCGTATTATATTATATATGGTATTGTAAGGAAGGAATAAAACTCTCCATGTTGTGCTGTTACAGGAAAATAATCAGACAGGTGGAGTTAGTTACTTTAGCTTCCTGAAATGTTCTGTTCTTAAACCACAGCCAAGGATTACAGTTCATTTTTTTTATCCGCTTATTTTTACATATGATGTGAAATATCTGCATCTAAAGTTACTACTTGTTCTCGCTTATATTATAACAGCAATAAAAAGTCGTTCCCTTACCAAGCTCTCTTTTTTTTTTTTTTCCTCTCTTGAAGTTGACACTGGAGACTAATTCCATAAATGTTAAATAAACACATTTCTCTTTACAGAAAACTGCACTGTAACAATTTTTTTTATAATCCATTTATGTGGCATGTCTGCCGTACAAGTTCCTGTGATTGAGACATTACCATAGAAACGATTATGTATTGGTGAGTGCGTTAATAGTATTATATGCTGTGATTTACAGCTGCACTACTGTCCGAGCTGCCGTTATTTTGTCCTTTCAGCCCTCTGTAAGCTTTTTGCCTTTTATGGAGTTCTGTGGGTATGGCTAAAGGGAAAACAATTATGCTCTCAGAATGCAGTCAGTTTGGCTTTTATGGAAAGAAAATCAGCAACAATCTTTGTAAATCTGGAAGGATTTTTTAGTTCATTTTGCCATGAAAATGAGGCCCAATTTGACAATTGTACAAATGTTTGTATTAAAAATAAGATAGACTCACCTCAAAGATGAGCGTTTGATTGGTTGGTCCCGGGGCGTACAAGCTCTCGGGCTGATTACTCGAGCGTCGATACAAGAACGTGGTTCCGGCAAAGTTGAATTTTCCTGGCCAGTCCACTGTCCAATCAGAAGTCAGGAAATAAGAGTCATGTTTCTGTCCTCGAACCGCCAGATAACTGCTGGAGATCTCCGACTCCTGAACACGGATACTACGAGCTCCAGCAGGAACCGTCACCACCGGGTAATACTCTGGAAAGAGGCGGAAAACAACAGTGTTATCCTAGTACGTTATCCAGCTGGGTTTGTAATTAAAGCTTACTTTAACTGCAGCCAATCAGAGCTTTACTCCAGCTGATTGGTGCGAGGTGTTAGGATTTACCGTTGGCTCGGTGCTGTAAGCTGTACCGGCCACTGTAGAGTTTGCAGGTGGAATTGTCTCCTTTACAGACGCCGCAGACGTCCAGAGCAGCGCTGGAGCCCAAAACCTGATCACATCCCACCGACTGCAGGAGAATAAAATTCAGGGGAATAATAAAAAGGAAGTGGTTAAAAACTGGTCTTCCGGTCGTCTCAAAAAGAAGAACAGACCAGAGACGAGGATACAGAAAAAGGAATTAAAGCAATGGAAGAATAGAGCTGAGGAAAAGGAAAGGAGCAAAAGAAAAGGGAGGGAGAACAGCAGAGGAAAATACTGTAAAGAGACGTGTAAAAGCGGAAGAGAAACCAGAACAACAACAGAGGACAAGGAGCAGGGGAAGAAGAGCAGAGGAAAAGGAACATAGTAAAGGAAACTGGAGGAATGGAGGAACAGAGTAAGAAAAACTGAGTATGAGAAGAGTAAAAGAAAGAGAGGAAGGCAAGCAGAAGAAGAACAGAGGATAAGGAACAGATGGGAGACAGGAAGAAAAGGAGAGGAAAAAGAACATTTTAAGAGAAATTAAAGAAATGAGGAATTAAAGGAAGAGGCGAGAATAAGAAAACACCAAATGGAATGAAACAAAGGAGAATAAAGTGGTGAAGAATCGAACTTTAACCTTTATGACTGTTTAGAGTTTTTTTTTTTGTTTTTTATTATCATCTCTGCAAGTGAGTTCTTCTAATATTGTCTTGTTCTCTCGAGTGTTCACCTGGACATGCTGGAAATGTTCAGAATGAGAAATAAGCCAGCGTGACCTTTTCCAGCCCGTACCTCACAGATCCCGTCGATACACACGTCCGGCGTGAGTTCGGAGCACGACGTGCCGTCCTTCACCTTGCTGGACATGGCAAAGAAGAAATCGAAGTTCTCGGCGATGCAGTAGAGCTTACAGATATCTTCATCTGCAAAAAAAAGGACGAGGAGAAATGAGTCACATGAGGGCTTTAATATCAAAATTAAACACTGAGGGGGAAAACACATGGGATCATGGGATTGATGCATCAATAAAAAAAGACACAAGACACAAAGACACAAAAGCGATCCTACGGCAAATTTACTTAGTAGACAAAAAGGAAAAAAGTCATGCTGATGTAATGTTTAAGTTCTGCTTCAAGTGAGTTTAAACAAGAGGAGAGGTTTAGAAAACTCGCTCTTTAGAAATAACCTAAAATAACCTCCGAGTGATCCGTCACTGAACGATTTTCAGCACAGCAACCAAACACAACGCAAACCAAACACAACACAACGCTGTGAAACAACGGCAGATTACGCAGGCGGTGAATGAAGCACTTCAGACTGTCAGCTGAAAGGAAGCTTCGTAAGCCGTCGTTCAACATTCCCATGAAGAAAAACTCCAAGAAACGAGAAACGACAGGAAGTGAGGAGAGGATTATCAATCGCGCAGCATCAGCACTTTCATCCGGCTTTACGGGAAAAAAAACTTTTATTCCACCACTGATTGTTTAAGGATGATAATCAGACGTTCTGACAAAAAAAAAGAGCTGACACTTTAAAATAGTGATAAGGAATAAAACGCTGTGTGAAACTGTGTAACAGTTAGTCCTGAAGTGTTTTACTCCGCTTATGCTACACTACGGCATACTTTTCATTCGTTTACAGCTACATGTATAGCTACGTTTGTGATTTCATTTGCGTTACAGCAAATTTGCTTCAAAAATTACTTCAAAAACATAAACTCATCTGGTGGGATGTTTGAAGTTACAGCTTTCCTTCCGACACTGCAGACTCCTTCCATAAATGTTACATAAACACATTCTCCTAACAGAAAACCATATCAATGTTCAGGTGACGTGGCTGTGAATGCGCTGTTGCTGTGGAAACGATAACCTAGTAGAACGAGTGCATTAATATAAACCTGCACAATTACAGAAAATTAATCAACACATCCTGACCAATCAGAACTGAGAATTCAGTGAGCTCTGGAACATACATGTGTACATGTTACCTGTGTGTGTGTGTGTGTGTGTGTGAGGTAAAATGCTTCCCTGAAGCTACTTTAATAATCTGTCAGCACGAGCATCTACACGCCTAAACTCTAAATCACACTCCTTACGCCTCAGGTGCAATGAAGCAGCGCTGCGGCTAAACATTTGGCACGACCTACAAAAAAATATATATATATATGTGTATGTGTGTGTGTATAGGTATATGTGTATATATATAATTTCTTTTTTTTTTCTTTTTGTTGTCATGACACACACAGACAAAAACCTGTGCCTTTGTTTATAAACTTGACCTCACACACAGGAGGTTCTTATAAACTAGAGAAGGGCAGCTTGGACATAAAGGCATGTGTAAAAAGCTGAACCCTGACGCTGTGGTGACCTCGGCGTGAAACGTGCGTACCGTCCACTTTGGTGTAAGGTTTCCATTTATAGAACCAGCCTCGGAACGGTTTGTTGTTGTACTCGGCACACTGCTGCGCTCGGAAATCCACGGCATCTCGCTGACACGGACCGGAGTTACACAGCTGGTATAGTCGACTCGAACCCTGGCAGAACTTCCCACTGTGCTGCGGCCTTCAGGAACAAAACACACACACACACACACACACACACACACACACACACACAGAAAGAGAGAAATTTTAGATCAGGATTAATTAAATCACTAAATGTCAAATACATAGTGTTCATTATTAGTTACTCAACACTGTGCGGTCAGTTGCTGTTTTGATTACAAGGCGTGTGAGTCTTAAATTTAAAAAAAAAATAATGAAATCAAATTCATCGCTTAATATGTGGTATTCGATATTAGACCGTTAATTAACCAATTACGTTCTTCATTCCATTTTATTCTATATGAACAAAATGTACAAAAATAAGAGAACTTAATTAGTTAATATTTGAGCAAATTCTGTATGTATTACAATTTTTACTGTCCAAAAATGTTTTTAAAAAAGTGAAACATAATTAAAAAAATTAAATTAATAATTTTTTGTACTTTTAATTAAATCATTTTAATTATTCAACCAGTCACTTTTGTTTTTAACAACTATTTTGTCTCTAAAATGTAAAAAAAAGAAAAAAAAAATTAAAATGAAAAAACTACTCAATATATGACAATTAATTAATTATTCAACCAATCAAATGGTGTGTGTGTGTGTGTGTGTGTGTGTGTGTGTGTGTGTGTGTGTGTGTGTGTGTGTGTGTGTGTGTGTGTGTGTGTGTCTGTGTGTGTGTGTGTGATTAACCAATGTTAATTATTTAATGAATGAGTTGCTGTTTTTATTAAAATTCATGTGTCTAAAATAATAAACTAAATAGTAAATGTTCGTTATTTACTCCATTTTTGAAAGTTAATTAATTATTTAACCGATCAACTGCTCTGTGTTAAAAATGTAAAGAGATCAAATTACTCACTCAGTATTTGACAATACTCAACATGTACTGAATATCTGATCATTAATTATTTAATGAATTAGTTCCTTTTTATTGCAATTCCTGTGTCTAAAATAAAAAACTAACAATAATTGAAAGTGTAAAGTAATTATTTTTTCAATTCTTATTTGTCCAAAAATGTTAAATAAAAAAATAAACATTTATAATATAAGATTAATTAATTATTTATCCAATCAACCAATTACTTTCTTTGTATTATAATAATAATAATAATAATAATAATAAGTATATATCATCATGCTCAATTTACACTCCATATTTGAGAATTTCAAAAAATTATTTCATTAATCAAATCAACCCATTTTTTAATTACAATTCTTGTCTAAAATGTAAAAAAAAAAAAAAAAGAAAGAAATCTATATAATTAATATAAAAAATAAAAAGAGATCAAAAAAAAAAAACATTTATTGCTTTAGTTTGTTTCAGTCTTTACAGATGTTCATGAAACTTAATACTAAATTAAACAATATATCTATAATTTACTCGCAGTCTCGCAGATTTACAGCCGCTGGACTTCGTCCGTATCAGACAGTTAATAAACAGCAGAGTGAAATGCAATCACAGAGCTTTGATTTTTTTTGTAAAGATTGTTGTCTTTATTGCGTGTTTAAGATGAAATCTGAAAGAGCGATGCTAATCTCTGAGTTTTTATGTATTTTAATAAACACAAACATGATATTATATATTAAAACTCCATCTGTAATTAAAACCTGAAGGACATTTTACGACTCTTCCTGAAAGATCAGCGAGCAGAAGAATACTTTAAATGCCTCAGTGTATGAGAGATTATTTCTCTTTAAATCTCATGTGTACTTCTAATGAATAAAGATAAGAATAGCATTCCTTTTGAGCACTTTTATTTCCATGTAAACGACTGTTCTGTTTACACGTCTCACCACACCATCTGCTTTAAGACATCATACTAAACTTTAGACAGAAATATGAAGTCACGTGATCTCAACCTGTGAAACGTGTTCACGTGACGATGAAGAGCGTGAAACCACATTTTTTATAATTAAATTAAAATAACGCACACTAATGATGATCGTTTTATCTTTAAATTCTTTTAAAAATAAAAAGTGAACAAATAATATATATCTTTACCTGGGTCTGTTGCAAGAGCGTTCCCGATACATAACTCCGCCCCCACAGCTTCTGGAACAATCCGACCAATCAGACCAGCCCGACCACTGACCATGAACCGCCTTCGGCCCGTGATCGCCGAACTTCACACACTGCCCCTTACGACACCACTGCATTATGGGTAATAAAACACAACACACAGGCAGACAACATTTTGTATGTTTTTAACAGGAAATCAGTTCAAAAGTTACGTCAGTGTGTTTACTCTGTTCAGAGTCGGGTTACTCAAACGCTGGATTTGTTCATCACAAACTTACATCGCTTCTGATTCTAGTTATCAGGACGTGGAAAGGATTGTGATAATCATTAATCGTGATCACTGCAGATTTCTCAGCTGCGTACACATTAATAATAAAATAGAACTTGATGCAGCACAACTTATTTTAATGCATGAACTAGAAGCGAGAGAAAACGTGACCCGTAGGCAGGAACGAAAACACAGAACGAACTCAACCCATCACAGAAACAGTTAGAGTGATTGGTTTATAACCATTTTTGTTTTTTTTAATTCCATGTACCAACATAATAAATTGAACTTAATGTAACAAGGAAATAAAAGTATAATGTAATAATGAGATAAGGAAGAACACGTGACCGTCAGTGGTGGCGTGATACAGCAGAACAGGAAGCGGCGTGCCCTTACCACCCCAGCTGATTAGTTTCCTATAACCACACAGCACAGAGTGTGTTCTTCTGCTTATACCACAGCGATGTGCTTACGATCACAATATTTAATTTATTAATGAATGACATGTTGATCATTTTTATGGTTTAAAGATTTAAGGTTGTGGAACGATTAAGAAGACAGGTTAGTTCCTGTTATCACTTGTGTTATACACATAGCTTGTCATTTTACAGGGAGAATAAAAAGCGTAATTCCTCTGTGCTGAAGAGGGAGGGAGGGAGGGAGGGAGACTGACTACAGAGTGTGTGTCTGTAGAGGGATCTTGGAGTGTGTTGGATTGGGATGGAGTCCAGCGCTTCACCTGGAGAATAATGTTGAGCCAAGCCAAAAAACACACAGACACACACATTGCAAGTTGCTCGCTATTAGCTTATGCTTTAGCAGCACGATGTATACATCCACATTATTTTCATTTTTTAATTGGTTCCTAAATGGACAAGCTTAATTCAAATGTAAAGTCCAAACGTGGATTAAATTTGGATTACACGTCATGCTATTTATCCATTTACAGTTACATTAAATGTTGTTTAACTTTTTTTCTGTTTGTTTCTCTGTTCTGATGGAAACTCACATTGTTGAATTTTGCAGTGTGTTGTACCATAACCAATCAGCAAAACAGTGCCTCTATCCCCGTCCCTGTGTACCATTACGTCCTGTACATTGTTTTAGCCTTTGGTTGATGAGTGCCAAAACTTTGGTTTTATTGTGCATGAGGTCAAACTTCACCCTGTCACTCACCATATCTGGTCCGCATGTCGTCCCCTCAGCAGCAGGCATGAACTTGGTCTCACACCGATGCCCCGCCCGATGGCACCATAACGACTTGCACATGTCCTATATAGAACACACACACACATTAACACTCTAACATTAGCCTAGCACTATACAGATTAAAGTAAATTGAATTTATCCAACGTAGCACGCTTCATAGCTAGCGAGTGAGTGATTTCAGCCATATTTGGTATTTATTTTGAAGTTACAAGTGAAGCTAAGAACACTAACCCCACCCTCAACCTCACACTCACCTTTAACCAATCAAAGCTTTACAAATCAGCTGGAACTGTAAAACGGTGTGATTCCGACCTTTACGAAGCTGCGCATTTTAACATCGGAGTACGCAGCTATGAATTATTGCTCAAAATTACGGCAAAAGGACAATTGTGAAAAAAAACAGCAATGGACATATGACTCTGGAATGACTGACAGTTGCATGTGAGTGTTGGACTCTCTGATATGAACAGACCCCCTGGAAGCTCCGCCCCTTTCCAATATCTCACAATTGTACATTACTACATCACGTTTTCTGTGTATAACAACGGTTCATTATATTTGTTAGAGATGCAACAAAATAAATATTTTTGGATAATCTTCCAAAATTGTGAGCATATTTACTGGGTTTTTCGATAATCATCAGAGACTCGGGGGCCACTCATCTGGTTTAGTGCAAATGTAGACACAAGAAATGTTTGGATTCTAATTCATTTCTGTAAATCACATGTTTGTTTTCTAAAATAGGAAGAAAGAAAGTGTCCATGTAAACTTTCCTAGCATCTTCTTCATCCTGTAACCATCCCAAACATGCTAATCCAGTTTTGTTAGCACGCTAATTACTCCCCCGGCCACTACGTGACGAGGACACTCAACTCGACGGGAAAAAGAAAACAAAACCGCCGGGCGTCACCGGCCACAATCCCACAAAATTAAGATGTACAGCTGCTTTCCTGGGAAGTCTGCTTCAAAAAAAAACACCACACAAAAGCCTTGAAAGAAAGAGGCTGTAGCGTAGCGGCTAATCCTGCAAAATAACCCACGCCGATCCGCTTCCCAAGACTTTACACAGCGCCTCAGTGTTAAACCACTCGACATTTACATGTGAATGTGAATGTGAATCAGACTCTGAGCTGATGGAGGAAGCCAGCGAGAACTCTGTTGGCCCGTTACGTGGGATCCGATGCTGGGGTTTTGGCTCATGAACGAATGATGAACCGTGCTGCTGTTAGCGAAATTATTTCAACCAGCATGTTTTAAATAAAACTCTGCAAATCAAGCTAATACGGCAAAAAGATGGCCGCTGAAGTTCGTGAAAGTTCCAAGTGTCACAGGAGCATACTACTGACTATTATTCATTTATCTGGCAAATTTATTTTTATTACTTTTTACATAAAGTGAGTTTTTATATATAATTTGTATTTTTAAAGGATTCTCTTAAACCCACAGAAACCAAACCAGTTACCACTTCATTCTATTTATTATGGATGGACGTCCTTTATTGATTCCCATGGGGAAATTTGGGAATATTATGTATTTTATATATTTTTTTTCTATGATATATTCTTGAGCTTTTTATTTCTTTTTCTTTTTTCTTTTTCTAATTCCAGTGCTTTCCACCAACAGACACAAGCCATGTTTTCCCATTTTTTGTTTGTTCTTAAGTTATATATTTTATTTTTTTTTATAACTGAGCTTTGTACACACAAACCAAACCAGTTACATTTTTTCTAGTTTTAATAAAACTGAAGTTATTTTAAAGTTGACGTTATTTATACTTTTTAATGTATTGAGATTTAGATTAATTAGGAAGTGAACTTGAGTGTGAAGACTTGAATTAAATGTGTTTAAGAAGATGCACTTCAATTAAAAGAACTTTTATTATGGATAGAAGGGAGGGAGGGAGGAACCATACCACAGACCTCTCGGCTGTACATTACTAACCCCACACACTTTTTTGAAACAGAGCATTATGTTTATCAGATGTTACCTTGACGAATTCCAGTCTGCAGGTCTTGGCCTTGGAGCCGAACTGCCACTTGCACTGTGTGTCTGCGTCATAGATCTGCCCCGGGAGCTGCTCGGGGTATTTATACTGTCCAATCAGCTTCGGCTCATCCACCAAACACGAGGCCTGAGCTGTGCTGTGAACACACACATACAGGTGCATGATATTACCTCTCCTTGTTTTAACTCTTTTGTTTGTGTGTGTGTGACATCACTTTTACCCCAGGAAGCGGTTGAGGTACTGGCGACTGCAGGACGACCAGGAGAAGACTCCGTTATTCCCCGCCAGAGTTGGAGACATGATGTTCCCCTCCGCCTTCCTGCAGGGATTTCCCTCTCCATCATGGATCATCCCGAAACTGAGATGGAGCGTGAGTTCATTTGAGGCAGATGCACAATTTTTCTCTTATTTTGCTGCTGCTGTTGGCACAGTTAATTTGGTTCCTGCACCAAAAGGCTGCTAATGTTTCATTAAAAAATAAATAAATAAAATAAAAGACGCATGGGTGTTTTTGTCCAAAGCTAAGAACTATTTTTTAAAATTACTAAAAAACTGGAAAAAATTGTTTAGTTTAACAGGTCCAGAGCTCAAGAATTAGAGCTGGCACTATACCATGGTTTTCTTTTCCGATACCAATACAAAACCTTTATCACCTAATTCCTATATTTATCCGATACTGTTTTTTTTTGTTGTTGTTGTTTGAACTAAAGCAGTTAAACTCTATCACACAAAAATCACTTCATTGTAAAAGTATAAATACAACCAAATCAATCCTAACAAATGAAAAAATGTTCAAGTCTCTTTATATGGAAATATTTCCAGTTCCAAAAATACATTTCTTTTCCAACTTCAATTCTGATACTGTTGCTGGACATCAGATCAGTGTCATCTCTATCAAGAATAGAAAAAAGTGCAAAGAAACTGGTTTTGCTTCCTGTGTTTTGGAGATGGAGTGATCATCACCTGAGCAACTCAAATTATTTACAAGACCATTAAAATAATACGGAAAACTACATCACAACTTTAAATCAAAAATTACACCCGAATAGAAACTAATCATCAGCTAACAAAAAGTCCGCATTTAATTCCGCTTTCCGCTGTGTCATAACAGCCGTGCTTTAATTGTCACACTGTATGAAAAGATGTCTGTAAAGTCACTCAGTTTTAGATTATATGATTACATTTTCTCTCATGATAGTTCTACAATGTAATTTCACATTTCCAGATTTTTTTGTACAAAATGTTTTCAATCTTGAACTTGTGTCGTGAACGTGTCACTGGTGAGTGAGTCATATTAAGCGAACTGAGAGCACCTCATGACCAACAAATTCTTTACAACTTTACAACTGAAAAGCTGCTGAAAAGATATAAAACATGCACACATGTCATACATGCAGTCTCACTCCCACCCCGACTCCTTCACTTCATATTAAGGATTCCCCTTCCCTTCTCTGGAACAGTTTTCCAGTCTAGTAACAGAAGAGATCCTGCAAGTCATCTCATTGTGTAATCCTACCACTTGCCCACTGGATCCAGTCCCTTCCACAATGCTCCAGACCATCTCTCAAGACTCCCCTTTATTACTACGATCATCAATAGCTCCATAACATCTGGTCATGTACCTACAACCTTCAAAAGAGCCAGAGGTATTCCCATCCTGAAGGAACCCACTTTGAATCCCTCAGACATCAGCAACTACCCACTGGTATCACTTCTCTCTTTTCTTTTTAAAACCCTTGAAGGCTCTGTCTACAGTCAACTATCTCTCTATCTCTCGCATAACAACCTCCAGGATCCTAATCAGTCTGGCTTAAAAGCAGTACATTCCACAGAGACTGCCCTTTTGGCTGTCACTGCGAAGCTACATGCTGCTAGTTTGGTCAAACTGTCATCAGTCCTCATTCTCCTCAACCTTTCAGCAGCGTTTGACACAGTCAATTACAAGACTCTCTTGTCAATCCTTACGAGTCTTGGAATTCGTGGCTCAGAATGGCAATGACTTTCTTCCTACCCAGAAGGTCAGGCTACTTGGGTACGTATTCACTCCCTTGCTATCCCAAGACTTGTCTATTGTAACCCCCTACTGGCAGGTCTGCCGCTGAGCACCATTCAGCCTCTCCAACTGATTCTGAATGCAGTTGCAGGATTCATTTTCAGCCTTCCCAAGTTCCCCACCATCGCCCCATTGCTGCGTTCCCTCCACTGGCTTCCTGTAGCTGCCTGCATCAAATTCAAAATACTGATCCTTGCCTACAAAGTCAAAAATGGACCAGCACCCTCCTACCTCAAAGTACTTATCACACCCCACACAGCACCGCCCTACCTCCGATCCTCCAGCACTGCTCGACTGGTTCCACCATCTCACAAGGTACAAGGAAGACATGCATCTAAACTCTTCTCTGTTTTGGTACCGACGTGGTGGAATGAACTTCCTCTAGATGTCCGAAAAGCTGAGTCACTGAGTGTCTTCAAACGAGGACTAAAGACCTACCTATTTCAGAAGTACTTGGATTAGTACTTTGTGTTCATTAAAAAAAACTTGACTGCATGCTTTATTACTATATTACTTGCCAACAGTTTTTATACTGATAGTATTTTTAACCTGGGTACTAGTGAACCAGTATCAGAATGAACTTACTGGTAGAGACTTTAAGGCATTTATGCATGTTGCTGTGGATATGGGCATCTGCCAAATGCCATAAATGTAAATGATCCTTATAAGGTCCTTGATGAGTGCTATTACTGTATTATAGAGTGGACACAAATAAACGCTTTTATTTAATCCCATTAAATAATTTGTTTCTGCCCACAATAGTTTCACAATGTAGAAACTAATAAATAATTTAGCTCACCCTGAGCCTTGCTAAAGATGAAGCGGTGAAGCAGTTAAAATTTTGTTTGCTTGAACTAAGGATTTTAAAGACTGTTATTGGAAATCTGAGAGAAAAAAACATCTCGCATTCACCACTTTTTATCTTTTTTTGGGGAGCACACCTTATTTTCTGGAATGTAATCGGACCTAGAACCCACCCCTGAGGCACTCCGAATTTTATGAAGTCAATTTCTCTCCCTTTGATTACACAATAATAAAAGAAATAATATCCATTCAGTATACATGGGTGCAGTGTGCATCCTTGTGTTTTTTCCTTAACTAAATTTTTTTCCAATGTACCTACTCATGTTCCACCTGAAAGCTTTTAACAAGTGAAATATGAAATCACGTCAGCTCAGCTTGTCAGTGCTAAACAGCTTTAAGATGAAGGACTTTCATTTTTGCCCTGAAGCCATTTCAGACATTCCTAAAACAACTCCTTTTACTAGAGCGACATGATTATGCCATCAGCAGTGATGGACCTCAGTAGCAATTCACACTGAGCTCCTGAGAACCTCTGAGGGGAAAAAAGCAACAAATCAGTAATCTCCTGTCAGACACACACTTCCTTTTATCTCAATGGAAACGCACAAACAAACAGAAGCCTGAAGCCTGCGGTGCTGCTGTAGGTTTATGCTCCAGTATGAGGAGGATGAGGTAATGATGTATGTGTTAATATGATCTGCATTCATTCTGCAGCCTCCGTGTCTAATCTAAAAGATTTTGTGGTGTGGATTTTTAATTAAATCTGATTCAGACTCATTGGATATACTAGTGATTGCTATTTTTCTTACTTGTCAAGAAAGCCTGGTCAAGGCCGCACCCCCTTACTAGGATTTTCAGGTACAGTGCTTACACCCCCTTTACCATGACTCTTGTCAATAGAGACTTACTAGAATTTAAATTGAGACCTCTCCCCATTTACTAGGATTGTCCAGAACAAAGGCCACACCCCATTAACTAGAATAGTCAGGTACAGAGGCCACACCCACTTTACTACAACTCAGGCACAAATGCCACACCCACTTTTCTACAACTCAGGCACAGAGGCCACACCCTGTTTTCTCTCAAGCACAGAGGCTATGACTCTCTCACTAGGACTCAGGCAGAGAAACCACACCTCCTTCACTATGACGTAGGTAGGGAGGCCACATCC
>JAQMYM010000023.1:1634109-1649109 GCA_030014255.1 Parauchenoglanis ngamensis
CTACAACTCAGGCACAGAGACCACACCCCCTTTACTACAAATCTGGCACAGAGACCACACCCCCTTTACTACAACTCAGCAGAGAGACCACACCCCCTTTACTACAACTCAGGAACAGAGACCACACCCCGTTTACTACAACTCGGGCACAGAGACCACACCCCCTTTACAACAACTCAGCACAGAGACCACACCCCGTTTACTACAACTCGGGCACAGAGACCACACTCCAAGGACATAAGAACAGAGGCCACACCCTTTTTACTCCAATTCAGGTGCAAGGCCTCTTCCGTTAGTAGAAAACTGACACAGACCATGCCCCCTTTATAAGTTGTGTGTGTGTGTGTGCGTGTGTAGGCGTACTTGTGCCCGGACTCATGTGCAATGGTGAAGGCAAGGCCCAGCCCCGTGTCTTCGTTTATGGTGCAGCTGCGATATTTACTGCACATCCCACTGATGGGGGCGAAACCTACATGGCGGAGACAGGGGCAGAGTCAGACTGATTGGCTTTGTGCTATAAACAGTGTGTTAGTTTGTGTTACAAACTGCTTACCCAGTGTGTCACATGGTTCATTCTTCCACGAGCAGATATCGAGGCCTGTGAGGAGAACAGCATGATCGTGTCTCTTGCCATTTTTACCCATCAGCCCCGACTGCCACTGGCAGAAACTGTTCAGGGTCTGATCAGCGTGGTGAGAGATGGAGAGACCCAGCTTAACCAGAGAGAGAGAAAGATGGAGATTAAATAGAGATCAGATGGAGTTTAGTGAACAAACAAAAAACAATGAAAATGCTTCATTAACCCTTTTATTTTATTTTATTTTTATTCCATTTTTATAGTGAATATGAATAGAATATAATGAAAAAAGATGAAAGGATTTTATCAGCAAGATTAAAGGAGTTCTGTCTCATGGATTTATATACAAGTTTTCCTCTAAAAGCAGGAAAGAAGCTGAAGCGTATTATAATTATCCATCTGTTATGATTTTGGAAAAGCCTTTTTTTTAAAGGCAAAAACATAGCTGGAACATTGACACAACAGCATTAAACAAAATGTTTTCAAATATTTCTGCATGGGAGACAGACCGAGAGACCGAGACAGAGAGAGAGAGACAGAGGGAGACAGAGAAACAGATGGAGACAGACATTGGCACACAGACAAGCTGAGGGAGACAGACGGACTGCTTATTGCATAACTTCAAATAGTGAGTAAATAAAAATTCTAAAGATTTTCTGGAGTGCTTATTTATAATCCAAATAAAATTTTAAAAAATCTCTTTTTGCATCAAAACTGTGAAGCTTTAAGCAAATTTACAGTCTGTATTTTTTCACCAAGTCACAGATCTCTGCAAAATGCAATTTAAAAGAAGCCTTTATATGAAGTAATTCTAAATTATTAAGCAGCGTGTAAATGATCTGTCATTTCACGGCATCACCGCAAACAAAAAGACTCAGTGAACTCCATCTTACTGGCTCTTGCTCGAGCAGGAGAAGGCTGACCACCACGATGTTGATATCTGTCCCGATGGTGCCATCTTTAAAGAGACTGGAGACCTGATTAAAACACACACACACACACACACACACACACACACACACACAGAGGCTTTACACAATGTCTTCATTCCTTCATAATAATGCTAATCGACATGACACACTTGGCTGTGTGTGTCTGTGTGTGTGAGATAGATGAAGGCTGGTCTCCTCTCACCATGTTCATGATGGTGAGGATGTAGGTGGTGACATTTTCCTGCCCGTGTTTCTCCACCATCTTCCTGTCGGCCACCACCAGAGTTTCCACATTCAGAGCTCCGACTCTATTAGATGAGATCGGTGAGCGCTTTATCCGGCCAGCAGGCTCAAACTCATCAGGCATTACGAAGTGATCCTCGGCTGGGGGCTTAGGAGTGTCTGTTCCCCAGGAGAGACAGAGAAAGAGAGACAGAGAGAGATAAATAGATAGACATAGATAAAGCAAGAAACAAATGATAAAGGAAAGGGAGAGAGAGAGGGAAAGAATGAGGCAATGCAAAAAAGAGACAGAGGGAGAGAGTGAGAGAGCTACAAGCAAACACACGTACAGAAAGGCAGACAGTGAGACAAGCAGACACAAAGGCAGACACACGACTAGACAGACAAATAGGATGAAAGACTGATACAGACAGCAAGACAGAATAAAAGATAGATAGATGAAGCTAAAAAGAGAAATGAGAGACGGCTGGATAGTCAGACAGGTAGTTTCGCAGATGGACAGAAAGAAACAAAGACTGACTGAAAGGCAGACAGAAAGATGCAGACAGACAGTGAGATGAACAAGAGATAGTGAACTTTGCTGCTCAGTGGTTGCTCGAGCAAACAGGAAATATTCACTTCAGCAGCTGTTTCCTTTCATTCACTGATTCATCTACTGAATGAGGAGAAATTCCCGCCGAGTAGAGGTGCTCCGGATCCTCCGATAAGTGGAAATACGCTGTTGATATATCCGTGACTTACTTATTTCACAATAATTGGGTCGACTGAAAACCAGCATAGATATGCTAATTGTAAAGTCAACACAGACGGATGGAGGGAGAGACAGACTGATAGCCAAAAATATAATATACATACATACAGGGTGTCTCAAAAGTCTTGTTCCATAGGCATTTTTCCCTGTTATGAAATTTAAGAGTAATGTAAAAGTCTGCATGTAAAAGCATCAGATTGCTGATATGTTGAGCTATATAACATATGAGCATTTGTTGTAATATCTGTATTTAAATAAATAACTGCCTGTGGATCCAGACATCTGGGACACTGTGTATAGGCAGACAGGCAGATAGACAGACAAATAGCTACATAGCCAAATATATAACGGCAGACAGACAGACTACTTTTTTAATTTTCAAGTGATGTAGTTGGTAATAAAGATGATGTTGGGTGAGATTGGCTATAATAATTCTCCATTGCACAAGTAAACACGCCATCTTTAGACAATCTTATCTGGCGAAATTTTCCCCCCCTAAATATTCCTGAACCAGGAGTCTGATCTTGTATCTCTCTGTGTTCATTTTTTAGCTAGTCATGGAGGTTGTTAGTGAGTTCTTCTGCAGTTGGAGCAAAATAGGAAAAGGAGAAAGTGTCCTTACATACATTGCTTGCGGCGGCCACAGTAGTGTTGCCTCTGAAACCTCCCGTGCCGGTAGTCATGCCGATGATGGTCTTGATGCTGTTCTGTTCTGTCCCCCCGGACACGCCGTTCTGCTGAGCGTTTGTAAATGACGTGTGGATGGTGTCCAGCGGGGGCGCTGTAGTTGTGCTCCAGTGCCAAATGTTTGGGAAGCGGGGTGATGAAGAACTCGTCATTCGACATCCGGATCAGACCTGACTGTAGAGCACAGAGAGAAATAAATACACATCAGATCTGACTGTAGAGCACAGAGAGAAATAAATACACATCAGATCTGACTGTGGAGCACAGAGAGAAATAAATACACATCAGATCTGACTGTGGAGCACAGAGAGAAATAAATACACATTAGATCTGACTGTAGAGCACAGAGAGAAATAAATTCAGATCAGACCTGGACAGACAAATAGATAGATCCCTGAAGGAAATTGTTTAAGTTACAGAGCAGACCTGACTCTATAGCACAGAAAAAACCCGAAAATACAGATCTGGGTAAAGACGCAAGGATCAAAAGAGGGAGTGTCATTCCAGGCATTCCTTACTGGCTAACAGAGCAAGTCATGCACTCGTAAAGTCAAAGAAGACACATTATGAGGCCAAATCGATTCAGTAGGGAAAAATCTATCAAATGAATCTGTGGCGTTAAACGACATCGTCACGCATCTTTGATGGTTCACTGCTCATGCTCAAGAATGTCTCGCATGTGTTTTAGATGAAAACTTGAATTAGTAGAAGCCAGGGCTGGTTTATGCCTAAAAATAATGATGATAAAAATTGATAACCGATTACGTCACCCTGCACCCAGCCCCACACGTATGGCTGTTTACAGCAGGGTTGTCATGGTAACCTGTTTCTAATTGATCACGCTGGTTTCATATGTTTCCAAAACTGCGACTGAATATAAAGCACTATTTATAAGCTTCTTCCCTGTAAACATGGCATCCTCTTCCCCACTTTGGACATCAAGATCGCTCGGCACTGGAGAAAGCAGAGAAGTCGATTTCCTCATATTCTCATTTCATCAAGAAGTTAAAATTAAAAGCAGGTAGTGCTGCATTAAGTAGCTCTAGTTAACTTTAGTTTTCTTGGATGTTACAAAAACATTAGTAGTTTCAATGATCTGCACAAAATTACCAGTCTGGAGCATGAACTGAAAAGGTTCCTGAAAACTGGCCCTGGTTCTTCAGTGGACATGTCCCTAAAGTTTGCTCAAAGTTTCTCGAGAAAGTTTCTCATTTCCTGAAAAAGTTCCTGGATTTTTGAAAGGGTTTTATGGTTGAAATGTGCATGAAGATTTCTGAGTTACTAAAAAGTTCCTGCTGTGGAAATATGTAAAACAAGGAGTTCCTGAAAAAAGTTCCTGAAATGGCTTTACTGTGAAAATATGTGTAAAGAATCCAGCTTTTGTGGGGGGGTTTGTTTTGTTTTGTTTTTGTGGTTTTCTTTGTTTGTTTGTTTGCTTTTTGTTTTTTTTAAGGTTCCTGTTTTGAGTGTACTAAAAGGTTCCTGCTGCCAAAATACAGATAAAATGTTGGACTTCTTTAAAAGTGTTTGGGTTCTTTAAAAAATTCCTATAGAAGAAATACATCTTAAATCCCAGAAGAAAGTTTGTGAGGAAACAATAATTTATGAAAAAGTCTCAGTGTTTCTTAATCCTGAAGTTCTTAGAGAGACCGGGGAAAACGTATGAAGCAGGACCTCTGATGTCTCAGTCCAGCAATCAAAAAGATGAAAATATCTGATTGCAAACCAACTACAGAGACATGAACTGCCCAAATGGTTATCAGTGGCCCAGTAGGAGACAGTTTTGGTGGAACTGTGGCTAAAATAGTTTTTAAAATAGATCTTGAGGTGTGTTTTTTCCACTTAGATGGAAAAACTCCATGGTGTTGTACTCCAGCCTGTGGGTGGAGGCGTGTGTGGATGCCATATCTGACAGCTAAGTGAAGAAGCAGCTCCAGTGTAAGTTTGTTAAATGAGGCATGCATTGAACCAAAACTTCTCCTACCATGATACCTACATCATCACACACACACACACACACACACACACACACACACAACTGCCAAGCTCCAAAACATTATTTATTAAGATTTCACTGTACTGTACACTGTTGTTATAACTCTCTTAAGCTGCAAAATCCACGATTCTTTTACTCGATTAATGTGTTGTTCCATCTTAAAAACCACGAAGATGTATATAGGTTTATTTCTCACACATTTCTCAAGCAGTTATTCATCTAGGAAATTTCAACACTCTACATATAATATGATCCCAACAATAAACCTAACTACCTACCAAGCAATTATTCTTCATCGGTAATAACAGATTTGATCTCATGGATTCGTTACTTCAGCACCACGCTTCAGCTCGGCTCTTTCTGATGGGTCAGAAGGTGTTGATTAGTTTTCTATAACAGCAGCTCTGACAGTAGTGCAGCTGCAAGTAGTGTGCTGTTTTTAGGGACTTTTTTATCTCCTCCTTCAGGGTTGGTACTCTCCGAGCACAATAGGAACTGTGTGTGTGTGTGTGTGTGTGTGTGTGTGTGTGTGTGTGTACGTGTACGGTGAGTGGGCCAGACGTAAAGCGTATTGAGATTCTTCAGATGGTGCGAATGTAAACAGAAAGAAAGGCCCTTGAAGGTGTGTAGTTCTTAGGGGAGCTCCCCAGGGGGTAGTTCCTCTCAATAAGTCCCTAGAACTGTTTGGTCTGAAAGTGCCTATCTACAGGACAGAGGAGTTTACGCGTTCAGGATTGTCAGTAACATGATGTAACAAGCTGTGTTTTTTTTTTGTTTGGGTTTTTTTAGGTCTTATTTATTTTGAAAGACAGAATAAAGAGAGTCTGTTTAGGGAATGACTGTTTATAGCTGCTATAACGTAAGTGCGAACAGAAACGATCTTTTTTCTTTAACACTAAATGTAACTATAAACAGGTGAAAAAAAAAGTTCTTGATGTAATTGTACTAGAATTTTTTTTTTTGCTTGTTGTTTTTACGTTATGCGCATGTTAAGATCAAACCAAAAGTAGAAGTTCAACTCTCTAAAGAATAAAAGTTCCATATACATCAGTATCACCTGAAATGAAAAGAGGTATTTTGGTAAATTTGGTGGGAAAGTAAACACACCCCAGTTTGAAGTGCTCGCTATAAAAACACTGGACAGCGATGGCAGATTGTTACAGAGTCATGGGTCACTGGATCAAAAAGACAACAGTCCCTCCTCGTCTTCACCCTTCAGGGCAATTAGCACAGCACAGAGCTTCTGAAGCTTCTGGCAAAATGCTCAGGGTGGGGACATGAACAGCGCTGTTTACTGCATGACTGCACAGCAAAAACAAATGAAAGACAAAAAAAGCCATTTGATCCAAACCGAAATGTTGCGCCAAAGGGAACGTAGCGGCCCGACAGGCGAGGAAGAAAATTTATTCTGGAATTTAATCCAAATAATATGACCATTTTCAATTAAAATATTTTCTAATACTGAATATTAAAGAGGCGTCTGATTCAGTTCCAATGCCATGTATCTATCTTTTCACATTATACCTCACTGTGCAGCTAATATCACAGCTAGCATTATTGCTAACATCATAGTTAGCATTATACCTTATGGTACAGCTAATATCACAGGTAGTATTATAGCAAACATCATAGTTAGTATTATATTTCACAGTACAGCTAACATTAAAGCTAACATCATAGTAAGCATTATACCTCACGGTACAGCTAATATCACAGCTAGCATTATAGCTATCATCATAGTTAGCATTATAGCTCACAGTACAGCTAATATCACAGCTAGCATTATAGCTAATGTTTTATCGAACTGTGCTGTGTACAGTAGTTTGGGATTTGTGTACATGACTGAACTGTAGATGTAAAAAGTTTAAAGAGATGTTTAAAAAAAAAACAATTTGTTGTAAATGATAGAAGAATGTGCTTTTTAGGAAACCAAGAAACAAGCACACACATGTCTGGTCCGTCGTTCTGTGTTTCGGCTGTTATATTTTAATCCGCAGAACCAGAACATGGGTGGACGGTTTACTGGTTGGGAATAAAAGTTACATGCAAAACTACACTGTAATTTCAATTCACTAATAATAGGGAGTTTCTGTGTATTTATCATCAAACGCCAAGCCTGACCCTGTCATTTAAATTGGGAAAATTATACACTGTGTCTCCCATGGTCCGTGTGTGTGTGTTCGTGTGTGTGTGTGTGTGTGTGTGTGTGTATATTAAGCATTCGTCATTAACCGTTAATTGAAAATATGGTGTAATTTAGTTAACTTGCAGTAATGTAGCTTATGTTTCATGCTTGTTAGCATAAAGTAAAATTACAGAATGCTACATTCGCAGTGGTACTACTTGTCGGTGTGTCATATTTTTAGTTGCCATGGTTTCACTGAGAAACCCACACACGTTTGCTAGAGAACGTATATAATCAGATGTCTTTCCCACAAAAAATAAAATTCTTAAAAAAGCAACTGCATCCATGCAGAGCATCAAGATGAAAACCTGTCTGACTAATCACAATCCAGAATTCATACTTTTTTCTTGAATAAAGTCCATCATTAGTTTCTGTTTTCTTTCTATTAGTACATGGTTACTTGTCTTTTTTATTTTTGGCTTTCTACTAATCAAAGAAACCGACGTAGAGTAAATAAAGGCTTTATGAGGACATCCGATCGCTTTAGGTTCACGTGTGTTACGCTGTAATTATCTCGGTATAAAAGCACGTCGTATGTTAAAGGATAAAAAGGTGGAAATGTTCATAGTTATAAAAATTGACTTCAAGCACACCTTTAGTAGAAAGCTGTAGCTTTTTGCCGTCTTATTGATCTTCCTCAGAAGTTATGGCGCACAGAAGCTGGAAGACGTGTCATTATGTCATGTCACGTTTACAAGAATTGAGACATTTCTGTAGAGGACAGTTTAAGTACAAACCTCGAAACCAGGTATGATAATTCCTAAATTTTATTCATTCATGTGGCTTCACACTGATGTTACAGACGTCTGGGTTGGGTTTTCGCTTCACAGGTACATGTGTGTACGTCTGGCGGAGATGACGGAGTTATCGGGGGTCGACTTGTATTTAACACGCGGTTTTAATTTCACCAAAAAACCCACCGACATCAGAGGACTTGTTTCCTCCCACGGCGCTCCGTATGAAAGATTAGTCCTCAGTCTGACTTTAAGACACACTGTGGAAACCCAAACCACGCTGGGTTTTCATGTGGTCTCTCTGACTACACAACATTACCAGTTTTGACCATGCGTGTCTTTAGCACTGGTATGGGAAACAATTTATTGCTTAGTCTCTGACAATAATAATGAGCATGCTTTTATGATGTAAACTCGGCCTCCTCTCAGGGCTCGCAAACGTGATATTATATTCTAAATTAGTAAGTGCTTACATGCTGTTAGAGGCCGAGGAGAGAGCGGCGAGAAACCAGAGGCTGCTTATTATCGAGCTTTTAAACACATCTGGATTGACCACAGCGACGTTCGGCGTGGGAGAGGAGCATTGTGGGTCATCGGGGTCTCCTTTTAACAAGCCTTTAATGCTGTTCAGGGATGTAAAAGAGCACTTTGAAATGGCTGGTGTTTGTAAACGAAAAGGAAATATGATGTTAGGGATGTTCCGTCACTCCCACATGGATGTATCGGGGAGATCCCTGGGATCAGGATTGCTCATATGGAGAATTTTTCAATAGATACTACAATTTTATTGATTTTGGTCCAATGAGAAAGATGCATGTACAGATGTGGAGCCACTAAAGAAAAAGTGCCAGATGTGCATATTCACTGCGTCCGTTTATTCTGTTTGAATTGTGGTTAACATACTGCTGTAAAATTGTGGACCATCAGTCTGACCAATAAAAATTATTCTATATTCAATATTCTGATAATATCATGATGAATATAACGTCAGGCTGTATTTCAATTTATATCGCAGCTCTGTTGACTTCTAGATGCTGAAGGTTAGTCAGAAGGTGTTGAGTAATTTTCTATATAAGCGCCTGCAAACAGTTTAATTAAGTATATAAATGCCCTCATTTTAATATGTTATCGTTTCCATGGTAACAGTTCATTCACAGGGACGTGTGTGGTGGATGATAACCGTACTACGCTACAGAGTAACTGTACTGTAAATGGATAAAAATGGCGATGTGTGGTTCTTAAACACATTGCTTTAGCGAATAGCTGCGGTGTAAGAGGAATGAAACACTTTGGGACGTGCTGTTATGGGAAAATAATCAACTTCTGGGTGGTAACTGTGACTCGGTTTCATCACACCACCTTGTCGCTGATTATTTTTCCATAATCACATGACAGAGTTTTATTCCTCATTAAATAACCAAGTGAAGTCTGATTCTATCTTCGTGTTGATCGTTAATATTTGTACAGCATGTGGGCAAAAAAGTGGATTTGATTCATAGAAAAAAAAATTTTAATAGTACAGCAGATCTTTCATACGTGTCTTTACATTTTGTGAGCCAAATTTCATGTCATACCAACACGTGACGTTTTTAGATGGTCGTTTAAACACTACGAAAACGATCTTTCAAACAGTAGACACCTGATTTATATTCTCTTTGGGATAACTAAAAAACTAAATGTGGATCAGGAAACATCACAGATAACACTTTTTTTTATTATTATTATTATCTGAAAAATCAAGAGCTGAGCCTGTGATGCTTTTCCTGCAGGGTGGGATCAGCAATGTGCCACAGAGCAAAATCCTACAGGGATACGAAGTTGTGAATTTCCAAATTATAAACCCTTAAATAGACCGAGTGAAAAGGGAGAGAGCTGGAAAGATGATTTCCCTGCCTTCATCACAGTGATTATTTGTTTTTGGGCGTCAGTGTGTTATTCGCGGTGTCCGTTCCAAAGCAGGAAGACTCAAATTCATTTCTTGGATCTGCTATAAATATTCTTAAAGCCGGGACTAATTTAGCCTAATTTAAACCAGCGTGACCCTGACCAGGCAGTTACTAACGATGAACGCTGTAAACGCACCAGAGAGTGCAGCACGTGGTAATAAACCACTCACAATAAAATGCTCATATGAACATAATGCTGCATTCAACTAAAGGTTGTACAGTTACGCGTCATTTCCAACCTCCAGCTAGGAAAAAAAACTAATGTCAAATCAAAATCGCAGCATGAACAGTCAACACAGCCGCACTTTTTTCCTTTAAATGAGTTATAGTGTATATACAAGTTATTAGCTTTAGATCAATTATTGTAGAGACATAATCAATAATCGCAGTTAGCTGCCTAATGTATTCTTAACAAAAGACGACCATGAAGGCGTCATGTTTTTTCTCCACTAGCTCAAATGCAGCTACGGTCGAAAATGACGTTATTCCAAGCTGCGATTTCCGTGGTAACTTAAATGCAGCATCTGCATTTTCTACTGTAGCGATGTAACGTGTACACAACATGCGTTACATCTGCCTGGCCACACCCACTCCTTTCCCCACCTCAGAGCCGATAATATCATCAATCAGCGATACTTAGGGTGCACGATAGGACGAAGGCACATGATCTCACTAGATTACTATATACAGCTATAAAGTACAGCCTCTATGTAACATGTAACAGTGCTTACCTGTACTGTTCCTGTTTAATAAATACGGTTTTTATAAAAAAAATACTGTTATTCGCCAAGTAAAAAGAAGCATTGTAACAAAGTTCACTTCACTCTAGCCTACATAAAAATCTCAGGAACACTTCAGCTGACAAGAAAAATTTCTACACTCTAGAGTGTGTGACGGTTGAGTTATCGATGACCTCATCGTCAAGTACTTATTTAACCATTTTTTTCCCTTCAGGAAACATAATCGTGCCACAACACAGAAACACGGGATCATGACACATCTCACAGGATCACGGAAGCGTCTTGAGACGCGTGTTGTGCCTCATACATTTCTCAGATACTCATTAGTCAGTGAAGCTCTGAGAGACGGAGCACGATGCCCTGTGACAGGAGGCGATTTGGGGATCTGAAAAAGCCTCGCTTCTCCAGCAGCCACTACATCACTGTCACACTGCAGTCCACCGGGGACCAGCCCCCGCCCAATTAACACTCCGTGTGGGCCTGAGAGGTACGAGAGGGCTATTTGTAGCTACAAAGGAGCCTGTCAGAGGCGCACTTGAGGACTGGTACAGATGTAGAAATGTACAAATGACCTCTGCTCCACCTGCGAGTCTCTGGTGACGTGTTCGCATTAAAAGCACTCAGGGATAAATTTCAGCTTATGTTCTCAGCTTCATGCTTGCTCGGTTTTCAGAGTAGATTAGCAAAGCAAGCTAAGTGTATTAGCTAAACCATAGGCACCAATGATATCTGCTACTTCCTTCCGAGCTTTTTTTTTCTTCAAAATATCTCTGTACACATTTACTGAGAGGTTCCATATGACAGGATAAAATTAAACCACGGGTATAAGTTGTTCCTTGTATTTTTTGTGTCAAACAGTAAATGGGAGCTAATTGCAGACAGGAACTAAAGTTGTAAGATGGGATCTGAAGAAACATTGAGCAACACGCACCATGATATAGGTCTGAGAAATTGTTCATGGGCAAAAACTGTGGAAATCATTCAATCATGGCTCCTTGTTGCACAGGTACTTAAGAAATGAACAGTTGCTCGTTGCTTTGTTGCTTGCTAATGGAAATGTCAAGTCACACTTGCGATATTCAAGTTCAGAAATCAAATAAATAAAAAAACATGTTGCAGTGTGTTGTGGCACATGTGCTAAGCATACTCGTTCTATATACGGAAAAAAATAAGACCTTAGAATGACAATTCAATTCCTGGACATATTTTCAACAAATATACACAGTATGTGTGTCCATGTGGTTAGCAAGCTAGCTATTTGTGGATCATACATGTATTGCTTACTAGCATCCTTCGGCTGGTTAGCTTAGCCCAGTTTCGCTATAGATACTAGATACTAGATGTTCTAGAAATAAATGCTAAGGTTTCTTGCTGTGACATTTAGCATCAGTTTATCAAGTAGAGGAACTTCAGGAAAACAGAAAATGATAAACCAAATCTAGAGAGCAAGCTAGGTTAGTTAGTTAGCTAATGCTAGCTAGGACCAGAAAGAGCATTGCTATGGTTTCAGTCTGTCGAGTAGAGGAACCTTTGTAGGAACTTTACGCATACGTCCCCTAAAGAAAGCAGGGCCAGTCTTAGTTCCTGGAGGTGGAGCTTCATATACTGAATGCCACTTATTGGTCAGATGTGATCTTCACAGCTCTTAGCTAATGATTGTTTTTGTCCCGTCACCAAACTTTATTTCATCTACTTTCTGATTATGATAAATCTAATCTCGAGAGAAAGTTGGGTTAGGTGGTTAGTTAGCTGGTATTAGCTAGGAGTGTGAGGTAAGAGGGTTGTTATGGTTCAGGACAATTAATACTCTGGTCATTCATTAATTTTTCTGTAAAATCAGGCCAAGCTAAGTTTGTGCTGGCAAATTGGAACGTTTTTACATTTGCTAAGTCAAAAATATCAACATTTCCCTCAGACATGTTGTTAATGTAATAAGAAAAGACTCAGTTTGACTAAAACCACACTATAAATACACTTAGCATCGACCGCAAACTGAACTTTTACGGGTTCTGCCATGTTGAGAAACGTTAACACTGCGTTTCGGCTCATAAACTCAGTCAGAGCCGTCAGAACATCAGGAGAGCGAGACGTTCGTGTGGAATCTTCTCGTCGACATGTGTTGTTATCCTGCAAGCTCCTAAAACTGAAACAGCCCAGATGTCCGTCTGTGTCGATTAGCTACTTCTCTCTCTCTCTAACACACACACACACACACTCTGACCGACACAGCGGGAGGCAATGTCACATAACTGGCGTTAAGTGGAATCCCACACGTTAACACGTTGGCCTGAAGCAGCCGGTCCCACGCTGGATAAACACAGCTGAAGTGCTGCAGAGACAACACAAAAACACATACACTTCTGTCCACACCTCATACATTCACACACACGCACACACACTCGCAGCCAGGAGGTGAGAGACGGGTCAGGGGACGTCTGTAAAAAAAAAAATAAAAAATACACCCCAGAATATCTACAATTTTACTCAAATATACTGGGGCTGTAAATGTAAACATACTGTAAATAGGTGCGATAAGTAAGGAATAACACACTCCATGTCATGCAGTTACGGGAAAGTAATCAATGATAAGGTAGCGTGATGAAGCAGCGTTACGTTCACCACAGCAAAGGTGATTATTTACCAGTAAAATCATGTTCACAAGTGTTTTATTCCTCTTATACCGTAGTGACGAGAATATGCATTTTTTTATTCATAAACATGTATTTTTATCACTTAATCGTTACATTTATCAGTTGTCTGTTCTCACTGTTCAGTTATCCACAGCGATTTGAACGACGTGTATTTTTATCAGTTTATTGTTACATTTATCAGTTGTCTGTTCTGTGTATGTTGCAGAAGCTAACTGCGTCATGAAGTTAAAAGAATGCAGCTTGTCACGTTAACGGAACATGAGACTGGCACTGGAGACTCCTTCCAAATGTTAAATAAATAAACGTCTCCTTAGAAAAAGCAGTTAACAATCACTTGCTATTGTGAACCCAGGATTAGTCATGCACTTTGCTCGATGCTGAACTGGAGGTTATAAGCTTCCTTTACTTAATAGCTACGAGGAAAAGTGTATTTTATCTTACTTAAGGCTCAGATAAGAGCATTGAAAAAGTGAGAGTTAACCAGAGCTTCCATAATGCTTGCCAGTGGACCGAGAGAGGCTCTGGATGGTTTTCTTTTCCTGTCAAAACTCGTCTGTTCATGCAGGATTGGCCGAATTGAGCATGAAGGCGGGACTGAACCTGTCACCTGGTGAACCGAAGCATGAAAGTTCAAAGTGGAGTTTCTCTGAAACAGACAGTAGATCTGCACTTTGGAAGAAAAAAAAAAGTTCGACCTCAGAGCTTGATTTTTGCCGACCTCGGAGCAGAAAAGAGCAAACACACTAACACACCTTGTTTTTTCAAACAAAAAGAAAAAACACAACGCTGAGGAGGCGTGTTTCTGTTTATTTGGTTTGGGTTTTTTTTTTTGTTTTTTTTGCAAGGTTAAAGAGGAACAGAAATCCAACTTTCAATCCAGGTTTCATCCCGCTGTCAGAGATAAGAGCCAAAGCAAGCGGCGTCCTCTGCTGAGATGTAATTAAAAGCTCTTCTTTAAATAACGGAGGATTTATAAAGCAAATCCTTCTTGCTCCTGAGCTGCAGGCTCCTGCAAGCCTGCTCTCCATTTCAACAAGAAATCCACCTCCATCTGCTGCCCTGCGTCTCCGTGTCAGGACATTTCAGCTTCTACTCCTCTTCAGATCATTAATATTATTATTACGCCCGATAAATACACAAAATAACTTTCGAGCCTCACATCATGGAAATATTACTTAATCGCTTAGTCTTACTTTCTGATTCACAAAATAATATTATACTTTGTATTTAATCTGGACAATAATGTGATATAATCTCAATATTACGAGATAATAACATGATCCTTTGTTCTATGTTTATTTTAACACGGTTGTTCTAACATGTTCTGGTTTCTATAGCAACGGCTTATTCCCAGGAATGGTAGATGCTCCACAATGATGTAACTATAAATGGGTAAAAAGGATCCATTTATAATTTAAATAATAAAATTCCATGAAAAGAAAATGCTCTGAATTATTTTAATATTTTAATAAATAAAAAATATATATAATTATGGTATAAGAGGAATAAAACACATGCCTTTAGAGTAAATGAATCAATTTCAGCATGGTGGAAGACT
>JAQMYM010000023.1:1653488-1664982 GCA_030014255.1 Parauchenoglanis ngamensis
ACTGCCACTCACACACAACATAAACACACACACAGTAATACACACTGCCACTCACACACAACATAAACACACACACACACAGTAATACACACCGCCACTCACACAGTACATAAACACATGCACAGTAGTACACACTACCACTCACACACTACATAAACACACACACAGTAGTACACACTACCACTCACACACTACATAAACACACAGTACATAAACACACACAGTAATACACACTGCCACTCACACACTACATAAACACACACAGAGTAATACACACTGCCACTCACACACTACATAAACACACTCACACAACATAAACACACACAGTAATACACACTGCCACCCACACACAACATAAACACACACAGAGTAATACACACTGCCACTCACACACAACATAAACACACACAATAATACACACTGCATACACACACAATAATACACATTGCCACTCACACACAACATAAACCCACACACAGTAATACACAGTGCCACTGACAAACAATATGAATACACACACACAGTAATACACACTGCAACTCACACACAACATAAACACACACAGTAATACACACTGCCACTCACACACTACATAAACACACACAGTAATACGCACTGCCACTCACACACAATATAAACTCACACACACAGTAATACACACTGCTACTCACACACAACATAAACATACATTTATACACACTGCCATTGATACACAATATAAACACACAAACACGCAGTATTACTTGCAGCCATTGATGCACCATATAGAAACACACACAATAATACGCACTGCCATACACACACAGTGTAAATACACACACAGAGTATAAGTACATAAACATACACACACTGTATTGTACACTTTCATAGACACACTGCTATACACACACAGTGTAAATACACACACAGAGTAATACACACTGCCATACACATAGTATACACACACTATACGCACACACAGTAATATACTCTGCCAAAAATACACACCCCCATACACACAGAGTATGAATACACTAACAGTGTAAACACACCCACTGTAGTACACTCTGCTATAAACATTCTAAATACACACTTCCACACACTCACACAAAGTAATAGATACCATCTAAATATGCACTGCCATACATAGAGTATGAATACACTCCGTACAAAGACACACCCACAGTAATACACACTGCTTTATACACACACACACACCCACACACAGAGTAATACACACTGCTGTAGACACACAGTTTAAATACACACTGACACACACAGATTACTACACACTGCCAAAGACACACCTTCTAAATACACACTGCCACAAACACACACACACATACACACACACACAGAGTAATTCACACCGCTCTAGACACACAGTCTAAATACACTACAAACAGAATTAACATGTACGCAGCAATAGACACAGTATAAATGAACACACAGTAATACACACTGCCACACATGAACACACAGAATACGGTCACACTGCCACGCATACACAAAGTAATACACACTGCTATAGACACAGTATAAACACATACGGTAATACACACTGCCAAACACACACAGTATAAGTGCAAGCTGCCATCGCAGTATAAATACACACTCGGAGTAATTCACACTGCCACACACACCGTAATATGTGCTGCCATAGACACAGTGTACAAGTACACACCACAGTAATCCATGCTGACACACACACAGAGTTAGAAGCAGTAGTGTGTAATGAGTATAATCTGACTCTGAGGTGTAGTGACTCACCAGTCCCGTGCAGGTGGAAATGGCTGCAGTAGAACCTGTGTAGTTCCTCACGCTGCCCTGATAGAAACAGTGCCGTACGTCAGGATCGACATGTGTGACCCTGGCTCCGCCCTTGCTCAGCGTCTGTACTGTAAACTCCTCGGCGATCACACCGGCGGGCCGCAGCTCTAAGTGTAACTCCTTCCCAAAAGCAGAGAGATGATAGTGCACATGCCCTCCAGCACCTTCTAGCGACCTTCGGCTTCGTTGCCTCGAACTCGACAACTTGTGAGTGACATAGCTTCCGTGAGAGTCGACCTCGACCGGGGTGATGACCATATAATCTGGGGGGAGGAGGAGGAAATGTGTGAACATATATGATCTCAAATCCCAGAAACGTAACAGGACCAAAGATGGAACCTTGAGGAACTCCTTTAGGTGTTTTGTTCCTCTTATACCACAGCAATTTGCTAATTACAAGGTTTTATTTATTAAAGAAGAACACCTCATAATTTTTATCCATTAATAGCTACATGTAATGTTCATGAAACAAATCAGCCCCTGTTGTCATCTATAGCAGCTGTAGACAGTTGTTCCCTCACCAGTCCCCTTTTTTCTCTCTCTTCAGGTTAACAAGACAAAACATTATTGCAGCTTGTCATTTTTTATTACCGAGAAACTGTCCTGTCCTCTTTCCTGAAGATGTTGGTAAACGTTGAGTTGTTTTTTTTTTTTTGTTTGTTTGTTTTTTTTACCTCTAACTGTTACAAAGTCCTGACACTGGAGACTCCTTCCATGCATGTTAAATAAACAGCAATCTTCTCCATATCAATGATTTAAGTTCCTCTAAATGAGCTGTTACTACAGAAATGATTACATATTAAAATGAGCACATTACTATAAACCTGCACTACCATCAGGGCTGCAGTTACAGAAAATCATTCAACACTTCTGACCAATCACAGTCCATTACTATTGATTATTTTCCTATAACAGCACATCCTGTGTTTTAGTCCTTGCTTAAAATAGACAGTGTTGGAGAGGATGGATTTATTTCATGTTTTGATTTTTCAACACACACTGCATGAGCTCTTCAGGTCACGAGCAGGTTTAGCACAACCACAGATGAACACATTAAATATACACACACTTATAGCACACTTTTCTTCCCCCCACAATTTTCATTCAACACCCAGCATGTCATCCCGTCTCATTCACCGCCGAAGCCACGTGGACGTGTCGAGGTGTAAAAGCATTACACCTTCAACTTTTACAGACTCTACAAGACTCTACAAGAAAATTACAGGGCGAGCAAATGCTGAGCAGGTCTGATCTCCAGGAGGGGGAGGATCCCGACTCTCCCAACACATGTCACATAGTTCTGCTGAGGAGACGAATGAATGAAGCAAACGGAACACAGGACAGGTTTCTCATATGCATTAAAAATGTGCAATGTGCAGATAATAAGGAAATAAAAACAAAAAGATGAAACACTGACCGTGATTGAGGCCACTGGTGGGTGAAGTGGAGACTGAAGGCATGGACAAGCATAGCTGCAGAGTCTGTGAACACACACATGTTCGTCTTACTGTCCTTGTGAGGACCATCTATTGGCATAATGAAGAGAATTTATGCTATGCTACAGCTAAAGCTAACCGTAATCTCAGGACCTGAAAAGAACCTTTTTCTCTTTTTTCAAAATTTTTAAGAAATATATAGTTTTCAGGGACCAGACAAATATGAGATACTCCTATCTATGCTTGGAACATCTGGTCCCCACTAAGATATAAAAACACATAGAGAGAGAGAGAGAGAGAGAGAGAGAGAGAGAGAGAGAGAGATGCAATTTAGTGAACTCATAGGAAGTTGTTAAATCTGCCAAATTAAATGGTTCTTCTGTTTCAGGAACCGCTTGAAAGGTTCTGTGAGAAACTTCAACAGCCATTAACCACCTAAAGAACCTCTGCTACACCTTATCTTCTCAGAGCATCAAAGTTTGCATGAGTTGTGTAAATCCAAAACGGATCAAATGCACCGATGTGAATCTGAAACATGACGCAAAGAAAGAACTTGGCGCGTGCCACCTGCCTTCAGAACGCTCCCGAACCACAGCACGCGCGCAGGTGAGGAAACTTCGCAGGTAAGGAAGAAGATGATGAGGAAGAGGAGATGATGAAGGAAGTCCATACTCGCTTCTCCCCTCTCTCTCTCTCTCTTTCTCTCTCTCTCTATCTGTGCGCTCTGCAAAACGGAGAGAAGAATCGGCGCCGGTCCGCGCGCATTGCTGCGAGTTGTGTCGTGCACAAGACAGGTAGAAGAGCGCTCTCTCTCTCTCTCTCTCTCTCTCTCTCTGTCCCCACTGCGCGCGCTCTCCACTGGCACGGGGGTGGGGGAGGTCGGGGGTGCAGCCTCAGCCGGTTGGGGGCCGGGCTCGCGCAGATTTGCCCCCGGTACATTGTAATAGAGCAGACGCACGAGGACAGGGTGTTGAACCAATCAGAGCAAAGTATTTGAAGAACTATTTTGCATGCATTGCTTGCTTCTACATTCTATAGATAATGCTTTAAGTGCATACACAGGTCACGAACTATATGCATAGTGCATATATGCATTTTAATTCTAGTTTGAGAATCATAGCAATGTCAGACAAGAGGATGAGGGCAAAGTCAATAAATATGAGGGTGAGTCAAACCAAATACGTAATTTTATTTATTTATTTATTTATTTATTTATTTATTTGCGTTGTTTATTACAAATAGATGTCACAAAAGTGTATACGTTTTACAGGTAGATGTAGGATATAGAGGGATCTCTTAGCAGAAATAAAAAATAATATTATATAAGTATGTCTTCATTAGTATATAATTATCTGTAACTCTGAATCGCTGTGTTTCCATAAGTTTAGAAGCAGCCCTTTATATCTACATAGGGAGCGGGTCCACCTCTACAGAGCCGCCATGTTGCGCCGCTACAGTAGCCCAGAACGAACAAACCTCTAGAGAGCGCCTTCCACACTTCACGTTTTTACAAGCAGCAGCGTGAATCTGGTAGGAAGCACCGGAAGGACTACAAAGAAGAAGAAGAAAGGAAGACGAGGATGAAGAAATAAGAGGAATCAGTGTTTGCTGGAGCTGGAGAACAAGTTTGAGAAGCCAGATAGCAAAATGGAGGATCGTGCTTATTATTTAGCACGGAAAAACCAAGGGAGTGGGAATGTAAGTACTTGGAGGTACGCTACAGGAACCTGACGGCCACCGTACGCTCTGATACACACCTGGAGAGGGAGGGGTAAGAGAGGGGGAGTCAGGGGGCAGAATCATACAGACTGGGCTTTTAAAAGATCTGATATACGATATGTTTTCTCTGAATTCCGATCCATAGTTTGTTTGTTTTTTGTTGGTTTTGGCCCGATATGGTTGCTGAGTGTTGGATCCGTGTCGTCTCTACTTGGTTATTCAATAAACCCTTGAAGGACCATTATTTTTGAAGCGTGAATGTACTAACTTAGTAAATGAGCAGTACAAACTCCAAATTATTGCTTATTATTTTCTTTGTAATAGCTAGAACCTGTCAGGAGTTACATGTAATATATAGCATCACTGTCTGAAGAACTGAAGAACCCTTTAGGATCACTATGAAGTCCTCAAGTATTCTAGCGCACTAAAGGAGCTCATGCTGTAACCTTGGTTTCTTTGCTGAAAAACCACATCTGTACTAAAAGCGGTTTGTTTTTGTGTGTTTTTTTTTTTTCAGTTTTAGTACTTCAGTTAGCTTATACAGATCTGAATATTTGCCATCTAAACAGCTCTAAATCTCTTCGTAAATACGCAGAAAAGTCACAGAATCCCGTCTGAACTGAAATCTCATCCTATTTGTCCGTGTACAGATTCCATCCCGCAGCGCTAACGTCCGGGAGCGACCATTTAGCACGCTCGTCGGCTTGTTCTGTGATTCCGATGTATTTTATTGCCTTTACTTCCACATAGGACACTTAAAATGTTGTCGTGAAGAACTCCACACTCAGGATGAGGGATGATGAGCGATCAGTGAAGCGTTTAGGATATGGAGAACTGCTGGCAGGAAAAACAAAGACTCACTTAAACAAACCCTTTGTATACAGAAATGTTTCCTACGAAAGAGCAATTCATGAATAAATATTGTTTACCATTAAAAATAGGTCTTATAGAATGCATTAATGTTCAGATATTAGGTTAAATCTTAACAAATACTTAATAATAAAACCACTAAAACGGAATCAGAAAGTCTGCTGGGTTAAGATCTGCTAAATATTTTTTAGCTAACTAGCTTTTAGCTAAGTGTGTGATGCGTGATACACTCCTGTGATGGGTATGTGATATCTTTATTGACTTTATTTTATATAATTCTTTATATAGTTCACGACACAAAGCGGAGTAGAACACTGTAATGCATGACGAGTGGCTTACCCCGTGTTCATCTTAGTGAGTCACTCATGTCGCTTGCGGACGTGACGTGAACGCTACCGTTGTCGCTTATGGGCGTGTACAATCCTTACAGCGTTTTAGCGCAAGTGAGAAAGGGTATCAGCCATAATGGATAGCAGCGCAAGCTAACTGTACTAGCTACACACATTCTCCAGGGACACCGACAATCCCCTCTACTTCCTACCATCTTCATTATTTTTTGATCTCTCTTAATGAGAGGTGTGCGGTGATGTATGACCGGAAAAGATGAAACCACAGATGTTTTTCTTCAGTTTTTGTCCAGAAGGAGCGTTTAAAGTTTATTATTATTAGGCTTCTTGGCTGAAAACTCTTCTAATTATTGGTTTGATCTCTGATTCCATCCACAAAGCAATGATCTCAAGCTCATGAAGGATTACAGGCTCCATCTGTATGCATGTATATTCAACTCATAAGCATTAAAATGATCCTTTATCTGTGTTCTATATAACTAAAGTGTGTAAGATGTTCTTAATAACCAGTGCTTTAGACACGCAACATGGCTGGAGTGTGTCCTACAGCAGAGCTGCGTCCAGGGCCTCATCTCCAAGTCCATGCATGCGTACAGCGACGACATCATGCTCGTGGCGGATTATGTTCTTGCTCGGTGAATCTATATCTACACCAGACTCCCAGATATCCTTTTCTATGAAACATAAAGCCATCAGAAGTTGTTCGTAACTAATGAGGTTTTAATCTGTTCCTACAAAAGTGCAGCGTTTACTGCGTTATCTCCGGGTTTATCCGTACACCGATGACATCATGGTCCTGGGGGATTATGGGAGGATCTGTCGGTGTGTAAATCACGGTTAAGAAAGCAATCCCAAAATGCTAGCGCAGGGTCATCAAGTCCTTATCTCCTGTGTATCGAGACGGCAAATCTCGGCCTGACGTGAGCTCGGCGGCTCGGGGGTCGGATCGGAGCCGCCTTTGAAACGGTCAGGCTGTTTGTTCTGTTGGATGACACAACAGGAAGATAACGCCGGTCGCACGGGCCGGTGGTTAACGATTTCCACAGCACACTGAACATGTGGGAACAAATCCATCTGCTGAGAGAGAAGCGCAGTGACAGCACGGCGATCAGGAGTCACCACGTCACGGCAAGAAATAATATTTAAACAGAGCAAACAAAGCAGAAGCCACGTTCATCAGAATTAAAATAACCAGCGTGATGTACAGATAAACAGATGTGCAATTAGCCGTCACTTTCATTAAATCGGTCATCTCTACAGTCCAGTCAATGTAATAAAAACACACACTATCTGTAACTTCACTGTAACAACGGTGCTAAAATCATTGACATCTTTTTGATTTCTTCCATTATTTTGTTTTCTGAAGTCCTCATTAAAAATTAAAGTGCAACAAGTCGGAATCTGAGGTCAAGCTAGGTAAGGCTATATAACGTTAGCGTAGCTAGACCGCTAATGTTTGCTAGCTAGCTTGATATTTTAAGAATAACTTGTAACATCTAGCTACAGTTTTCTGCATGTATTTTCCTGTGGTATTCCGGATGAGGGTTAAGCTTGGCTGATTCATGGCTGCATGAATCTACAGTCGGGGCTCAGAAGGAATCAGCCCCGGTGTCACGCGGTCAGGGTTTGGTCGGACACAAGCGCAAATAGGAGGCGTCAGTAAAACAAAGGTGTTCATTTTAACACACAAGGCAGAGGTACAGAAACAGCAGGCAAAAGGGTGATCCAAAACACAGGCTGGGGTCGGGCGATCGGCAAACAGAGTGACGCCGGTACAGCAGGGAGGCAGAATCAAATAAACAGGAAACACAGTCCAAACACAGAAAAGCAAATGCAGGAATAAAGGCTTGGCAATGACAACACTGGCTAATCCAATGCGTCGCAAAACAAGAGCGCATATAAGAGTCCTTTTAAGCGTGGCGTAATCTCCCGAAGATTGGATGCACCTGCACGCCAATTACAGGTCATGTGACCTGGCTAGGCGTGTGCGCTCACGGGAACTGCAGTCCTCTGTACTTCGCGCCATAACACGAGGGGCCGAGTCCACAAAGCACGCGCGCGCGTTATGAGGAGTGAATCCTGACACGCAGCCTCACTTCTTACTACTACTTTATTTTTATCGGCGGTGTTATTGCGCTTCGGTTCACAAACCACAACCTCAAAGAAATTAAACAGACCCGACTCCCCCTTCCCAGAGTCCTCCTATTCCAAAACGCTTTGCAACAATGTGGTGACATCCTAGGCCATAGCTCTTAAGTTGTAACGTGAAACTGAAGATATTTTGTCAGAGTATCTATGTTTTAAATAACTTCGACCGATCTATTCCGTCTTCGTGCGGTTATTCCGTATGTAACGGGCCTGAACCGGTCTCGGCTGTCTCGCGGGCAGCCACAAAGGAAAGAAAAGACGTGGCATATTTTGTTCAAAGTTTCCACCATGACACCTACTGTAGATGAAGAAAAAGTTTGAGATGGGGTTTAGGACCACTAACAGGGAAAGTGTGGAGGGTTTAGCAGGTAGCAAACGACGCACTGGATTCTGGGAAGGGTGAGCCAGCCCCTTTAACATTTCATTAAATGTCATTATTGCAAATTTTTAACCACAAAGTTTCTGATGGAGTGAAACTGCTGATTGTTAATGCAGTGTTAATGCAGTGATGGATTAATGCTGAAACTTTTCCCTGTGCAATTAAATCAGCTTCTGAATCATAAATGAGGAGCCATAAGGATGTACTTAACACAGTGCGGTCACTTGAACTGGATCAGAAGAGGAAGAAAAGAAACGGGCAGGAAAATAAGAGAAGTGTAATAAGGGAAGGTGTGTATACTGTGCACTGTGTATGTGAAGGATTATATAGGAGTACAAATAAAGGTTGATATTTTACTAAATACAGACACCTCCAGTGAACCGAATGCAGAAAGGGAGAACGTCAGAACGGAGAACCGGAGAAAGAGCGAGATCCTGAATTCTCACATTTTACTCATTAAGCCCTGCACGCTGACGTATCACCGGTCCATCCTGCCAAATGGAGGACGTGTAGTCCAGCACTCGCAGCTCATCTGTCCAAAGACTCATCCATTACCCATAATTCCCTCTGTGTGCACGTGTGTGTGAGGTATTCCTGGGAAAACTGCACTTCAACACTTTATCTTTTAATGTTCAGCTTCCTGTACAGAGAACTGGGAGTGTTCAGTAAGCATTTAACGCTTTCTAAGGGGGTTAGGATGTAACGCTACAGAACAACTCTTATTGCAATGTTCTAATAACATCCGTCAGTTATTCGAATGTCATTAAAACGTTGCTTGGACGGCGTTCCCAATTAGATGAAATTGAGCATCATGGAAATGGAGATAACGATGACGATGCTCCAGCTAATGATGCCTCAGCAGACGTGTACGAACGTTCCCTAAATACCACAAAGTCCAGTAAACAGATTTTTTTTTTTTTTTTTTTTTTTTTTTTTTTTAAAAACAGAGAAATGTACTCTTTATTCTCCTAATATTAATCATTTATGAGTTTGACAAGTTCGGTCGTTCTCCCTGATCTGTACAGCTGCACTTTTAAAGCTCACAGCGCTGTACTTGCTCTCTCCTAGTGGTGGACCATGGGACTAACATCTGTAATATAAAACAAAACCTTAAAAAAAAATAATAATAATAATAACTGTTATTGATCAACAAGAGCAACTATATATATACTCCTCTTTCTTCCATCCCTCCCTCCTTCCTTCCCTCTTTTCTTCCTTCCCTCGTTTTCATTTCCTTTTCTCTCTTTTTTTGCATTCTTTTGTTGTCTTTTTGTTTCCTTTTTCCTTCACTTTATTTATTTTTTCTTTTTCTCAACTTCATTTATATTTGTTTCTGTCTCTTAATTTGCTCTCTTTCTTTCTTTCTTTCTTTCTTTCTTTCTTTGTCATCCCTTTTTTCTCTGTTCCCCTATTTTTCTTTCTCCTTTCACTGATGTTTCTTTAGCAACTCCTTTTCCTTTTGCTTATCAGTTTTTTCCTTCATTTTAAATGTTCTCTTTCTTTTTTTTTACATTATTCTATCTATTAATTTCATTTCTTTTGCAACCTTTCCACATTCTCTTTATTTACTTTATTTTTTCTTTATTTTGCTGTATTTCATTCTTCACCATTCCTCTCCCTTTCATTAACTTTTAAAAATCTGATTTTTTTCCTCTTTATTTGCTTTCTTTCTTATCTATCTTCTTTTTGTTTCCCTTCTTCCATTCTTCCTTTTTTTTTTTTTTTTGCTCCATTCTCCTATTTCTTCTTCTTCTTCTTTCTTTCTCCCGCTCCTTTTTTCCTTACTTTCCCTTTCCTTACTTATTTTCCTTCCCTTTATATTTTTTATAATAATTTTTTCTTCACTCCTCTCCAGACTCATCATTTCCTTCAGAACAGCTTCAAAATCAACATCAGTGAATAAAATGAAATGAAAAGCAGCTCTGTTCAGCGTTTCCTGTCCACTATTGTTAAAAAATCTACTATTTTACAATACACTTGATTTCCACTTGATGGAGACAAAGAATCATAAATACAAACCTTCTTCTGCTTCTCTATTTACTGTATTTTCTCAGCTCAGGATTTCAGGAAGAGAACACACTGATTCAGTTGGGGAGAAAAGATTTATTGACATTTTCCATTGTAAGTCTGTTATAATCTGCAGTAATTATGCAGCCGAAATGTTAAAATCGAAACTGTTGTGAAAAAAAATAAATGCCACTTTTTCACACACATTCATCTCTGACGTGGACGCGTTCATTTACAGGACAGGTGTTTTAAGAAAAAAAAGTCAGACGATAAAACGTAATGACAAATCACGCTTTAACTAAAGACCTTATATAGCGCAATATAATGGATTCTGAATATTCGGTATATTCTGCATGCGTATCTGGAGTATATTCTTCCTCTATTTATTTATCCCTTTTGTATTCTGCTTATTAATTTACACTTTTACATATTTCCTTTACTTTATCTTCCTGCCTCGGAGCATCACACAAAGCTTTTCACTGCATGTCGTGCTGTGTATGATCGTGTACACCTGCGCAAAAACAAATGAGGCAAAGCCAGTATTGCAAAACGTTAAGCTTTTAATGGTCTCAACAAACATCACTGGGCAGAAAATGAACAGGAAGTAAAAAAGCGCTCCTGAGATGTCGGCCTTGTTTTACTGGTCGATGCTCGTTGCTGAAACTGTCGGGGGGAAAAGCTGGAAACAGGGAAGTTCACTTAGTCTTCTGGTACGCAAAGAGAAAATCAGGAAAAGATTGAAATGTTTAAATGATATAAAATTGAAACTAACTTGTCTG
>JAQMYM010000023.1:1665755-1686135 GCA_030014255.1 Parauchenoglanis ngamensis
TGGGTGTCCTCCCACAGTCCAAAGACATGCAGATTGACATGCAGTCAACTGGCTACTCTAAAGGTCCCATAGGTGTGAATGCGAGCGTGTGTGGCTGTTTGTCTGTGTTGGCCCTGTGGTGGACTGGTGACCTGCCTAGGGTGTACCCCGCCTCTCGCTCGAAAAGTCTGCTGAGATTGGCTCCAGCTTCCCCACGACCCAGACGGATAAAGCAGTACAGATGATGGATAATATATATATATTAAGACTTTGGCCTCGTTGTCCCCGCACATAAATCCAATTTTAAGTTTTAAGTATTCTTTGCTGTACTCACCGATTTTTTTCCCACTTTGGAGCTTTTATGTAGATATTCCTTTTTCTTTTACTGACAACATATCAGTTCATTTTAAATCATTTTAAGGAGTTCTAATGCTGAAAACACTTTTATTCCTGATGACTGATTATGCTGTCTAACACTGTAAAAAACTCTCACATGCTAAGATCTCATGACGTGAACCCCGAGTAATTCCAACAACTTCTATCTCTTTTGACTTATGAGGTTTACTAAAATGCTACAGTCTTAAATGTTTTAGTAACTTATTTTTTTAGAGATATTTTATAAAATTTACCATAATGTGTCATTGACAGTTTCATCACTGTTTCACGAACCCCTGGTTGGGAAACCCTGCACTAGATCATTTTAGGCTCGCTAAATTAGATTAGGATTACTAGACTAGGTCAGGTTTGCTAGGTTCATTTAGGATTGCTAGTTTGTCTGGGCTCACTGGTATGTTTAGGCTTGTTGGGTCAGTTTAGGTTCATTTGGTTATGAAGACATGCATCTAGACACTGTCTTGGTACTTAGGTGGTGGAATGAACTTCCTCTAGATGTCCAAACAACCGAGTCACTGGGTGTCTTCGAATAACAACCAAAACGGAAGTACTTGAATTACCACTTTTAGTATTTATGCTTAAAAAAGAAGAAGTCTGCGTGCTTACTGCAAACAGAGGTTTTAGTATGATGGCATTCTTAGCCCCTGTCCTAGTGAACCAGTGTCAGAATTTATTTATTGATATTGAGACTTAAAAGCACTTATGTAAGTCGCTCTGGATGACACCATCTGCCAAAAGCCATACAGTTAGGTCCATAAGTATTTGGACAGATAATTTTCATATTCTTTTCCCTGTACACCAACACAATGGATTTCAAATACAGGAATAAAACTGTATAACAATGGCTGTAATTCCTCAATGGTTAACGTAATATTTTTTGTTAAACCCCTTGAATTAAAGCTAAACGTCTACACTTCAGTGACATCTCGATGGCATTATTTGAAATCTATTGTAGTTGTGAACAGACAAAAATATGTAAATTGCGACACTGTCCAAATACTTATGGACCTAATTGTAAATGTAAATTTGGTTAATTTCAGCTTGCTTGTTTGGGCTCACTAGGTCGGTTCAAATCAATTCAATTTTTATTTATATAGTGCTTTTAACAGCAGGCGTTGTCACGAAGCAACTCCGCAAAAGTTTAGATTCAGATTCAGATGAGTTGCTAGATATGTTAAAGATCACTAGATTATCGTAGACTTAATAGATAAGATAAATTTACATTTACTGGATTAGTTAAGGCTTACCAGGAAGCTTTTGCTTGCTAAATCACCTTTCACTCATTAGATTAGCTTGGGCTTCTTAATATTAATTTAGACTAACGTTATTTTAGGCTGCTAGCTAAGCTCATGAGTTAGCATGTGACTATTAGGCTAACTCTCTCTTGCTAAGTTATTTCAGGCTCATTATGTTAGTTTTGGCTTGCTCAGTTAGCTTACTAGCATAAACACAGTTTTGTTATCAGCTGGAGGTTGGTAAGGCTGGATTTTACTTAAACTTTACTTAAGGTTAGCTCTGCCCAGACATTAAAAAGGGGTTAAATTGTTGTGAATGCATTTAGACTTTGTACATCAGGTTGTGTGAGCAGCATTAACGTCATTAGCATTGGGAAATGTTTAATGTGACGTCATGTCCAGCTTCCTGGGTGCTTCCCTTTCATTCATTCTTTTTTCTTTCTGCCCTGTTGGACTGAACCATTTTTCCTAATGATTAATCACCACAGCGAGGGATTACAATGAGCCCTTTTACAGGAGTTTATATAGCGCACAGATATAAATATTTAACCACAAATGAGAGTGAGAAAGACACACAGAGAGAGAGAGAGAGAGAGAGAGAGAGAGAGAGAGAGAGAGAGAGAGAGAGACGTCGTGGCTGAGAACACAGCAAAAAAAAGGCACGATTTTCTCAATAGAAACTATTAGCTATTCACGTTCACTGGTGCTTTTTCTTTTCATTGTCCATCTTGTTGTCAAAATAAAGAGGACGTTGGCAGCAGCTCAGAGCTCCAGTTACCTCACACACAATACCAGTTTATGCTGTGGGTTTTTTCTCTGCTCTTGCTCACGGAGTACCTTTTTGAGTTGGGAATAAAAGAGCATTACCTCATTCTGGCCCTGAGGACTGAACACAGCCACTGGTTCAGGTCAGAGGCTCTCTCTGAGACGGAAAAAATACAAAATTATTGAATGAAATATGAATATTTACTATGGTAAATAGATTAAATTAAATCAAAATTACATAACCAAAAACAAATTCCCAACTGGTAGAACACTTTAATCAGTCCCAAACCGAATTTACAAGTCGTGAACAAAACACAATACACAGGAAGCGTGTTTCCCGGGGGTCGAGTGAATGAGTCTGTGACAGCAAACCATGTTTTGTCTTTTTTGTTGAAACCATTTTAGCCAGTTTGCCTGCTTTTGTCCTTCCTGTGGGAAGTGTTTAGACTCTTTAAAAGAGACTGAGCAGACGGAAGAACCAGATGAACAGGCGATGTCTAAACCACCTGGAAAAGTTAATCAAAGTAAGTGTACTGTAAACACTAGCTAGCACTAGCTATCTCAGACACTAGTGATACACAGGGCAAGGCTTTGACACGACCCACTTTGAGAGCCAGCCTCCGCATCACTTATCTAAAAAAAAAAAATCTGTTTTTTTTCTTTGTTTAGAAGCAGGTGTAAACAATTATTTTATCAGTTTAGCAGCATTCACTCTCATTCATTGAAGACTGTCTCGTGAGCGCCCCCTACAGAACGCCCCTGGGTTCTGAGAGTGGACGTTCTCTGGTTTGCCATCACAGACTTCATTCACTCCCCCAGGAAACAGATTGATTGACGCACACCGTCAACAACAAGCACTTCCTGTATAATGTACCTACCCTTTCCGTTTTGTTTGTGACTTTGTTTTGGGACTGCTTGAAGTGTTCGACAGTTTGTAAATTTGTTCTTGCTTTTTTAATTTTAATTTCTAAAATGTAAATTTGATTTGCCCTTCTCCATCCTTCCTCCCCAGGATGTCCTTTAGGGTGTAAACCACAATAAACTAACAATATTGGTATAAACAGGGCCGTAAAGTAGTTCTGTGCAGCGCTGAGTGTTTTATTCCTTATATATCTTATATAAGTGTGTGATGTGAGCGAGTCAGGATCATCAGGATCAATTCTTGTTCATGTTATTAATGTTACAGAATTTTTTTTCCTCAGTTTGATGTTCAGTTATGACTCAAGGTTCTTCTCATCAATAAAACAGATTTCAGAGGCAGTGTTTGAATAAGACATGTCTCTTTTAAAAGACACAAAATTATTCAAACACCCCTGGACTATCATCACTCATCCACCCAGGATGTAGCTCTCTCTCTGTCTCTCTCTCTTTCTTCTATCTCTCCCCATTTCTTCTTTTGCCCCTCTCTCTTTGTCTCCCTATATTTCTTTTTCTTTTCTTTCTCTCTGTCTCTTTTGTGTCTCCCTTTCTCTCTCTTTCTTCTACCCATTTTTCATCTTCTGCCTGTCTCTTTCTTACTCTATCTCCTTTGCTTCCGTCTCTCTGTCAATCTTTTTCTCTATCTTCTTCTCTTTCTTCCTCTTTTTCCTTAACTATTTCCCTCTCTCTGTCTCTCTCTCTCTGTACCCCATCTTCTTTCTGTCTGCCTCTCTGTCTCTCTCTATATATATTTCATTCTCTCTCAGTTTCCTCATCTGTTTCTCTGTCTTTATCTCTTTCCTCATTTAACTCACTCTCCATGTCTTTCTCTATGTGATCCTTCTTCTGTCTCACTCTCTTTGTCTTTCTTCTCTCTGTCTCTATCTCTCTCTATATCTTTCTTCTTTTGTCTCTCTCCCTTTTTTCCTCCATCTAACTCTTCCTTCCTGCCACTCTCTCCTGTTCTCCTTGTTCTCTTTCTCTCTCTTCTGCCACGTCAGCAAATCGAGACTGGATGTTCTGTGTGTGTGTGTGTGTGTGTGAATGAGTGATGGGTAAGCAGACCCTCCAGACTGAACCCTGATCTCCTGCTACATTTGCAACGCTGTAAATTTCCTCCCATTCATCCAAAACACACTCATCCCATCTTTCCATCATGACACTAATGTGAGTGCTGACTTCCGAAACATGAACATGGACAGAGACTCGGGAGGACAAAGGGAGTAAAGTGGAGGAAAATAAATGGAGAAGGAAGTAAATCAGGCGCTGGGTTCAGTGTCAGTGGAAGATGGAAGAACCGAGAGAAGACAGATAGGCTGTTTAATGAGGTTTCAGTTATCAGAGCCAAACACACACACACACACACACACACACACACACACACACACACACATGCAGACACTCACAGCTTCACTCTTTACATCAAGTCTGTTCATGTTGGAAAGGATAATGCAGACTTAAATAACAAATATGCAGATGTAGGCTATGAATCATATCATATCAAAGTGGCTCTAAAACAAATCATGTAAAAATGGCTCAGAGTCATATCACAATGGCTAAAATGATTCACATCATATATCAATTGGCCTCTAAATCATATCATATCAGTGTGGCAATAAATCATGTAATCATATCAAAACATTTCAAAATCATGTTAGATTAAAATGGTCCTGAATCGTATAATACCAAAGTGACTCTGAATCATATCAAAATGACTCTGAATCGTATCTTCAAATTGATTCTGAATGATATCATATATCTAACAGCTCTGACAATGAATGTGATGGTTGCTTAACAGATTTTGTCTCACTAATAAGAACATTTATTGTTTGCAAATAATGAGAAAAGCCTAAAAGCTGTTAATGACAATATTATGAACATTATGAATGTCACAGTATTTTTTATTATTATAAATCTTTATGTAGTTATGCATAAGCGAATTGTTTCAAGAGTTTATTTTTCTCATCCATGTCTTTTTTCCCCCGCCAGGCATAACATGCCATGCTTTTTACAGATTTACAGATTATCTGTTGGTCAAACCATTAAATTGAACAAGTAAAGATAAATACATTTTCATCATGGTTAACATTTCCTTTTCTATTAATCTTTTATATCGTTATAACTTAATTGAGAATTTTTGTTTTTCATAAAATATCGCCTTAATTTGTGCTAATGTGCAATAAAAAAAAGTTAATCCATGGTGTTCCTGACTTTGTACAGATCTGGGAGAGCTGGGGAAACGCGCACTGTAGCCAATAGGATGAGTCTGTTTTGATCACGTGATTTAGAGGTCGCTAATTGACGGTCTAATTACGTCACATTGCTTAATTGAAGCACTTCCTTTCTGAACAGTGCACCAGCCAAAAATGTCAGACTTCGGATTATAAACATAAACAAGTTTAAAATTGGCTCCTGAAAGTGACGAAAGATAGAAGAAGCTCTAAGAATTAGTTTTTTTTAGTTTTTTTTTGTTTGTTTGTGTTTTTTTTTTATTTTTTTTTTATTTTATTATTATTATTTTTTTTAAATAGCTATACATTCTTCCGGTAGCTCGCCTTCCTCCTCTACAGCGAAATCTTCCTCCTCTACAGCAGAAATAAAGTTAGCAAAGGGTTAGTACTTTTTATGCAAATAACAATTAGTTAAAGAACAGCTGCAGTGTATAGAATATTTATTTGTCTTGTAGCGGATTTAAATGGCAGTATTTGCTGAAAGGAAGAAGGATTGGAGGGTAAATGGGTGAGTCACGTGACTGGCTTTGCTATTTGGCCGCTGTGCCAGTGTTTACATACAGAGCTGGGATTGGTTTATTCTTTTGAAAGCTTTGAACTAAATGGTGCAGTATGTGTAAATGTCATTATTTGTGTGTGTGTGTGTGTGTGTCAGTGACTTATTGCCTGTTGTCTGCTATTCTATGAGAGTGTTAGGTGTTAATGAGGTTAATGCTGTGTAGTAATTAGTATTGTTTTCTTGGTGTTGGAAAATAAGGCCATATTGTCACAGAAGGACTCCCCTGCTTCAAAAATAAACAGTGGCTGAATAGCAATATACTACACCCACATCTATGTTCTCACACACACACACTTTGTAGCGTCAGTAAGTCTGCTTTAGAGAATTAGCTGAGAGCACAGACTCATTCATGAACTGCATTTTAATTCCTTAATACCATTGAAGTCTTTCCTCCTCTTCTGTTGAGAGCTTTGTCATGTTAACGTGTGTGTGTGTGTGTTTGGGAGTTGTGCTACCTGATCAAACACACTGAGAAATCACGGCGGTAGCTTTGATGAACACTATGAGCTCAGTAGGGAATATCAGTCAGGATTAGTACAATAAGGTCGTGTTTAAGTCTCGTAAGAGGATAAGTGAAGCTTTGTGTTTGTGTTCGACGGCACATCACTCACATTTCCTGCTCTGTGACTAATGAGCAAGACACGGACTGTGAGTGTGTTACACAATACAGCATACTTTACAGCATATTGCATCATACATTATGTCATGCATTACATCATACTTTACAGCATATTGCATCATTCTTTACAATCTATTACATTACTTCTATCTATCTATCTATCTATCTATCTATAGATCCTTTGATCATTCATTTAACCCTTTATCCATCCTCCTAGCTATCTAGCTTCCCATCCATTCATCTCTACATGCTTTCCATTTATGGATTCATCACTATGTAATGTACATTAATCAACCCACTCATCAATCTATTTATCCATTTTTCAGTCCATTCTCTTTAGCTAGCCATCCATCCATCCATCTGGTCATTCAACTAGTCTTCCTTTCATACATCTATCCACTATTCATATCCATCCAATCCCTCTAGTAATCCAGCTTTCCATCTATTCACCCATCCAATCATCAATCCTATGTCTACAGCCTTTCAGCCATCCATTCACACATGCATTCCTCAGTTTATCCATCCATCCACCCATCCATCCATACCTCTGTCTGTTTATCCACTTATCCATCCATGTTTTATCCATATACACACATACATGAACTCTGATCATCCATCTATCTATCCACCCACTATTCCATCCATGTATCCATCCACCAATCATTTGCTCAAGCTGCCTATTCCATCATCCATCCATTCATTTATCCAGCCCTACATCCAGTCTCTAGCTATTCATCCCTCCATCTACCCACCCATCCACTTTCAAGTTTTCAAGTTCACAGAACAACTTAAGCATAATTAACATCCATCCATTCATCTATTTATTGATCTAACTATATATTTGTCTACCTGTCTGTCCATCAGTTTGCAGATACGTAGTGAATTCTCTGTACGATGAGCTCCACGTATAAACACTGAACACACCATTACAGATATGAGGCATTAATGTGAACATGTGCGCCGCTGGCTCCGCCCTGCTCCCCACCGTATCTGTCCTGTCATTACTCGTGTGTGTGTGTTTACACAGCGCTGTGATAACTTCAGTGTGTGTGCAGATCATTAAAGTGCAATCAAATCGTCGTTTATGTTCGACATGCAAACGAGGCGAAGATCAGAGCACAAGCCACAAATCATTCATCAGCGTAACAACCTTCTTTAAATAAAAAACTTTAATGATCACAAATAATACAGGGTGTTGAATGGTGTATGGCGAGATATATACCGAGTCTCTTTAAAGTTCATGAAGACATCAGAGGAGGCAGCAACTTAACCAGAGGCAGAAGTTTTTTATAGATAAAATTATGAATGAATTTAAAGTGAGCTGTAAGTGTGTTCGTGTTACTCATCACCCCAACAAGTTTTCTTTACCACAAAAGGCATGGAATTATCAAAATATGAATTAAAACTGTGAATAAAAAATGCCTATAAACTGAGCATACATTACGATTCTGCAATGTAACATATCTGGGCTTTATTAGATTAACATAAAAATACTTAATAAAAATTAGTTACCCATTAAAGAGTGTGGAAGCTGTTCTGTTAAATTAAACCAAATTTGCAGGAGCCACGTTTCCAGTAACCTGCTAAATGTGTCATTTGAAATTGTGATCTAAAAAATGTTGGAAACGAGTGAATTCCTCTCAACTCTGAAATATCTCAAGAAAGATTATACGCTCGCATGATGGGGTTTCTCAGACGATACGATCTTTTAAGTCGCAATCATTTAAGTCCTCTGACTTGACATGAAGAGCAAATGGAAATGCTACCTTTCTGAAAAATGTGGCGCTCTGTACGAGCTAGCACAAGAGGAGAAGACCCAGCTTTAATCTCTTAACGTCTCTCGGTGGGAACGGAGACCATTTGCAATCCGAGATTTTCAAAATATCGCCTTTATTTTGCACCAAATTGCAACGGAAGCCGGCTAGTGATTTAAGTTCCTCAATGTAATTATAGACTCCTTTTGGGTTTATTTAAAGAAAAATGCTATTTCTTTCTTCAGTTCGTATTTTCTATCCCTGTTTTGTTTTTGTTTTTTTTTCTGGTTTAAAGGCGTTCCACATCTCCACGTGTCTTCTCAAGAAAATGAAAGATGAACTACACGCAGGTGATTTTGAATAATTCTGAATGGCGCACTTGGGAATGCACGGAAACCGACTCCGAGTACGAGGAAGTCTCTCCTGCGTAAATATCAATGTAAATGTTGGATTTGAGCTGCTGACTCTGATTGCGACACTTTGTGAATAAGAGTCCTGGGATGAGTGCGGGGCATCGTTTATGTTTACAGCAGCAGTTCTTTTTTGTTTGAAAGTTGGCATGGACAGGTGGAAATGCAAAATAAACTGCAGAGAAAAGAGGTTTTAGTGAGTCTGTAATCTGAAACAACACCAAACACACACCGTTCATAAACCAGGGAGTTTCCTGCACCACACACAGCTTACTGAGCTTCAGGGATTCCTACACAACCACACACACACACACACACACACACACCCTGATCATCCAGTTGCACCCCACCCTCTGTCTTGCTCTTTATACCTCTCTCGTCCCATCACCAGTTTCCAGGCCTGAAATTACAGCACACTCCGAACTGGAGGATAAACATCTACTGTAAAAATAAACCGGGAGACTGAGTGATGAAAACGAGCGCTGAAAGAAAAGGAAGAGTCAGACCAGGATTATTTTTGGAGCCTCTCTCCAGGAGTCGTCTCATCCCTGACGGGTCTCGTCTCTCGGCTCAGTGGGTGGAGCGATCGCGTTTGATGTATTTATAAATTTGTATTAGAAGTGTAGAGACGAGACCCGGTGATGCCTGGGATGGAGGGTGTAATTATTTACGCAAAATGACTGGACACCACAAATGACAGGATTTGGAAGCTTGATTCTTTCCTCAGGGTTTGGGAAAAAAAAACGTTTGTCAGCTGTTAATAAAAACAAGCGTGTGAATGTGACATACCGCCGGGGTCAAAACGTCTGACTTCACTAACAAGTCCGCATTTACCGAAAACTAATAGAGTTTTGCCAGATTGGCTTCAGAGGATGACCAACATCGAATTACAGAGTCTTGTGGAAATTCCCTTTCGACGCGGACGCGGGAAAACGAACTCTGTTGACCTTGAACCTTTGCCACTGATGGGGCGTGGCTCAGAAATGTCACCGACGGCCATTTTTTGTTCCCAAGAAAACTCAAATGGTTCAGTTATTCTGAAGTCTGTCTGTTCGCCCTGTCCGAATCGGATCGAAATTGATCCCGTTGGATTGGTTTCATACTGCACATAATAGGGGGGGAAAAAACTTGGGGCTAAAAACATCCTTGTAAAACTCTGTCATTGATTAGTAAAGAGCCCCACTCACGAGAGGAGAAAAATATTAAAACGTGGCAACAATTTAACTAAAATGAGGGAACAAATTATTAAAACGTGGCCTCGATTTCAGTAAAACAAGGGAATGAGGAGATGCTCTGGGAAAACGTGGCCGTGATTTTTTTCCTTTTCTTTTTTTCTTTTCTGTTTTCTTTTTTTCTTTTTTTTTTTTGTCAGGGGCTCTGTAGGTTAGAAACACAAAATGTAAATGAAGCTAAATAAACTTTACCTAGTGTGCACCTGAGCACGAGTTAGTGCTAAATAAATGATTCAATAATTATATTTTAGCTAGTTGCGTTGCATTTTGTGCAGGGTTTATTTTATTTTCTCTCAAATCTCCTGAATGCTTCATTTGTGCAGCAACAAAAACACGTTTGATTCACTCTCTGTAGATGAGTCGATTCCGAGTCAGTTCGCTTTCTCACTGGAGTTCACTCGGATCCAGACTTGGCTTGATGTTTAAATGTGATGCTTGCATTATGCATACGTATTGCAAAACTCTGCGTCAGTATAACACTGAGCACGCATATTAGCGATGCTATGCTTGGAGAAACCACGGCTTATACGGTGACGGCGACGAGTTTGGAGCCGTTCATGGCTGAGTAAACGGGTCCACATGGAATGTTCATTCTTCATAGTGAGCTTAAGGTAATAAGGTATTTATTTCTGTCCATTAACAGCATCAAGTGTTTTGGAAGTAAGTTACATCTTATAGCTGTTAAACTGTAATTTAGCATAAAGCTTCATCCTGATTTCTGATCTGGACAAATTTCAAAATTAGAGCCTAAATCCTGTTGAAAGCGTGTTTCCGCCAGCCGAAAGACGTAACTTTAAAAAAAACAGTTTTCATTGAATACAGATTTTATTTCACCTCAGAAATTAGCTGATAAGAACTGATAAAAACAGCATGTAAAGAATCTGGATACGTTTTTTAAAAACATTGTACATGAATGGTTTACACCCGAATTTTTACACCTGATCTCTATTTTTGTCTGATCACGAGCAAGAAATTGGACATTTTTCCAGTTTATACTGAAGACAATTTTAAAGGAAGTCTAATGGCAGGATAAAATAAAAACAGTACATGGTAGTGGTTTTTGGACTTATTGACTTTGTGTGTGTGTGACAGTCAAGTGATGCTCCTAAACGACTGACTTCTCTCTGAAGAGGATGATAAGGATGAGGAGATTAAACAGCGCTGACCACACTGAGATTACTCACTTCAGATGTGTGTGTGTGTGTGTGTGAGATGGTGGGACTTTCCCTGTTACCACAAAAATCAAACCACCCTGAGCCAAACATGGCTTTGACAACAGGACTTCAGTGTATTTTACAACAAGCGAGGATGTTTAGCGTCTCAATTATAATCTTATGACAGAGACTTGGTGTCCAAGTACAACATGTTTACATCAGTTCTATTCTAGCGAAACTGTATTTGGGAATCTTAGGCTATCTGTGTGATGTCTAATCCACATCCAGTCTGACTGGCGAGGGTTGTAATATCCAGCGTTTGTCGGGGTGATGGGGTGGCAGCGTTCCCGCCTTATCTTTCCCCGTGCTGAGGAGTTGCGCAGCCTGTTTCAGGGTTAGCAGGCTTCTTTCTGAGTTCACAGATTCCCCCTTTACACCAGCGTGAACTAGGTGCTAGTTTTGGGCTGGTGCAAGTGCTGGTTTGCAGCTGGTTCAACTTGCATACCTTCTTAAAACTGCTTTTCCACAGGCTAGAGAGCCACCACAGAGCAACGTCATCGCCATGGTATAGTGGGGTGGGGTGGGGTGGGGGGGTGTGTGTGAGGACGGTGAGTGTGTTCTGTATGGCTTGAGTACAGCACTGGCCACTCAAAATAATCAGGACTTCTTGTTTGTCTTGATGATGAAATTGAAGATTGAGATTTCTTTATTGGTAAATCCTGAGCTGGGAATAATCAGTAATGCACACAAACACACACTATACCATGTGTAAATGTACTTTGTAGTTCTTACATTTACAATGTCAGTTTACAGCACTGAGATGATCATTTTGCACAGACAAGTTCTTGGATAAATGAAGCTTTACCACAGACACACACAGACACACACAGACAATAGCTGCATTTACTGAGTGCTCTATTCATCTGCAGGGTGTGTTTCACCTCCAGGGTGCTCGTAATGAATTAAGCAGATCATAATACACAGCACAGAGCCACGTAGGGAGACATCAGGAGCTGTTTGGCTTTGCTTTTGTTCTTCACCTGTGAGTTCTCATTCCTCACAGGTGATCAATCAAAGCCAGTTTATTTTGCCACTGCAGTGAGGGGAGCTGCGTGTGTGCATGCGTGCGTTTATCCACTAAATAAATTGTCATGGTCTTTAGAAATCTATACAAAAACATTTGCAAAACGCTAGCAGGAAATTTCACTAGCAGTAAACCTGAATAAATGAATTGTCCATTTGATGTAATCTGAACTAACACACAGTGACCATGTGCATAAGCCACGCCCTCTTCATTAAGGCTTTCCCAGCAGCTTTCTTTATTAAGACCACGCCCTCTTCATTAAGCCTATCATAGCAGTCACGCCTTCTTCATTAAGACGCTCAGAGGCCACGACTTCTTCAATAAGCATGCAATGGGTATATCAGTTTTCTATCTCATGCGGAGTCCCTCATGCGCCTGTATAAAGTGTATTCTGAGCATTCAGTGTTTTCCGCTGTGTCCTGAAAATCCTCTTCTCGCATTCCCACTCTGTCACGTCCCATTTCTCTCCAGGCATTTTCACATTAATCAAGTAACCTTTGAGTGAAAATAGCAGCTGAGCTACACTTAAACAAACATGAATGTCACCGTTTAACAAACCCAAAACCAATTTATTCCAGTTCAAACAAGACCACGGGGGAAACGAGATGAGCATTCAGCCGTGCTAACGCCGCCGCTCGCCCGCAATAATCAACTCCACATCGTCCAGCGAGCTGTCACTGAGTGAACCACATCACAGCTAATGAAGCTCCTATTATTGCTTTTTTGAGAAAATGCTCAAGGATGGAGATGTGGGGGGGGATTCCCTCTTAGAACCACTCCACCAGTTAGCATGGACTTAAACCTAGCAAAACACACATCGCTAATAGTGTGTGTGTGTGTGTGTGTGTGTGTGTGAAAACAAAGTGTATATATTTTCCTGGACTGTGAACTCGCAACCTTCTGAACCTCACAGAACCTAAACCAATGAGCTGCTGCATTCCCAAATTGGGACATTAATGATGCTGCATAGCAGTCTCGTTATGCTACTAGCACTTCCCAGAATCCAATGCAGCTATATGATGCAGTCGAGACTCGGCTAATTAGCGATCTGTGAGATGATGTACACGATGGTGTTGAAGTTGGTATTAGGATAAAAGTTTAAGCTTTAGAAGCTAATCTGTTTGAGCAGAGTGCACAGAGCAGAGAGCCAGTCAGAGTAAAAGACTAAAGACTGTCTTTAAAGATCTAAGCGAGGGTTTAAAGCCCAGTGCGTTCCCAGGTAGCCGCAGGTAAGCCATTGTCGTGAGTGACCTCATATGGAGTTCATCGCAATATATATTTTATCAAAAGCCATACCATGATTAAGAATATTTTTTTCTTCCAACTATATCTTCATCTTCATCTCTAACCGGATTGTCTGATCAGTTTCATCAAAGCTCCCGAGTTTATTCTGCCTCAGTAAATACCAATAGCACATGTCGGAGGGACGCCGTTTGATTAGCGCTCGATCCTTACAGTCTGATCTTCCCGTTGGCTCTGCAGATCGTTTTTTTTGGCTTGAGGATATGCTGTGATGGTCCAAAGCCCCATTTATCTCTGATTTTCTGCTCTGATTGGTGACAATGAACAGTTGCTCAGTTGGAAGCCGTGACGCTGACGCCATTTTACACCTGAAGCTCGGATGGGTTTGTGGAGCAGAGAGACAAAATGTTAAAGCTGATGTGTCGCAGTTCTGGATATTCAGATTCAATTCCTTTGTAATGAGCTTGAAATGATTTTGGTCAACACTTTTGTCCTTTTATTAAGTGAAGTAGAAAACGTGTGAAGATGTGTGCTTGAGCGCAGAACTGGTGCTCTCACAGAGCCGCCGCATTTGCTTTGGATTTGGTACATATTTTCTCAATCGTGCCGTCCAGATTCTGTCATATGGGCGAGTTAAAGCTGAAGCTGATGCTGGGAGCAGACTACATAAATTCAGCCTGAGTTTGACACAATTTTGTTGCAGATGGAAATTTCCAGGGTCAGGCCCAAATATGGCCGTCAGGAATGAAGAAAGTGCTTTGCAATCGAAGAACCACAATGTGGACGCTCCACAACACCCCACGAAAAGTCAGGGTTTTTTTTTGTATTTTCTCGCCTAGTTTGATGATTCCTATGGCCTGTTCCTTGACGGTCCTTCTGTAGCCATGATTGTATTCCTGATGACATGCAGACACGTGAGCGATGATCGGTCAGAGTCAAAGTCCTAGTGTAATTATATAAATATAATTACAGTCTGACTGGAAGCAACTGAAATGGCGTTAAAATGTTTAAAAAGGTATACAAAGATTTTTAAATGTTTCTTTTTTAATAAATAAATCTGTTACTTATTAAAATATCGACATGTAGACAAAAGTGATGATGACAATATCTCGATATCCGTAACCGTCGATATCGATGGCCTTTTCCATATTTTTATTTTTAAAAATAAAAAGCTTTAAAATGCTATTAAAACATTTTATGGAAGTATACACGTAATAAAATCAGTCCAAACCGAAAAAATACAATCAGGTGTCTTTATATGTAAACATACTGAATATTAACACTGCTATGACGATATTCAGAATAATGTTAAAGATGCTTACGGTAAAATTGGCTCCCCTTCTTCCTGTCATATTTATCTGGCAAACTTTCCAACTTTAAGCCCAAAGTTAAATTCCTGGAGAATATTGTTAGCCATGTCTGCTGTTGATGTCGCTAGCGGTTTCATACTTGGAGGTGGAAATTTATGTCACGTACACAGACGAGCTGAGCGAAACACACAGTGAAACGTCCCAGTGTGGTTATAGTAAATGTAAGCGCTCTTGGATGCTGCTCGACAAATCAGATCACAGGCCTGTCATATGATGTCATATCACTGATTCCTACTTGTCACAACGTTTACAGATGGCGCACCTTCTTGCCCAGTTATGGTTGATGCAGAGCACTGTAGATACCCATAATTACCCATAACCCCCCTCTCTTGGTCATGCAAGTGCTTCTGTGCAGAAATATAAACCAGAATTTCTGTATCTAAATGCTTACTATTAAATCTGCACCCTGACCATTCTACTTGTAAAAAGAAAAAATAAACACCATAAGAATAAAGTTGAATTGATGTATATGGTGTATAGTGTGTTGCTCTTTTGTGTGTGATTGAATGACCAGATGTCACGGTGTTGGTGAGATTGACCCTGTTTCTATACCAGTAACTGATCTCCGCTATTATTTCCCTGTCAGAGTGATTTATCCTTCAAAAAAGTTCTTAAAGCAAACACAACGAAACACATGAAAGTGAAATGCAGTGAGAGCGAACTGAACACCCTGGGAACATTTGGAATTAAACCCCTGACCCATATGAAGGCAATGCAGCATGGATACGACAAGGTTTCAGCAGTTTTCAGTCATCAGTGTTGAATAACTCCAAAAGATGACCATTTGTACAGCGCATTTAAATAGTGAGCATTCCAGAATCAGTGGAACTTCAAAATGCCGGATCGTTCCGTGGATATGATTGAACCGCTGTAGAAAAGAAATAAAAACAAACCTGAAACATTCAACCGTATTAAAACTGCCAGAAAAGCCGTTCTAGCCAGAGCCACAATCTTATGTGGACGTTTATGTGATGGTTGCGTTTGACCAATCAGAAGTCTGGATAGTTTTAGCTCCGCCCACATTGTTTCCATAGTTCTTGACAAGGAAGTAAAATCCCTTTCTTTTTTTTTTTGGCTGACTGGTAATGGATGCCTTTTAGTAAATTGCCAGAATTCCCTGGTTGATCGTCTAACCTCATTTTACCTCACGCTCAATAAGGCCACTCACAATTTTCTATTTAATAAGATTAATGTGTTTGTTTATTTATTTTTTCATTTATTAAAATTTTCTGTCAAAAAAGTTCCTGTTGGAGCACGATCCAGACAAAGTCGAGGGTGCCAATACTTTAATCTTCACGTGTAAACTTTGTTAGATGGCGTTAAAACACGAAATGTTATTTTCTGCAGCTGTATCTTGCATTGTATTTAATCAGACATACAGCTGTCCTGTGTAGTGAGCATATGTAGTGAATAAGAACGCATTTGGTAATGAAGACGGCATGTTTTACGTGGAAAAAGCACAAAAGCAAAATGGTTACATTCAGTAAATGATGAACATTAAATTGTGGATTAAAATTGTGATGTGATCATATAATGACACGTTTTAGCAGACTCTCAATAAACTTCTCCACACTGTCTGGTAGAAAAGCCGTTCGACATGATCAGGACGATCCTGCGATTATTCTGTTTGACCAATCAAGGATCTGCACTGGCTTCAGCTCCGCCCATTTGCCACTGTTCAGTTATCTTGGTACATGGGCAATAAGGTTCATTCATTTTTTTGGTGTTTTTTTAATACATTATCTTAATTATTATAATGCATTGATTTAGTAAAGGAACAATAGATTAATATGCAGTTTGATTCATTTAACTGTCCCAACATAATTTTAGTTGTACAGGTATACGCGCACACACACACACACACACGCACACGCACACACACTTCATGCAGCAAACACCACACATCATTTGTTTGTCTGTATGCTCTCACTGAGGAGAAACCGGAGCTCCTGAATCCATTTACGTCCAACTATAGAGCATTTCACACCCATCAAGGTCGTCCTCAAGAAATCCCCACACACACACATACACACACACACACACACACAAAGTGTCTGTAGTGTGTTGTGTAAACATTGTCCTCTCGATTCCTTGTGATTATTACGTTGTGTTCACCGGAGCAAAATTCACTTTAAAGAAAATCATCTAGTTACCATTTCATCTCAAGTTCCCAAAAATCAGGATCAGGATAATTAGTTTAAGCCGCCTTAATATACATTAATGCCACCGAATATAATCCTTTCACTCAGTGTGTGCTTTGTAACACAGCGGTTGTTCACGTACAATCAAATATCCCGAGGGCGCGCATTAAAACGGGACTTTAAGAGGATTTTCTCCGTGGCAGTGTAATTTAGATTGGTTTAAAGCTTCTGGCGTGTGTGTCAGAGTTAATATCAGCTTCCTGACGGTAAAAAGGAATTTTCAAGCCACACTTAAAACATTCAACTTGAAGCCTCTCAGGTTGTGTGTTTATCTTCACGGTGTTCCGCTGAAGGCCTAACGGAAGGTCAGGTAAATGTGAGCACTAAGCCTGATTGTGTTAAACATGACAACATGATCATGTGCTTTTCTAGATCTTGCTTTTAGTCTTTCCAAACTTTGAACAAATATGACATTACACAGGCTTAGAGCCTCAGATTTTCAGAAGCAGCCCTGGTTTCTTAATATTTTATGAAATAGAACAACTAAGTTCATTAGCAAATATTGTTGGTGGGTACCTAGAGAAAGCGTGGGAGATTTTCAGTGAGCGGCCCGAATTCATCACGATTCCTTTGGGATTGGACAGGATTGGTCCAATGCTCAGCACATGAGGGAGGGATTGGTGAATGGTGAGCTTGATTTTACTAATTTTCTATGGGAGCTGATGGGTTTGGTCAGACGTTCTGCAGGAGGTGATGGGACTGATCAGAACTCCTTTGGAAGCAGACAGGATTGGACAAGTGAACGGGATTGGTGAGCATGTCTGCAGGAGCTGCCAGGATTGAAGATTTTTTTTTTTGGCAAGCTGGCAAGATTGGTCAAATTTTAAATGTGAATGAGAGGGATTGGTCAAAATTTCTACACGAGTGAGAGGTTGGTTAACTTTTCTGGAGTGGTGGTGGGTGGGATTGGTCAAGGTTTCTGGAGCAGGGGGTGGGATTGGTCAAGGTTTCTGGAGCAGGGGGTGGGATTGGTCAAATATTGTATGTCTGTGGGCGGGACCAGTCAAATTTACTGCAGGAGTGAACATTGGCCAGAATTCCTTTGGCACTGGGCTCCACCAGTTAGAGAGTGGGATTAGTCAAATTTTCTATGTGATCAAGGAGGATTGGTAAAATTGTGTGGAGGACGGGCAGGACTGATCAGAATTCCTTGGGATTGGGTGGGTTTGGTCAAATTTTATACATGAACGAGTGGAATTGTCAGATATTCCTCAAGAGCATTCAGGATTGATCGGAATTCTTTTAGGAGTTTGTGGGATTGGTAAAATTGTCTACATGAGCAAGTCAGATTGCTCAAACTTTCCATGCAAGTGAGTGGAATTGGGAAATTTTCGATGAGAGCGAGTGAGATTCATCACACTTTCTGGAGTAGTGAGTGGGATTAGCCAAATGTTCTGCAGGAGTAAGAAAAATTAGTCAGAAGTCTTTCGGGAGTGGACAAATGGGTCAAGTGTTGTACATGAGCAAGAGGGATTGGTCAGACTTTGTGCAAGCGCAATCAGAATTCCTTTGGTAGTGAGTGGGGATGTTTACAGAGAGGTGTTCTGGTACAAAATGCTTAGTTTCCCTGGTGTATGTTAGCACTCACATTTATCCCACTCATACACTCAAGTGATTTCAGCACTTCTCCCCCTGGTGGAGCTGAGTGGAAATGTCTTTTTAATTAGATGACAGCACTGTTAAAACATTTCCTGATTCAGCACTTGGCTGTTAAAACAGAACACATACACACACACACACACACACACACACACACACACACATACATACACACCCCACCACCGCCAATCCAGGGCACTCGGAGGAATACACTGGTGCTTTAGCCGGGGCCGTAGCCAGGGGTGAATTTGGTTTAGACAGGGAATACCCCTATTTGTAGGCGTGCACGCACACACAGACACACACACACACACACACACACGCACACAGACACACACGCACACACCCCCTCTCCCCCTTCCAGCACTTCAGAATGAGAGGAATGTGCTTCAAAGAGCACCACATCTGCAGTGTAGGAAGGTCAAGTGTTCACCTGACCCATGTTCAAAACAGAAAAGTCTATTTATTATCTAAAATGTTTAAAAAAAAAAAAAAAAGTTCAAGTTAAAGGTCAGTGGAAGAGTGACGGAGTACTTTTACAGCCTCTCAAAAATAAAGTTCACCAACTTGTCATTTCTGTTAAAACCAGACCAAATTTAAATTGTGCTTAGTGACTTAATCTCTCTTCAATCATCTTGTAATTTAAAAATGTAAATCAGAAATGCAGCCCTTGTGTTTGGATTGAAATCGACGTGGTGTAATGAAGCGAAGTTGATTATTTTCCTATAACAGCATGTTTATTCCTCGCATCCTACAGCAGTTTGCTACGACACATTATACTGTTCTATATGTTTTATGTTCTGTAAGGTCCATGAAACTAGTTCTTACTTACGCTTATGTTATAGCAGCTATAAACGCTCGTTTCCTCACCAGCATCTCTTTATTCTTTCTTGAAGTTAAAATGACAAAAAAACCCACAAAATGAAAACTCGTGTCCTGAAGATGTCTGAAAACGTAAAATTCCATCTTTACCTCTGACTGTTAAACAGCGCCGATGCTGGAGACTCCTTCCATGAATGTTAAATAAACGCATTTCTCTTTAAAGAAAACCTCATCATATCAACAATCACGCAATCTTTAATCTGTTTATGTGGTGCTGTACAAGTGCTGTGCGCGTCCTTGTGAACGAACTGTTATTATAGAAACAATCATTTAAAAATGGACCAATCAGAACTCAGCGGTGAAATAAATATAAATACCATTTCTCTTATTTTCATTCTCTCTCTCTTTTTCTCTTTCTCTCTCTCACTCTCTCTTGCTTTCTCTCTCTCTCTCTCTCGCACTCTCAATTCAATTCAAAGAGCTTTATTAGCATGACCATAAACATGTACTGTATTGCTAAAGCATTGAAATGAGACAGTTTCAATAAAACAAATACAGTAACAATAACAAAAACAAAATAAAATAAAATAAAATAAAAACAAAAATAATACTAAAAATGAGGTAACTATAGGTAGTACAATAAGTCAATGAGTCAGTGTAGAACATAGAAATCGAGAGGGGTGTGTGTGTGTGTGTGTGTTTGGGTGCGTTACTCGCTGACTCTCAGCTTGTGGCAGGCAGAAACATACTGCCCTGCGAGTACACAGCTCTCCTTTCTTTCCCCCAACAGGAGCGGCAGTTTGTCCGTGTGGG
>JAQMYM010000023.1:1692659-1708095 GCA_030014255.1 Parauchenoglanis ngamensis
TGTTCTTGATTGAAATATCTTTTGACGTCAGTAAATATGACCTCCTAATGCTGCAAATTCAACAAATGACCATTTTCTGTTCTTTACAACCTATAAAATGTTTTGAAACTCTGCTGTGCGTAACAATTTGGAACAGTGCATTTTAAGTTTTTTATTTTTAACATTCGAATTATAGTCTAATGGTTGATGAATCGAAAATTATGCTGACTGTCACTTTCATCGACTATTTAGGAAAATCAGAGAAAAATATCATTTGCATAATAATTTGGAACGCGGTGTAATAAAAAATTGATTTTGAACTCTGGCCAGAAAAGTTTTTATTAGATCATTTTAAATTAAAGCTACCAAAAACGTCATAACATCTTTATTTTCTAGATTTCAGGTTGTCTAGATCTCAAGATTCAGTCGTTTGTACCAAACTTTGTGCGGTAAAACTTCCAGTAAACTCTGATTGGGTTGATCTGGAATGATTCTGCGTTCTTATGTCGTCTCTATTAAATGATTAAATAATAATCTGTTCAACACAAGCTACTCTTTCTCCTAATAAAAGAATGAAATAAATAGACCTGTGGAGAGCAGCTCGCCGGGCTGTTAGCGTTGCAGGGCTCTCCCGAGGGAAATTCCTTTATTGGACATAACCGTGGTCCGTCTGCAAGCTGCACTGCGACCGTTTAGTGTCGCTGCTCATCAGTGTGAGGGAAATAAAACCTCTCTCGCATCCCGCTGTGAACTCCTGACACGTCACTGCCGAACCCCTGCCTCAAATTAAACCCACGCTCTCAGGATCTTCCCTGCCGTTGGGTTTTATTGCAGTCGAACACATTTAGTATTAAAGCGGATTCCCTTATGATTCCTCAGGAGTCCTGAGAAACTCGGTTAGAGATGAGAATCAAAATTAAAGTCAATAAAATGCCAGCTGATTCCAGTTAGAGATCATTATTGCTTCCTTAATCCACATTTATTGCCGCTTGTGTGGAAAAAATTGTACAAATCTGTCCACTGAGGAAATACACACGCATACAGGATGTCCCAAAAGTCTGGATCTATAGGAATTTCTCCTTATTTTTCTTTTTATTTCAGATTCAAGATGGCTTCAAAGATTAAATTCAGCGTATACAGAAGTGTCAGGAAGTCCAAGGGCACCAATTGGAGCTTTTCTTGTAATATGTGTATATTTAAATAAATTACCGCCTACAGATCCAGGCTTTTTGGACGCCCTGTAGATGTCCCAGGAACACCGAGCACAAGGCAGGAGACGGAGTATTCAGCGACGTCTCACGTGGAGACAATAACAGCACCGTGTCTCCTCCTGTAATGTCTAACAAAGTCCACACTCATAGAGGAGTCTTGGATCCTACTCCGTGCATCCCACGTTTCTAAAAATAAAACTGTCCTGGAAAGTAAAACGAGCTCTCCATAACTTCTCAAAATCGAAACAACCCTCTGCGGATGTAAAAATATCAGCCGCGGTTTCATCATCAGCCGCCGGGAATGAACGCTGCGCTCGATCACTCGGGATTTAATCAGGATGTGGAGAAGTAGGACAGACCCACATCGCTGCACGTCTCAGCAGTTTCTTTTTCTATTTTTTCTTTTTTTTTTTTTTTTTTAAAACATCGAGCCGAGTTTCCATCAAGCCGAGTTTCTGAGAAAAACACTAAATTGATTTTCAGGTCAAATATAAAAGGGAAAAAAAAGAAAAAAAAAGAAAAGAGTCTTGACTGGCTGAGTGGTTTAGCTGTAAGGGCTAAAAAAAATAATCAATGATACTTCACGTAATGTCTACAAAATTATTCATTTCTATTTTTTTATATTACAAAAATGAAGAATTTGTTTTTTAATCGAATGGCTATTAATATTTGCACCTTTTCAAAAGTCAAGTACAGATTTTTAATGTCAAATTAACTACTTCCAGTTAAAGCGTAAGTTAAAATAAAATGTGATAAATTATACACAGTATTAGACCATCGTATCCTTCAACCTCTTTATAAATGTGAAGCTGTAATCATAAACCACACTAAAATTGCTAATATTGTGTTATCCTTTCATGCCATATGTTCATTATCATTTCTGCTCTGAAGATGAAGACGACGGAAGATTTCTGTCTGTTCCAGACGCAGTGGCCATTACAGGGCGCTTCGGTGCTTTGACTTTAAAGCCCTGTTAACTTTTATGAGGGAAAATATTACTGGTTTTATAGCCACTCTCTGTCTCGAGCACAGAGACGATTCAGGAGTCCGACGTTAATTTGGAAATGTGTTCTGTCGGGTTTAATGATTCATTTCGAGATGGCACAAAGGAAAGATGGCAACTTGATTAAGTGGAAATGAAAACCTTAGGCTGGTGCTTTCTCCATTGTCTCCATCAACTCCAGGAAATTAAATTAAGGTAATTTCTGATTTTAACTTTAAGGGTTTGACACAAACTGTTCTATGTAGGACTTTGTTACAAAGTGTTTCTCTGTCAGACTAGAACCCCTTCAGGAGGCCTTCAGAGTCTGATCTTCAGTAATGAGCCAAAATAAAGATGTTAAGGTTTGTAAACTATATGTGCTCAAATTCCAGTTCATTGATTGCACAGGAGAGCGTAATGTCCTCAAATACGTGATGTATTGGCTTCTGAGGCCGTGTGTTAAGGTCGGGGTGTGGTCATCCAGGGAGAACGGGCTTGCTGAAGTCTGATCAGATCTTCTGTGTGCGGATTCCTGACTGGGTTACTTCAAAATCAGGGCTGTGATCAGCCAGTCAGCTTTCAGCAGGCACTTCATAGCGTTACCACCGAGATGCCATCATGAACCTTCACCGCAACGTTCCTCTAAATCAGCAGTCTTCAATGTTCTTCACAAAGGGCTGGTGTGGCTGCAGCCTTTCATTCCTAGGGTTTGGCAGGAGGCATTCTTGATCGCTGATGGGAGACCAAAATGAACTGATGAAACGAGAGGAATCGGCTGTCCTGCTTGGTTGGAAGGAAAGCCTTAGAGTCTTGGGTGGATGAGACTGAAGACCCTTGATCTATGGTTTCTTTAGTGTTCTATGTGACATGGCATAAACTGGCCACTGGGGGCACTATTTGTGAAGGTTACTTGTCCCCCTCAGATCACCACTTGTGGGTTTTTTTTTTTAGTGTCGTGGTTGCCATTTTAAAAGACAAAGGTCCTACAACACCACTGGTATTGTGTGGGGCTTGGTGGTGGTGTGGTAAAAGCCTTGCTGCTCAGTGTGGTGGTTGCTGGTTCGAGTCTCCTTGGTTGTAGAATGCTGGTTGGAGAGAAAGTGTATATGTGGCTCTTAGAGATGCCACTAAAAGTGTGGGTGATAGCATTTTTCATTATATGCAAAACTAAGTCAACACTCTCTCTCCAAGCTCCATAACTCCATCTGGCTGGCTGTAGGAGGGGTAGCTGCCCGGATATTACCACCCCCTCAGGTTACGCCCTCCAGCGCCTCCACACCACTCCTCCTGCTGCCAACTCTTAGCCCATCTATCCTTGAGACCTGGCTGGGGTTCAAACCAGCAACCTCACAACCCAGAGGCAAAGCTCATCCAATTGAGCCACAATCTCTCATACTCACAGGTTCTGTTGTAGGGCTTTTCACTTTATTAAAACTTAACCTTACCCTATAGCAAAAAGCACTGACTTGAACTGATGAATTTAAACACAAGCAACCATCATGCTAACCACTACACTACCACAGGACTAGTAGTGGTGTTGCTTATTGGACTTTTGTCTTACTGAATTGCACAATCGTATGACCAAGGAGAGGGCTGCGGTTGAGTACTCCTCACCTCCCTGTAGACCCTCTCAGTAACAGGAAGTGTAGACGTGAGCGCTCTGCTAACAAACACACGCCAACACACTGATGGACCAGTTGGTGTGCTGTGCCGTTTCTGTGAGCAGTTTAAAACCGCTTCCTCTCTTCATGCAGAGGCACTTCACTTGGCTTGCCACATTAATTTAATTAAAATCTTCCAAATATTTGCGAGGAGGCCCATATTGTCAGGTCTTTGTTTAATTAGCAGTAATAGTTAATTTAGACACAGTGCTCAAATCCAGACCCACCAACAACCACCACCTGGTAGAACCTCAACTTTATCCTCTGCACCACTGAGAGACACAGGTGGAGGCTGAAACCAAGAAGACTCATTTGGTGTAAATAGCTGATTTCAGTACACAGCATATAATTAGCTAAAGCATCCTAAAATGATCCATATTTCATTCATTTATATGCATTTTTTTAAATTTCTACTTGAGTTGAGGTAACCAATATACCTAGTTAATGCACTTCATTTTAAAATCAACTACAATAGCGTCTGTGTGCGGACATGTGCAGTTGGGTGAGTGTGTAGCCCCACGTTCGTGTTCTTGGCTGACAGGCGTGGAACCCACGGTGGCTTTCTGCAGTTTTAGCTCATCCACCTCAAAGTTTGACATGATGCATGTTCTGAGATGCTTTTCTGCTCACCACAGTTGTAAAGAGTGCTTATTTGAGTTACGGTAGCCTTCCTGTCAGCTCAATTCAGTTCTTCTCTAAATTAGGTGTACAAGGATTACTAATAAACATGTGTACATTCAGAATGTACCTCTTAGATAAATGCTGAAAAGTGAAATCAGTAACACTTGTTATTGATGGGTTATGAGTCACTAAAGTGATGCTTTTTGGTCCAGCCCATTCAGATTGGTATAATGTATATAATGTGGCTCGTTTCCTAAAATGAGTTTGACACTACAGTCCTAAAGGAACTCTAAATTAGCTCATTTTCTGCCAAAAATTCCTTTTATTATGCCTGTTGTGCGTACTAGGATTGAATTAATAAGGGACGCTTTCAGAAATATATTCTTTTATTGTGAAAGACATCAAGGTAACGTTCCTTTTTCTAGCCTGTTTCATATCCGAAACTTCTTGACAGACAAACTGATGTAGCTTTTGCCATGTGATTTGGATTGTTATCTTGGTATTGATTCATTTTTTGTGGATAAATTGCAAAATAGCAATGTTTCTATAGAAAAAAAAGACATGAAGGGTCCAAAGTTTTGCACTCAATTAATTTGAGTCAGTCAGGGACTGAAAAGACCAAAGCACTTCAGTGTGCACTTCAGATTAGCATTTATTTCATTTCTACACTTAAGGGTCTGTAAAACATCTTCAGGGAACACACACACACACACATTGAAAACACAGCTATAATACATTCCTCTGGCGCTTTTGGACTAGGAAAGGTCAGCTAAAGCGGCAGGAATCCTTTTAGACCTAAAATTGCAGAATAACCTTTTATATTTACTAAGATTAAGTGCTGAACTTCAGACATCTCATCGTTCCATTTCACATTTGAAACACCTTCATGCAACAAAAAAAATCCACATGCAGAAAGAAAATTCCATCAGCAGAGACAAGAGTCAAAAAACATAGCCTTAGCTTTTTTCCTATTCACAGTGTTTAGTTTTTTTCATAAGCAGGCTGATGTAACAGTGTGGAACTACATATGTTGGACCAAGCGAGCCAAAATTATACATCTGCCATAAATGAATAAAGATAACGTTACAAAATAAATCAATCTAACTTACAGCAGCACACTAAAGACATTCAGTGTGTTTGGGTTTATGTCGCGTCTTCATCATCACACGGATAATAATGCATGTTAAGGGATTACAAATCTAAACAGCATGTAATTATACAAAATTACAATCAAAAACCCTGGGGGGGGCACCAACTTTTGCATTCAAGTGTGAATATGAATTTGCGCATCAGTTGTTAGGCTGTTTTAGTCAATGGAAGGCTCACCTGTCAATCACCGTCAGTGGGTGGGATCAGCTAATTCTACTCTTACGTGTTAGCTTATGGTGTTATTGTATGTTATCTATGTAACTAGCCTAAGCGGCTGTATTGATCTGATTTTTTTTTTTGCATCACATGCTCTTAGTCTGATGTTAGCTTTACTGCGAAGAGGCTTTAAGAGTAAAATAATAAAAACAGCCATCAATAAATAATGTGTGAATATTAATGCTAAATTTTGTCACATTTGGTCCACCATATACAAGCAATGCAAAAAACAGGCCAAGGCAAAATAATTATATGAGAAAGATGAGTAGGGAAAGTGTTTGAATGTGTATAAAGAGTATATAAATAAAACGATCGCTAATAATACGTTACGTTTGATCTCACGTTACGATCTTTCACGATCACAATATTTCATATAAATAAATTATTTTAACCACAATTAGCGATTACCACTGATGCCTTATTAGCTAAACAATCTTGACATCGAGCTCTCTGGCTTGTGTGAATAATGTTTAATTACTGCAGCGTAACCGCTGCCTAAATTGTGCCAGAGACATGTTTGAAATGTGAGCCTATGGAATTGTAGCTACGTTAAGTGGGCGGAGCTCAGCTCAGTATGATGCTGTGAATGGGACAAAATTAATTTCAACACGTGTTGCCTAAAATCCTGCTCATCATGGAGCTTACTGATAATATTTTGTTAATAATAATAATAATAATAATAGAACTATATTGTGTAACCGATTATTTGTTGGGCAAAAGAGAAATTGGTGATGCATAAGCTGCATATTTGTTTTTACTTTTTTTGTTAACAGTGTAACTTGTAAACTAGGTCATCAGAGGCCAAATCGATAGACTAAAGCGTTATGTGGTGTAAACTAAAGAGAGACTCAGAAAATGAAGAAGGTGTGGGATGAGAGGGTCAGAGGTGAACTGAACATGTGGGTTGTTAAAAAAAAATCTGTGTAACAGTGCAGTTTAATAATGTACAAGAGGAAGTGCAATGGTTGAGTACGCTCTATACTAAAAATAAACGTGTTCAAGAGAGAAAGATGCACTGAGAGAAGGAAAACAGCACGGAGAGAAAAACAGAGAGATAAAGGGAGTGAGGGGGATAGAGACAGGGAAAGAAAAAAGGAACGTGTGTTCAGCTGACGGAGCAGGGGTCGTCCTTGCAGGGCTTCACTTCGCCCTGCAGCAGCTGGATCATCACAGCTTTAGTCAGGTAGCTGGAGGTTCCTTTCTTCCCCAGTGGAGGAGTGTTGTAGAATGCCTCCATCTCCTTCTGCAATTATTATTATTATTATTATTATTGTTGTCGTCTTGTGAAATCAGTGGTTTGTAAACACCTACATATAACACAAAAACAAGATAATGGTGGTGGTCGTGGTAATAATGCTGATGTAGTGGTGATGCTGTTGGTGAGAACACTGATTCTGATGGTGGTAGTGATGGTGGTGAATCTGATGATGGGATAATGGTGATAGTGATGATGGTGACAATGGCGATTGTAGTGATGGTAATGGTGATAATAGCGATGATGGTGATAATGGTGATAGTGGTTATGGTGACAATGGCGGTGATGGTGACAATGGCGATAGTAGTGATGGTGATAATGGTGATTGTAGTGATGGTAATGGTGATAATAGCGATGATTGTGATAATGGTGATGGTGACAATGGCGATTGTAGTGATGATGGTAATGGTGATGATGGTGAAATTGGCAATCATGGTGATGATGTGATAGTGGTGATGGTGATAATGGCGATGACTGATAATGGCAATGATGGTGGTGGTAGTAGTGATGGTGGTGATGGTGATAATGTTAATGATGGATAATGACGATCATAGCAAAGATGGTGATGGTAATATAGGTGCTGATGGCTCACTCACCTGACTCTGAGCCGCATCTGCTCGTCCTCGATCCCTCTGGAAATCACTGAAGGCTTCTTTCACCAGCCGATCCAGATCCACCTTCTCCTGAAACTCCAGCTCAGGGTTTCTCTCCAGTACCAGAGACACCACCATCAGGAGCTGGGGAGAACCGGAGGAGAACCACATCATACATACACACACTCAAACAAGACACACTTTACTGGTATGTCCTGTAGCATATGAACATCTGCTTTAACCAGAGCCTCACCTCCACAATGATCTGTCTGTATTCAGGCAGCACGATGTTCTTCAGCGTGTCCTCCACCAGCAAGGAGAAGTTCATCTCGTACATGGTCATATCAGACAGAGTGGGTTGCTGAAGAGGGGAAAAGTGGTAAGTGTTGTGAAGATAAGCACCAATAATCAGTTACGCAATATATCGCAATACTGGCATGCACAGATATCATCATCATTTATAATTCGAAGGAAGGATAAGTCTTCTGAAGTTCGCTAAATACAACACTGTAAAAAGGTATTTGCCCCCTGCCTGATGTCCCACTTCCCTGCACATGAACTGAATAGATTTAGATTTTTGAATGTAATGTAATCTGAGTAAACATAAAACAAACCTTTGATTAGTTTCTTTAAGGACCAAATTTGCCAAACAACCAGATCACCTACATCAGAAAGTAACTGCCCCCTCAGTTACTCATTCAAAATGCAGCACAGACGACCAAAAAAAGGCATTTTTAGCAGAATACCAACATCACATCTTATATAAACCGTTCCTACTCGATTATAACTTATTCCATAAAGTGGTGGCTCGTTGTGCTGTTAGTCAGGAGGCTAAATTACATGAATGTTTTTTATTATTATTTATAAACGGGTGTTGGCTAGCTTTCTGGAAACCGAATGGATCAGGGCAAGTACGGTGCCTCCTAAACAACGTCCCGGTGTAGAAAACATTTGTGTATAAATAGAGCTTGGAAGTGGGACAACTGAACTAGGAAGCTGATGAAATCAGAAAAAATTTAATAAATAGCAGTTATAATAATTGTTTAAACAATTATATTAACTTAATAAATATTATCATAAGTCATTTAATAAATAATTTAATAATCATTTAATCCAACCAAAATGGAGGATTCGTTGCTAATTTTGTTGGATATTTTTCATTCACAGAAATTTGTTTTCATTGAAAATATTCAGGTCAAGCTTTGGTTAGACCTGTTTTGCAAGATTGCAAAGAGAACCCTTAATATAATTCAAGAGCAAAACATCTATAGTCTTTTAAAGACACCGTCTGAATTTCTGTAATTTTTCAGGTCTGGAATAGAATGCCTTAAATTTTCACACTTTTCCTGACCTATTATGGTTAATGTTATGGTCAAAAGTCCAACATTTTGACAATTTGTGCAGGTGTGTTTTGTAAAACGATCTTCCATATACCTGTTCAAGCAAATCCGTGATAAACGCACCTGAGGCAGGTGAAGACCTCTCACCATGATGCCGTTACTCGTCCGCTCCAGAATCTGCCAAACACGATCGTAAAAGCCGAGCGGTGTACGATTCAGAGATCCGTCGATCTGACGATGATTCAGCCACGACCTGATATTTAAAAAAGTTACTTTTAATGTTTTTACAGGCCTACCGATTACATTTAAAACCTCTCGAACCAAACAAAAGAATCCTGATCGAAACCTCGACTCAAGACACTCAACAAAAATGAGTCGCTTTGCTCTTTACAGAAACAGAGCCGATATTTATGTAGGAAAAAATAGATTAGATGGGTTATTTTGACTCGACCTAGACAAAATGGTTATTTCCAGCAGGGTAACTACTCAGACAGGTAGGAGAAGCTCTGCAAAAGTATGTGAAATCAGAATATTAAAGCATATATTAATCAGACACGACACTACGAGGGATGATCGCGCAGCAGGAGGTTTGTGTACATCAGCGACGTTTATATTGTTCACCTGCCGGTCTGTTGAGGTTGAAGGACGTCCAACAGCAGCTGTTTGACATCGCTAGGTGACATTTGGTAGATGTCCTGAGGCGGCATGTCTCCTGCACGGATCTTCAGCTCGTGTTTCATGGCCTGGACGATCCACCTGTTTCAAGATAAATAAGTGAATAAATCCATATCCACCCCATGGAACAAACCACCGCTACTGAAAATTACTTTATGGTCTAAACATCCAATTACATAATACCTCTGTGTAATTTATTTTTAATTAAACCAATTAAAACTTCTTAATTTAACCTAATGATCGTTTTTTTTCACTTATAAGTATGGAATAAATCTGTGTGGTGCTGTTACAGTAAAATAATCTGACCCTGGGGATTCCATAACTGTTAAATAAACGTTTTCTTACAGAAAAGTTTTCCATATCAACAATTACGCACTGCATGTCTGCCGTACACGTCCCTGTGAATGAGCTGTTACTATAGAAACGATAACGTATTCGAACGAGCGCATTAATATAATCCTGTGATGTGCGGCTGCACTACTGTCAGAGCTGCTGTTATGGAAAACTAATCAACAATTTCTGACTAATCATAGTCCAGAACTCAGCAGCGCTGTGGTGTAACTAGATACATTTCTTCAGTTCGGCTGGTCTTTTAAAGAAAATAATGAGTTGGTTAAATTTTTAATCGAGGTAGCCTTGTTTGACGCTACCCGATGCGGATCTTGAGCATGCCGCTGAACAGCTCGGGGTTGTTGGAGATGATCCAGCCGATGTGAATGACGAGCTCCTGCTGCAGCACGGCCTCGCGCTCGCCGTGAGGACTGCACTTCCTGTAAATAATGTCCTTAATGACGGCCGGAGAAAGCGGATTAGAGATCACCTCCTCCTCGTGTCCAAAAAGCCCCAGAGTTACCTGGTGGTACAACAAGAGGTTAATTCTCCAAATCTTTAACCTGCAAATAATAAATGATTACGTCCATGCTCTGATGTGTCCGCTTTCTCCAAACTTATTCAGCGCTAAACAAATAAAACGTTCCAAAAGCCATAACGGCGGCCTTCGAGTCTTTTTCCTCCCTGAACTACGCATTTCTTCTTGAATAAAACGTGTCAGCGCGTCATTTTAATATTCCAACCCGAGCGCTTTTAAACTCGGCCCCGTGACCCGCAATTTATCCAAAACAGACAGCAGGTAGATTTGTGAGCATAAAAACTCCCAGAAGGTCTTGATCCCTTTTTTATTTTTGTAAGTCTCGTCTCTAAGGCTTAAGCACCACAGCCTGCACGGCTCACGCCTCCGCTGGCGATGTGGACTGACCCATTTTCAGAACAAAACCATGCTTCAGACTATTAAACTGTTAAAAAAACAGACTTGAGGACACAATCTATATGCAGATTTCATCCTCCTGGAGATTCAGGCTAATAAATCAGTTCGGGAGTATCGGAGGGAGAAAGAGGCCTGCGGTTAATAGAACGCCATTAATCCGAGAAATGGTATAGAACTGAAAAAAAGATGGAAAAGAAGGAACCAGTTGGAGTTGCAGATGGACACATCAGAGGATGTTCACTACACAGTAAATAATACACATATATTAAATACGCACTGTATGGGGTGGGACGATACATCGGCATGGTGATTACAAATGATTTTACAGAAAACTGTGATGCAAAAAACTGACTAAGGAATTTAAACAAAACTCGATTGATGACTTGAGCAGATTTATTGCTAAATACGTTACAGGAACACTTTTATGCAAGAAATGCGGTCAAAAAAATACAGCTAATTGGGAAAAATGTTCATACCCTACATTTCACTACTGACTTTGTGCAAATTTACATATCGGTAGACTCAATAATGTGGACTCGATAGATCAAACTATGATTACTTAGTGGGATTTTATATAAACATTAAGTTTAAATCACTTATTTACTTAAAATTACACACCAGTGTATTAAGCGTTTTGTGAAACTCTGTTGTATCATATTAATGACTTGAAAAGAAAGCGTAACTATAGACCAATAAGATTAGCCTTTCAGCTGTAAAAGGGGCGGAGTCGGCGTGTGTGTGGTAGCCGACGTGCCGCAGTGGCTGAGCTACGTTACTGGACGAGTCAGCGCATGCCACACTTAGGGGGCGCTCTTGCACTGTTTAGTCGCCATTTAGTCATTTTCAGCTTTCTGTAAGAGTTTCCTTTTATGGAGCTTTGTGGGCGTGGCTAAATGTACAGCCGCCATGAATGCGCTTGGTAATTCACGGCTGATTGGCGTTAATACAATTTATAGCAATTATATTTATTAATTATTATATATTTATAGCAATTTATAAGCTGTTCAGTAAGGCACTACCTGCATCGCCGTATCGTCTCACCCCTGACAATAAACCAGCAGCATCGTTAGCAGCGCGAGTAGCTACGTTAGCAGTGTAGGGACGGTTAAGGGTTTAACATATTAATCTCGCAAGGCTTGCTGTGAAACATGCAGTTCTGTCAGTTTAATCAAAAATAAATACATGAACTACATGCAAAATGATCAGTGAACATTAAAATGTTTTTTTTAATGCAAGTTAAACTGCTACCATTTATATCACTATAAACTTGGTTCTTTCTTTGACCTCCTGATCTTGGTTCCCACTTACCTGCTTGCCATGCACTAAAATGCTAGTAATACTCGGAGCAAGGCTGTCCACTAGCTTAGTTAAGAGACTGGCAGCGAGACGTACAACGGACCTGGTGAACAGAAACACATGAGCCCACACGGGTTAGCACTCAGCTCGGCTGAACAGGGACATCAACAGGCCTTAAAACAGCAGCAAGCGCTTACTTTAGTGTACTGCAGTCAGACATGTATTTACGTCAAGGTGATAAAAGGAAAAAAAAAACAAAGGTGGATTGGATATCAGGAGGGGAAAAAAGGAAGAAAAGCCAGGAAAAGATTTTTATTTTCTGAACTGGAAAAGTTTATGCTTTTATTTTTTTCCAAAGAATTGATTTTTATTACGTTTATACTTTACAGCTAATTACGTTCGCAGTTGAACTGAAGCAGAAAGCTGCAGTTTTGTCGTATTGTTTTCTTTTTTACGAAGTCGTTTTTAAAGAAAAAACATCAGCCGGATTGCCGTATCAGCTGATACTCGAGGAAATAAAACCGTTATGGTGCCATCGCTAACTGCGAGTCAGTGTAACTAGTAACATTTAACACAACGTTAAACCCTGTGCTGCTAAAGCAGGTTTATTTACACTCACTAGGCCACGTGTGAACTGCACCTGGTTTGGTGCGAGAATGATCTTCAGGACTCTCGACCAATCCTGAAGTGATTTGAAAGCTTTATTAGGAGCTTTTATTTCCATCCCCATCGCAGGCTCCTCGCCGTCTCCTCGCTCAGCCATGCGTGCATTTCAATAACCTGCTAAATGAACGAGCGTTCCCTACGCAGCGTGCCTTCACAATGAGCCATTAGCATTCTCAGGTTTGTCCCTCAGGCAGGAAGCAGCGTTGAATGACAAACTTGCAGTGGGAATTCAAGTCCATCTGTTTCTAAGTCTCAGCGAACAATTCTCAAATTACACCTTTAAATCGTATAATGGACTCCAGTATTTTAATGTTCACTAATTTATGAGATGTGGAGATTTGTGCCTTTTGTAGTGGACACACACTCAGAGCTGGGCGATAATCTCAACTGACACACGCGGATTCCGTGACGATGATGTTTGTTTTGAATTAGCGCACTCTCACTTACATAAACACGTCTGGTCCGGGCTTGTGTTTGTACCGTTTTTTTTTTTTTTTTTAAAACATATATCTTTCATAAATCTATTATGTGACATCATTAATTTAGTGTGCAAGCGCTCAGCAGGAAAAAAAATGCCTTTTGGATAATAAAGTGAGTCTTATTATGAAAGAACCGAATTATAACCATATCACATGTTCGTTATCAAAGTATTGTCCTTAAATATTGGATCCCCTATCGCCCAGCTCACTCTCTCCCCATATGTGTATATAATTTAAAAAATAATAATAAAACGAGCAATGGGGATGTGGTGAGGGTTTGAAGCTCAACACGACACTGAACACGCTTCACTAAATGAAAACGTGAAATTAGAAGTTAGGGTTTTTTTTTTTCTCTCCAAGATCTCCATTCTTTAGATTTTTACTATCCCTTGATCCGTCTATCAGTTTTCCAAAGTTACCGTCTTTCCTCCATTTTTGTAATAGTCTGAATTACTTATTATTATTATTATTACTACAGAGCTGCCAACACAGAAGAGAACTAATGGACATTTCCTGAGTAAAAAGCAATGATATTAACATGCGTCACGTTCTTTAACACTTTATAGTTCGAGTTATTGTTGTGAATCGACCGAGAGTAAAACAGCTCCTGTTCTCACTTACATTGTAGCCGTGTTGATTTTATTAGGGAGGAAAATAATTCGGGGAATTTCTGTGTGCAAACTCTTAAGGTTGGCAGGTCTGTTATTATTATTAGCTTCATTATTAGCCTGATGTGAAATCATACACAAGAACCCATTAATCACAGGTGTAAATTAATGTAAAATCCATCATCATCATCCTCATCATCATCGCAGCTCATCAGTGAAGCGTGCTCTCCTGTTAATGAAAGTCCTGGTGATGTTTCACTCACAGTTTGGACAGATGTATAAAGAAGCATGCAGCGACACTTCCACAGCGTGTTACCTGTTTACCGTGGACCAACAGGGTCGTTATATGAGGCGCTATAGAACTGGCGAACTTCTGAGTAGCGGCTGCTGCGCAACGCACCGCCATCCTACGCCGGGTTAACGTGTTCGAAAATAAATCCATTTTTACAGGAGAGATCGAGGTTGAAATGCAAAGACAGAAAGAACAAACAAGACAAGGTAAGTTTTGATACGCAGAAATATCACGCTAGTGCCTCGAGCTTGTGTGCTTTTGTTTCTTAACAAAGGTTTGTGATTTCCAGCTCCACCGCATCTGATTCACTTTAATTAAACAATAAATGCATTGTTGTAAGCGCAAGTGCTGCATAGTAAAAGAAGCCACTTGCTCCTGGATAAAATTCAAGCCTAAAGCTGTTATGTACATTTATGTATTTTTGTTTGCTTTCTTCTAATTGTTTTTTTTTTTTATGTTAGTCATTTTTCATAAACACTAAGCAAGCTTTTCAGATCCTTTACCAAGTTAAAAAAAAAACAAGCTGTCACAAATCATTATGTAGAATTGTCTTTACCCGCTTGATAAAAAAACTTTTTTAAATTTACACTGTACACACTATGAATGGCATTGGAGACCATTTCGATCATTCTCCCGTCGTTTATTTCTCCGTAATATTTTTTATATTAAGCTTCATGTCATCTCACAGGTTGTCATTAATCTCCAGTATTTATTATAAATACCTATGTGACGAGAAATATTATTGAACTCTTCTGAAGGTATTATGTAGGTAAAGATTAATAATTAGCTAATAACTTTGCTCACCATGCTACAGTAGAGCAAAAGACTAAATCTATATCTTTCTGTAAACCTGCAATGAAACTGAATTGTACTGAAAGTTCAATAAGTGTTCAGTGTCCAGGGTTCGGCGCTGACACTGAGATGAAGGGAGGCTCCATGGCCAAACGGTATGTGCACCCCTGACCATCACACCCGCATGAGCTTCTTCCCACACAGTCTGAAGCACACAGGTGTACAGAGCGTCTCTGTGTGCTGCAGTGTTACAGTTTCCCTTCGCTGGAACTCAGAGGCCCAAACCTGTTCCAGCATGACGATGCCCCTGTGCACAAAGCAGCTCCATGAAGACGTGGTGTTCAGGTTAAGGTTGGA
>JAQMYM010000023.1:1713238-1725654 GCA_030014255.1 Parauchenoglanis ngamensis
AGTAGAAGTGCTAAAGGTGTTTTAGGTTTATCACAGCAGAGTGCAACTCGTGCAAACAGAGTATGGTAAATGTGAAACGTGTGTTTCTTATGGTAAAAAAGTGTGGTTTTTAAACATAAGTGTATAGTTTTTACAAGAGTGTTTAATTATGCAAAGGATCTGTAGTGTTTTGCTAATTGGGTGTGTGGTTGTGCTAATTGTGTGCACTGTTTTGAAAACACGGGCCCTGTTTTGAAAATCGTGCTTAAGCAATCCAAAAAAACTGTAATAAAAATTATACTATATTTCCAGTTTAAAATATTATATCTTTGCCAGGTTAGCGCTGACAGCAGCTATAAATATATTAAATATATGCATTTATTTAATGTCTATAATACATAAAAGGAATAAAAATACAAGCTTGATTCCAGAAAAGTTGGAACGTTGTGTAAAACGTAAATAAACGCAAAATGCAATAATTTGCAAGTATTTTTCTACTCATATTTAATTGAGTACAATACAAAGACAAGATATTTGCTGTTCAACCTGATAAACATTTTTTTTAAAATATAAAGTTATGCAACACCTTCCAAAAAAGTTGTGACGGGGCCACTGTTCCGTCACCTTTTCTTTTAACAACACTCAGTAAGTGTTTGGGAACTGAGGACACTAACTGTTGAAGTTTTAAAAGTGAAATTCTTCCACATTCTTTATTGATATACAACTTCAGTCGCTCAACTGTCCGGGATCGCTGTTATTCTGCATATTCTGCGCTTCATAATGCTCTACACGCAGGTCTGCACTGCAGCGAAGCCAGTCTAGTACACACACTCTTTACTATAAAGCCACGGGGCTGTAGCACATGCAGAATGTGGTTTGGAATCATCTCATTGGAACAAACAGGGATGTCCCTGAAAAAAACATGTTATCTGGAAGGCGGCACATGTTGCTCCAAAACCTGTCTGTACCTTTCAGCATTAATAGTGCCATCACAGATATATTGCTCACACCCCCATACCATCACAGATGTGCAAGTTACCCCTGCCATGGGCACTAACACACCCCCATACCATCACAGATGTGCAGGTTACCTCTGCCATGGGCACTAACACACCCCCATACCATCACAGATGTGCAGGTTACCTCTGCCATAGGCACTAACACACCCCCATACCATCACAGATGTGCAGGTAACCTCTGCCATGGGCACTAACACACCCCCATACCATCACAGATGGGTGAAAAGGACTTGCAAATCATTGCATTCTGTTTTTATTTATGTTTTATTCAGCGTCCCAACTATTTTGGAATCAGCATAGTATGTTTTGTAAATGTATAATTTATTCTACATTATTGGTGATGTGCTACCTTGAACAAGGCATATCTGAGTTGGGGAGATGGGTGTGTCTTTGACTGTAACTTATAGTTGTGTCTGAGCGGGACAGGTGTGGGCGTGTCTGACAGAGGCAGAGATACATTTTGAATTATTTCTCCAAGAAACCAAGGAGGACACAAACTTTTGCATGGAACTGTGCATGTGAATGCATATCCACAAGTATTGAACTCAATTGAAGCAGTTGAAGTGAAGGAAGTCTGACTACTAAAGACGCAGTGCTCATGATTGAGTGGATAATTAGCAGGCTAATGTGCTGGGTAATCATTAGCCAGAATTCCAGGCGTTGATGTACAGCCCGCTATCAGAATATCTGACTGGATGTCTTTCCCAATAAAAATGAACACATTCTATTTTCAGCTCTCTATCAGGTTTCAGCAGTGTGGCTCCTGTTCCTCATCCAATCACTCAATCACGCAATACGTTTTACCTTTGCAGCAAATTGTCATCTTTCTCTAATTTGTGTTGCTCTTTTAAATGAAAGTTTTCATTTGACACACCCTGTTTAATTATGGATTCTGATTGGTCAGAAGGTGCTGATAAAGTTTCTGCAGCTCTGACAGTAATACAAGTTTATTTACTGTATATTAATGCTCTGGTTCTAATACATTTCTATAGTAACAGCTCATTCTCAGGGACATTTAAAACATTTTGCACAGATTTAAAAAAAAAACCTATGTAATCGTTGATGTGGTGAAATTCTGTGTAAGATGTTTATTTGTTAACAATTATGGAAGAAGTCTCCAGTGTCAACACTTCAGTGATGTTTCGCAGATGGTCCGTAATGCTACAGATAAGCATAAAGGGATAAAAAGTACTATGTTCTTTATTAACTTTGTAAAAAAAAGTAAATTGCTATGTAAGAGGAATAAAGCATTTAGGGACTTTGGGATGAAATATTACTGAAAATCCTTAAAAATATGTAACTCTAACTACACATTATAGGATTACAAGTTTTTTGGCAGCCATGTTGGTCAGCATGCATCATGACTCGAACTCGGGTAAGATTGGGTTCATGAAAGTTAATAAGATTCAAAAGTCTGTACGCCGATTACTCTTCAATTTAACAGATCACTTACCGTAAAGGGATGATTCTGAACTTTCTGTGAGATTTGTATTGACTTGAGCAGTCTATCAGCCAGATTGTTATCAGATTAGTGTGTGTGTGCGTGTGTGCGCGCACACACAGCTGTTTGAGTGATCATGTGACCTCATCTCAAGCACTGATTATTTTATGTATTAATTAATACCTTCACAAGCTCTTGCTGAGGCCAAATCTGAATGGGCTCCACCTGCTGAGGGGTCTGAGTCTGAATACCGTACGTGTTCAAGAAGACCTGCAACCTGACACACACACACACACACACACACACACACACACACACACACACACACGTTTAAGCTCAAAATTAGATTCATTTCTCAGTATACTTCATATACTTTCTAGTTTCTAAATATATATTATATATGTATATTATATTTTATTTACATATGTATGTATGTCTGGTACGTGTGTGTGTGTAACGAGACAAAATCTCTCTCATATTTCTCTTTCACTCGTTTTGTTTAATTTCAAAATTTATGAACGATCCCGAAAGATCCGATATTGAATGACTGCATCTACTCTGACTCAGTAGATAGTCTAGTCAGTAATTAGCAGAGGAAGAAAATATTATAGATTCTCTTTAGTACCTTTAGGACTGCTATTATGATCACCGTGTGCTTTTTAAAAAAAACGGCGAGATGGTGACGTTAAAGGACGACGACGACATGGTGACTGAAAAAAGTCAACAATCAGCAGAATTTTCCAGCTACTGCAACTTAAAAATATTGCAAAATCACCCAACACTTATTTTTTGTGCATGTTGATCTTTTATGCACAGAACAAATCGACTTGGTTCAAGCTGAAACGTCCTACAGTGGCTTTTCTTTCATATTTGGGTTCATGAATATTTGATTTCCAGTTTTGGTGTGTAAGTAAAAACAATTAAAAATGAGTCAATATTTTTAAAATGAATTATTTACCTGTTTAGGGAGGTGAAGGAAAACAAAAATAAAATAAAATAGCGTGCTTACTCGTTTTCGGTTCGAAAGCAAAAAATGAAATCAACACATTGGACACAGACCTGTATGGTACACGTTATTAAGGGGGTGCTAATATTTTTGGAGTTAAAATAAAAAAGGTAAGAATAGAGATGGAAAGAAAAAGTAAGGAATAACAGAAAAAGTGTTAGACAGATGGTTGTACCTCTGACTCTGGGCGATAAGTGCCACATGGATCACCACATCATTCTCGATGGGACCCTGCGGAGAAGAAGAACACACTCATCAGATTTCCTTTCTTTCTTCCCCCTCTCTCTCTCCCTCTCTCCCAGCGGAACATGATGACGGAGAGAACAGCGAGCTTTTTTTCCTGAGGGATAAAACACCGTCTGTGACATTTCAGAGCTCGCCAACGTCAACATCAGAACCGGGGACATGAAGAAGAAAGAGAGAGAAAAGAAAGAAAGAAACAGAGGAAAGACAAAACAGGTCTGATTTATAAGCACAGAGGAACGACGCAGATGAGCAGAAAGGGACGGCGTGAAAGAGATGATGGAGAAACTCTCATCTCAGCTCATTAGCGCTCACAGATGAGTTTCATTTCAGTACAATAATGAGCTGCTGATTGGTGGGTCAGTCTCTAAAGAAAAATCTGCTCCAAAATAAAACGTGTAAAATGTCCACCTTAGCCATTCATGGGTAGTGATTTAGACATTCAGCTAGCACAATGCTAAACCGGTGGCCAAAAATCATCCATCACTTGTTATTCGCTAACGATCGGCTGCTAACACGAATCAGCTAACGTGACAGACTTCTAAAGCTTCATAATACAGTATTAGCCAGTCGGGGGACAGTTCTCTGAGAGAACTTTCAATTGTTTGTGACATCAAAATTAATTCTAGCTAGTACATGCTAACCAAACAGGATTCCTCATAAAGTTCATAATGGTCACTGCTAACGCTAGCCAGCTAACCAACCTGAGCCGGACCCGAGAGTCAAGTCGTAGACCTGTTAGCCGTGCTGCAAAACAAAATTAGCAAACATCTGTGATTAAAACTGTCCTGACTGATCAAATCCATCTGGAGAACTTATTACTGAATTTATTTAATGTTTTAAAATCTGCTAATACCTACTCACTAGCTAAAATGCTAATAATCATGAGTAGCTAATATGCTAATGTGCTACCGTGTGTTGTTTTTAGAAAGAGCCATTCGGTGTCTCTCTCTGTTTCACACACACACACACACACACACACACACACACACACACACACACACACACACACACACACACACACACACAAGGGAGAAATAAGAGCAGCTGAGGTTAGCTCATGTTAGCTAGATAGTGTTAGCAATGAATTATGAGCATTTACTTTATATAATTTAAAAACCTAATCACAAATCCCCTTGGATTAGCCTACATTTGCTAGCTGGCCAGAAGATGTTAAAAAGTGTTATGAATAACCTAAAAAGAAATAGCTCAGAAATCCTGTCAGCTTACATTATGACAGGATTAGCCAGCTAGCGATCAGGTTAGCACCATCAGCAATGAAGGTTATGGAAATGCATTTAACTTTAACCAGCTAGCGAACACAAGCTAGCATGAGCAAGATGTTAGTGTTAGCAAGGTTGAAGTAGAACTTCACATCCTGTCAGTAATTCCTGTCAGATTTTATCAAATTTATGAAGATTTATGAAAGCACTTAAAAATTGCTGTCAGAAATCCTGTCAGGTTAGCATTTATTAGCCAGTTAGCCATCTTTAGCTTTAAGGGTTATAAACATTTCTTAAAATTCCTGTCCAGCTAGCCAATGTTACGTGAATCTGAAATTCTTCTGTGAATCTTTAGGTACATTTTAGCTAGAAGGTTAAGATATGATCAGCTTTTTTGGATACGGCCTTGTTAGCCAGCTAGCTAGTATTAAATTACATGAAATTTGATGTTTATTACTAGCTACATAGCATTAGCGGTGACAGTTATCAAAACTGATGTATATGAAAGTGCTCTCAGAATTCTTGTCCAACCAGCTAATGTTAGCTGGCTAGCTAATGTTATGAACCTTTATACATACAGTCTGAAAGCCTTCTAAGATTCCGTTTCATTTTAGTTAGCTTATGTTAGCCGGCTAGTTAGCATTAGCAGTAAAGTAAAGTAGGTGAATTCTTATGACTAATACTTAAATATCATTCCAGAGTTGTTTTCAATTTGAACATTAATGTACAGTATATGGCATGATTAGCTCATGTTAGCTAGGACGCCATGTTAATAGTTATAAACACTAAAGTGGCATATGCTGTCTGGAAGATACAGCGAGGCTAATGTGCATCATTAGCAAAAAAAAAAAAAAAAATGAAAATATTCATTTCTCTTCTCTACATCTGTTGTGTTTCACTAGAAAACTTTTTCTGAGTCAGGGATCTGCTAATGTGCTACTATGCTAACACAGGCTGTTATTTGTAAAAAGATTAATGTAGCGCTGTTTCCGCTGAAAGCTTTGGTGATTCTAGGGCAAAAAATAAATAAATAAAAAAATCACGCCAGATGCCAGTTGTGAGTCGCTCGCTAGCTCATTCCCATACGAGGCTTTTATAAAGGCCGGCATTTTCTCTGACAGAAAAAAAGCAGGACTCGGTTTTATTGCCCTGATGCTATTAAACGCATCTGTGTCTGAGTGTGTAAGTGTGTGTGAGCGAGCGAGAGAGCAAGATCGCCTCTGATTAATTGCTAGCAGATGCAAAACAAAACAGAGGAAATGGGCTTCATTAGCATGCTGCTAAAGAGCTCGCTCGGAAATAAAAAAGGAGCTGTGTGAGAGGTTGGAAGTATTTGAAGAAGTGATGGACAGAAGACAAGTGTGCGTTCCTGGTGCTTTGCTGATGTCACAGATGCGTCGTCCCGGGTGTTTTAATTAGCACGGCGGCCATTTTAAGAAACTTCTCAAACACCTGAATGCACAGAGCTTGCTTTAATGAGACCACTAAAAAAAAAACGTTTCTTTATGGAATTTCCGTTCCGTGATATTTTAAGCAGCTCAGGGACCATCTGTCTTACCCATAATTCTCAGTTGCGTCATACTCGTGTACTGGCTTATCAAGAATGTATTTCTTTAAATCGTCAAACAGGTACATGTTCGCGAAACTCAAATATTTATTAGTATGCTAATAAATAAGCGAGCGGGAGTTATGACCAGAAAAAAAAGGAAATGTTAGCTAGTTAGCTATAAAATGGATGGCATTGGAGTACCTGAATATATATATATTTGTGTGTGTGTGTGTGTGTGTGTGTGTGTACCTCCAATGCTAAGCGTTTATATACTGATATATGCACTAAGCATGTAACTGAGCTTCGGTGTGGTTCAGTGCAGACGATTTCAGAGACATTTTTTAGAGAACACTGCTAACCTCCCACACACACACTCCGCTCTCGCAGGGGTGCCGATGGGAACGACTAAAAACACTGCAAAATGAGACGACACACACTCGTGTATCAAGAGGAATGCGCGGCGCGTCGGAGTCAGAGAGTTCACAGCACAAAGTGATTTATGTAGGATGTGGAGACGACGCTGCGATGCATCAAACAAGGACGGAGGACGATGAGGAAGTGAAACACACCAACTAACATGGCAAAGACACACGGATATAAAATAAAGCATCCCACAAAAGCACGGCGATATTATACATTATACAACAGTTAGTTCTGACTGTGCAATCTGATTGGTTGAAATCTATTCACCAAATATCCGTCATTCCTCTGACCATGGGTTGCTAAGCAACAGCAGCAGTTGGGTTACTCCAAGTGGCCTTGGATTGTCAACAAAATCGAAAATTAATAATGGGCGTATTAGGCAAAAAAAACATACAACATGTGTTATTATTATTATTATTAAGTAATAAGTGGTGATGTTTTTAGAAAGTTGTTTTCGAAGCCCAGATGGTTTTAGGACATACTAATCTAATATATTTTGTTAACTAATTATTTTTCTAAATCTTTTATGCCGAGTGTTCTCGCCTTTTTTTATTTATTTTTTTAACGTTTTTTACAAATATAAATCACCTCCAAATTACAGAGAGCATTACTTTAATTGAACACAGATTTCTGTTGGTCTGTGGACTATTTGTTATTAATGCAGCATCTCTCCAGTGCAAATTCATAAATTCAAATAAATAAATAAATAAATAATAAGCACTTAATTTTTTTGCGTGCCAGATTCAATGCTGTTAATTTAATAAACAAAACAAAACAAACAAAAAAAAAACTGTTTTGTTTTTCTTAATAGAAAAAAATGTCAAGAATATTGCTAGATTTAAAAAATTATATTTTTGTCATATATTAGTTATGATGTTTCATCCTTTTTTAAATTAATTTCTTTCCAACACACGGACAATCCGTTTACTTTTTTAATATAAGTGATATTTGGATAAGAAAAAGTCCTAAAAACATCTAATGAAGCTTGATATGCTTATAAATAATGTGTGCATGTAAAGTCTCCCACTTTCCAGAAATTCCCTTCAGAAACAGTTTTCCGCATTATGACCAGACAGCAGGATATGGATGTACACAAGTATTTAAAGAGGGAGAGCTGAATTACATCTCCACAATAAACTGAAGACAGCCTGAGATGCTGAGATCGATGCAAAGTGCCACTCGCTGTCGATCATGTGACCCTGTCCTGCCACGGAGACGAAAGACAGAAATAAAACTAGCGCCCAAAAGAGCAACGATAAATAAATAACCACAGCAAGGCCTTTTTCATCAAGTCAAACAGTCCACTTAGGCTAATCCATTTACATGCAGAGCGGCATAAAAAGCTCGTGACTGAATTTGACAAAGCAGAACGTGATTTGTGAAAATGGAGCTCGGTCGGGAGTCCCCGCATGGCCGGCCTAATGAATCCGAGCCTCGCGCAAATTAAAAGCACTCAGACGTGACACGGCGGCGGCGACGGAGCCCCGGGGGAGGAACGGAGACGTGGATGTGTGACATAACACAAACTAAAAACTAACTGCGCACACACACACACACACACACACACACACACACACTAAACTCCACCCAACTTCAGTATGTGAGTATGTATTATTCAGAACACTGAATACACCTGAATGTCCAGGTTCAGCTTTTATTTTAGAGTTCCCTTACATGAACCGTATCCCACAATGCATTGAGCTCATTCCATTTTCAAAATAATCACAATAAAACTGCAGTGAAAAGCAAAAGCAGCTACAATACCAAGGGTTCGCAGCCTTTCCTGTCAGGTGACGCCCTTTTTAAAGGTGCCAGCCGATTTTTAAAATTTCTTACTTTTAGAAATAACCTGGAAAAATATGTAGAACATGATCGAAAGGTAATGATCTGAGCTACGGCTTAGAATGTAAAAACGTTAAAAAATAAAATAAAAAAAAAAAGCACTGCCCGAGTGTGGGTTTGTGATTACATCGGCCTCCTGTCAGTCATTTTATAGACACTCCCCAACATTCTTAGACTCCGCCCCCATCCAAGTGTGTCTGTAAAAACCAAGCTGTACCTTGAAAAGCTTAACGCATAAGTGTGCAGTGACACCAGAATAAACACCGGCAGTGCTTTTGCAAGGCAGAGAAATTTATTACTGATGAAAGTGATGAAGCTGGACGCAGAATTAGAATCACGACTTCTTCATAACAAAATGGGACAGCAATGGCACTCTTGATTATTTGAATACTTAAGTATTCTACATGATGATAGCGTTATACCTCGGCTTTCAAGCAGCTGAATGGCTTGCTATGTAGCTTAAGATGCTTTAGACCTCAGTCCAAAGATACACAGGACAGCCAAGGCCCTCGCGATCGTTCTCATAAATCAGCATGAGCCGAATTTCCTGTTGTAAGTTGGTTTCCGAGCAGTTGAAAGTGAGATCGAAAGTGATGTCATGACGGTCCTTGTTGTAAAAGACTTTTCACACTGGCAGAAAAAAGAAAACCACAGACTTTCTGAACTCCAGACTTTCTGAGCGTTTGGTTATGTAACTGCGTAATCCGGCCCACATTCCTGCTCTAGCACACTGAAACAGGTGAGGATTTGGAGCTGGAATGTGATTGTGAAGTGCTTTTTATACACGCCGAGCTCTGTGGCTCGAGCTCACATCTATTAGCTTTAGCCTCCAATCCTTACGACACACAAAGAAGAGGCTGAGGCACGAAAGAAATCAATTTATACTTAGCCGAGGTGAAGGAGAGGCTTAGAATGCTTCTGTGTGTGCTGTTCCAATACAGCCAGCAGGTGTGTGTGTGTGTGTGTGTGTGTGTGAGTGTGTGTGCGCGTGTGTGTGTGCAGGGGAGATGGAAGCCTGATTATAGAAACCTAAATATTTTTTTTCCAGCACGGATAAACGTCATCCAAACACACACACACACACACACACACACAGACACACAGAGACACACACACAGAAAGTTTTGGTCCAATCACGTTTAAGATTAAAGTCGCAACCTTTACGTCACAGGGCATCCGTAGTAAGCTAGCTAACTAACTTACCTAATGCTAGAGATGGTGGTTGTCATGGTAACGGTATATTTTGCTGTGAAATGAGATGAACATTTTGATGCAAAAATCCAGATGCTGCGGAGAAACGTGAGCTAGATTACAAACATGCTGGCTAGCAAAGTAAGCTAATGTTCGGGATATTAGCCTAGTAAGGAATGTGGGGGGTTCTAATTTGCATATTCATGAGGGTTTTTAATGAAAGTGTAGAGATGTTCCTGAGACACTTTTAATCACTTGCTGGGCATTAAAACATTTTATTAATCTAGTAAGATGACTTCTACAAAGGTGACGCACGCACACGCGCACGCACGCACAGGTAACACTTCAGTGCTGCAAGACAGATCTTCAACTGATCTCAGCAGCTCTGTAAGATAACAGCTGTGTCTTTAAAGCCCTAAACTCCTCCACAAAGTGACAGCACTAATAAAACCCCCGGGTTATTTCTGGAATGTTCCGCTCGGTGTCAGAGCGAGTGTGCGCGCGCGGGGACGTTGTTACTCGGCTGTGTATACGTGATGTTAAGTATCAAACAGTGCTTCCTGACTCATGAACTCGGTCCGAGGGATGAGGAAACGTCTAAAGCGTGCCAGAGGAGCAGACGTGACGACTGAGCTGCTGTGTGTTGAGGGTAAACAGTGATGAAGCTCTGAGACTCTTCCATCAGTTCATCACTCTGCACTCGGCTCTGTGAGTTTAACACGGAAAAGCAGGACAGAGTGAAAGAGAGAGACTGAACATCCTGAAATTAACATTCCTGCAGAGTCGCTCTACTGTCACTACACATCTGCTGTCTCTCTCTCCGTCTGTCACATTTCTGTTCGTCTCGGACTCTCTCACTCTCTCTACCTGTCTGTGTGACATACACTTCTGTCATCGCTCTCTGACTCTACTGCTTAATGTCTGGGTCTTTCTGGTTCTCTCTCCGTCTGTCTCTCTCGCTGTCTGTCACTCTCTCGCTCTCGCTGGCTGTCGCTCTAGATGTCTGTCTGTCTGTCTCTCTCGATGTCTGTCTCTCCCCCTCTCTCTCTCTCTCACTGTCTGTCTCTCTCGATGTCTGTCTCTCCCTCTCTCGCTGTCCGTCTCTCTCGCTGTCTGTCTGTCTTTCACTTTTTCGATGTCTGTCTGTCTGTCTTTTCCTCTCTCGCTGTCTATCTCTCCCTCTCTGTCTCTCACTGTCTGTCGCTCCCTCTCCCTCTCTGTCGCTCCCTCTCCCTCTCTCTCGCTGTCTGTCTCTCCCTCTCTCGCTGTCTGTCTCTCCCTCTCTCTCTCTCGCTGTCTGTCTCTGTCTCTCACTGTCTGTCTCTCTCTCTGTCTCTCTCTCTCTCATGTATATATCACATATCAGAGTCTTCCTCACTTCTTCAATCTGTCTGTCTCTCTTCCTGTCTGTCTCTCTCTTTATCTCTCACACCCTTTCATTGTCTATATCTCTGAGTGCCTCCTCTCTCTTGTCTCTCATCTGCAACTCTGTTGCCTCTCTTCATTGCTGTCTCCCCCCCACACACTCACTCACTCACTCACTCTCTCTCTCGCTCTCTCTCTCTGTAGTGGTGTCTTTGGGTCCTCAGGAGATGACTGCCAATTGAACACCTCATATCTTGGCAATATAAAAAGTGTGTGTGTGTGTGTGTGTGTGTAAAATCTTGCTATAAAATCTGCCCTGGTGTTGAACAGGTGACAAATGTTCCTGCATCATTAATAATAATTACTCAGTCAGTAAGACAACATTATATATATACTCAGCTCCATAATTTTTGGCACCCTTCAAAGTGATGGTCACTAATAAATATGTAATAAAGAACTGACTCAGTGTTTTAGCAACGATCATCTCAGTCTGTGGATTTAAACCTCGACGTGGACGAGCGGTCTGAGGTGAAGAAGTCATCCGCATGCACCAACCTAAAAACATAACCACGCTTAAATCGCTGTACACGTCTTTAACCTTGTTCGGCGCTACAGGAAGGGGCTCGGTGCGGTTCTCTTCACAGGAGGCTCTTCATTTGTCTATATCATAATTCTGGTGTCCATTACATAAATAAAAGTATAAAGTGTTCTCGTGGAACTCGTCATTGCTTCAGATCCGCTAATACAGCGATGATGAACTTTATTGAACTGAGTGATAAAGTAAACTTGGATGATTTGTAATCACTAATTATCTCTTAACGAACTCCTTGAACACAGATGTTGCTCTGGCGTGCGCTTTATTAAGACCCAGACAGACGACTTGATTAACGCCCGCCGTGTTTCTCTGTGATCCAAACAGCCGAGACGATGGAAGACATCAGCGCCGTGTGACGCTCGGAGTGAGATCCGTCTGGACTAGAGAGTAATATTCACTTCCTACATGGCTCTAGAAAGAGTGACATTTCAATAAACTTCTGTTCTCCTCTGCGGACAGAGCCTTATGTACGTGTGTGTGTGTGTGTGTGTGTGTGTGTGTGTGTGTGTGTGTGTGTGTGTGTGTTTACTGGCTGAGTGT
>JAQMYM010000023.1:1742548-1758990 GCA_030014255.1 Parauchenoglanis ngamensis
CCCAACCCCCAAACACCCCCACCCCCAAAATCCTGCCCCAAAACCCCCCACACCCAAAACCCTGCCCCCAAACCAAAACCCCCACACCCAGCCATGAGACACTCTATAGCAGTGAGCAACACACATAAAGGTGCTACAGAATGTTCTAGCCCAGCAATGGACCTGCACAACCAAAACTTCAACAGTTCTGCAGCAATCATGAAGAACAAAACAAGAACAACAAAGCAATAACAAAAAAAATGGCAGACTATATACACAAATCTGCTGTTCCAGGCTGTGAAGGGGATGTCAAAAAATTTCATACCCTTCCAAAGGAATCGAAATGTCAACATGCAAGGTTGATCTTCACCTTTAACAAGATCCCTGATGACTTTAGCTACGTTGTCAGTTTGCAGGCTTCACTGGGTGTTTGACGCTGAAGAGATGAGCAATTCCAGCTCAATTGGCAACGCAACCCCAACCTCCACCTGTAAGTAGCTAGCACTGTGTGAGCTTATCCACTTTTTGGTGGTTGAAGCCAGATAATATTAAATTGAAAGTTTCATTGTTAGCTAACAACTTTAATTTAATTTGTGCTGTTGTTGAGATCAAAAGGAGGGTAACAGATACTAGCAAGCTCCAAGTAGCTAGAATAGCTAACGAGACAGCAAGACAAAGGGTTTTAATTTCCTGCCTGTGTCCCATTCAAAGAAATAGTCTGTGTTGTTTCCGTGTGAGCCATGGTGGTGCCGCGCTGCAAACCAGCCAATCAGGGCAGAGCTCATTAACGTATTAATGATCCCACCAAAAAAAGGGAACAGGCTGTTTCATTCTCAAAGCACAGGGTTGCAAATGGGCATGTAAAACCACATCTGGGCATTTTTGCCCTGACCAAAGAAGAATACCTTCTATTTAGACTTCAGGGAAGAATTTAAAATACTGCAGCACAAACACACAGGTCCATCTCCACCCCATCACCTTTGGGTTCTGCAGAGACGGCTATGTGACAAATATAGGCTAGGCCTGAACCGTTATGATTGTTACAGTAAGATTACATGATCTCAGTCGCTGGAGTTGGGTTAACCAAGAATTTCCAGTCATTTACCAAATTTTAAAAAGAACTGCCAGAAAATTCTGAAGTCCATTTGTCATTTTGATGGATAGAAAATAAGGCATTCAATCTGTTAAATTGATTCAATTCATCTTTTGCCATAGAGACCAAAACCATTTCTACAGGGCTTCGACCTCTGCAGGTATTCACTGAGCACCACCGGCAGTGACGCAACTGCGCACTTCACTGTTTACAAAGTTGGAAGTGTTTCAAAACTTCAGGTGAACAACAGAAGCAAAGTACAGCTCACAATCCCTGCAGCATCCATAACGCACCAATAATGCATGCAAACATCTTGAAGTTTCACTCATTTCCTACTGAAGTGCTTATGAGAAAGAAATGGCTAAGTGCTAAACGCCAGGATGAGTGTAAGCATTTTAAGAGGCAGCATGTTCACCTGTAGTCAGCATTTCAAAGCAACGGACTACTCAAAAACCATTATCTGTAATCGCCTGAAACACGGAGATGTACTCTCTCAATCTGGACGGACATATCTGTAAATCTGTTATCTGGCTAAAGTCAGAAAAGCTAGCAGGACTTGTAGGACCTGTGAAAGGTTTGCAGGAGATGTGAAAAATGTAGCTAGCTATTTGCTGGTTACTTTAATTCAGAATAGTTAACAGATGGTCCGTGAATTCTTGCATTCGCTGTTACGTCTTCATTTCAGTACCTAAACAGTTATCAATGTGGCAACCAGAATGCTATTTTTTATTACTAGATATCACGACACAGTCGTTATGAGAAAGTTGAAATTGTTCAACTGGCAAATGAAAAAAAAATTCAGACAAAAATAGACTAGACTTTTACAACCATGTCTGTCAGTGTGAAGGACATTAATGTATTCTAATGCAACCTCTGATCATCAGATACTTCATATCAGATGTGGCGAAATACGTCTGAACCAATCAGAATTGGATATGGACTATGGCCAAGGTGTGTTTTGGTTTGATGTAAATTTACCATAATTAGTACAATAAACACTTTACTACTAAGCAATTTAATTGCATGATTGTATATTGTTATTAGGAAAATCTTAACTAATACTAAACCTTCATGTTTATTACACAATGTTCTGAGACGTTTCATCCCAGCATAATCAAACCCTTGTGTGAACCACAATGATCACACCAGGGATTTATTAACTCATTACATACCTTCTTTAATGTACAAATCAATGAAGTTTAATTAGGAAAGAACTCTTCAGTCCTACCTGGTTTCCAAACAGGTTGAATCCATTGATGGCCTCGAGGGCTGCTTTGGCGAGACCCACAGAACTACAAAGGGAAGCCAAGGACAGATCAGTGGCGCGATCGATTTTAGACGTTACCCTTTTTAGTTAAGAAAAGAACATCGTGTCTGCCATTTCTGAGCACTTAGTGAGCGAAAGAGCATCTTTTGTTCAGGATATCAATATCCATAACTGCTTCGAACCGCAGTCACCTTCTTTTGAAGTTAAACAAAGCGAAATTCTTCTGCTATTTTGGCTTCGTCTCTAGTGGCCTAAGTGCTGACGAGGCCAGGTGTAATGCTTCATGCACTGGTGGTGAAAATGTGTTCAAGCGCACTAAGTGGTGCAAAATCAATTAAAAACACAAACAAAAAAACAAAAACCACAGAGAATGAACTGTGAGGTGCTTCTGGATTTAAAAGAGCATGGAAGAACCAGTCAGATCCATTCTGGTCATTTAGTGCCGCAATCGAGCAGGAGATTTTCCAAAGCACTATCGATTAGCTAACAGGTTTAAATAAATGGAGAGGTTAGAGCTGAAAATGTTACTCTGACAGCAAGAAAGAAAATTTATACATGTCTGCAACTAGAGAATAACATAAAAACAATAAATAAAAAAGAATTATTATTATTATTATTTCCAATCATGTCATTTTCACTGGGACCTTGCCAACATTAGATAAATAAATAATAATATAATTTGATGTAATGTAACGTTGGCCGCCTCGGTTACAGTGTAACGTTGGCCGCCTCGGTTACAGTGTAACGTTGGCCGCCTCGGTTACAGTGTAACGTTGGCCGCCTCGGTAACAGTGTAACGTTGGCCGCCTCGGTAACAGTGTAACTTTGGCCGCCTCGGTAATAAAATGGTAATTAAACACGCAGAGGTAAATCCTTTATTAAAAATAATCTAATCTTGAGGTCAGCTCTGTCAGTAATTATCGGTCTATTTTGAAATGACCTTTTACAGTATAAGTAAGATATTAGAAAAAGTTGTAGAAAAACAATTTAAATCTTTATTGTATAAATTACAGATTGCTGACCCTTTTCAATCTGGTTTTCAAAAGCAGCACTCTACTGAGACTGCACCTTTGAAGGTCTATAATGATCTTACGGCTTCTGATGCAGGAAATTGCTCTGTACTTGTGTTGCTTGACCTCAGTGCAGCTTTTAATACTGTTGGCCACAATGTTTTACTCAGCAAGCTTAAGAGTTTAGCTGGTATTTCTGGCTCTGCTTTAAATGGGTTTTCTTCCTATTTATCTGATAGGACCTTTTCTGTTAGGGTAAGCGAGTTCTCTTACCACTGCTTCTCTGTTGTGTGGGATTCCCCAAGGTTCGATCCTGGGTCCATTATTATTATTTTATATCCTTCCTTTAGCAAGTATTATTCACTCATTCAAAGTCATTTATCATCATTTTTATGCTGATGACATTCAATTAGATAATATAATATATAATTGGCCTCCAACCTGATTGATCATTAGTCTCAAACAAGTACTGGATTTCCAATACCTACCTTTATCTAAATTCTAGCAAAACTACAGAAAATGATCATAGCTCCTCCTGAATTAGAAAGATTACTCAAAGATTACCAAATTGATTGCTTTTTTTTGTACTTCTGCAAAGTCCAATGTTTGAAATCTCGGCGTAATTTGTGATTCCTCTCTGGGATTTGACTCGCGTGTAAAATCAATTTCACATTCTTGCTTTTTTCATTTGAGGAATACCTCCAAATTACGTCCTTTGGTTTCTTCAGCTGAACTGGAGAAAATTCAAAGAAGAAATTGTTTCTTCGTGCTTAGATTATTGTAATGCCTTGTTTACAGGCTTAGATAAATCATCTCTTATGTGTTTACAATATGCCGCTGCATTTTTATTTCAGTTTCTGACTTCATGTCTGCGAAAAGCGCTTTATAAGTAAACTTTACTTACTTTCTTATTTACTAATAATGTAACTTTAGCCACCTCAGTAATAATGTAAATTAAGCTAAATCATTAATAATGTAACGGTAGCCAACTCTCCAAAAATGTCATATCACAATATTTAAAGACAATTATTGTATCATGTATATGTATCAAAGACACACATGTATCATGATACAAACTACCAGCAAAACTTTAGTGGTGCATTTAAAAATAAACCTTTAATAAAATAAATCTGCCACACTTTTTTTAAACGTATAATAAAGAGTACCTTTTAAACTATTTAGCATTAGACAACCTGAACATTAAATCAGCTGTTCTTGAGTCTGCAAGTGATGAAATCAATTATGTGACTACAGCACAAAGTTAAAGCCCAGGGTCGGAAGCGATCCAAAGCTTCACTGCTAATTTAGCATTTTAGCGTCACCTTTTCCACTGCAGATGTTTCTTAATGTTACTTCTTTCTAATCTCCACATTTTTCTGCTTCAATCTGGCATTAATTCTCCCCCTGAAGAGTGAAGATGACATAAGTGCTCATAAGTGCCCAAGTCTCTGCCAACAACCTCGGTTCATCTCCAGCTCTGAAATCTGGAACCAAGAACCGGTACCATCAGGGAACTGGCTTCCAAAGCATCCGCTGAGTGATTAAATGTAGGGAAACGTATCAAAGACTCCCTTTCCGTAAGACTGGAATGCTGGATACGGACACAAACGCAGGATTCGCGTTAAGTTAGCAGTAAATTAGTTGCTAATTTTAAGTAAATTAATTAATCCTTAAAAAGTCTGGTGTACAAAGGGAAGGCGTGTTACAGCGAGTTTAAATTCTCCTCATGTTGCGATTTCTTGGCCCGAGTCGAGCTGCTGAAAGGCTCTGGGCTTTCACTCAGGGAAATCTGGCACGATGTCGGTGTAAGCACAAAGTGATGACTCACGCAGCAGCAAAATGACGTCCATTTGCTTTGTTCAGGTCTCCAGTGTGATGATTTAAGAAGTGTGCGGAAACATTTATCACCTTCCCCGTGCTGGATCTCTGCCCGAACCGAAACGTTCTTTCCCCGGCGCGCTTTCTTCCACCTGCTGACTGCTCCGACATGCAGCTCCGGTCGTTCATCACGCTCGGATTAGACAAGCTTGTGCTGATGTGCACGCAATACGGAACCTTCTGTATGACTCTCAAAGGATGCAAGGCTTCTAAAATGATGAATTTCCTTTTTAAAAGGAAACTGTCCTTTACTGTATTGCATCCAATTAGCACGGTACTAAATACAGAAGAAAAGTAATGAATTATAATTATAATTTCAACTATGATGTGACTACGCAGTTCACACATTAGGTTAGGAGCTTACGAACATTTAATGTAATTTTTAAGCGATCATTTGTATACTTACATGATAAGTTTAAGCATAAATTTAAATTCCAATCAATATTTTTTTTTAATTAAGTGTTTCTTTCCAAAGAAACCCTTACATAAATAGTACCACAGTATTGGTACTTGGGATAGTTTTTTTTTTTTAAATAGCAATAAGAAATATGTGATTTGTAAGAAACCTTGTGTAACTTTTATTAGATGTTTATGATTAAACTGTGATTTAAGTGCACAGTATAAATATTAAAAAAGGATGAATAAAGAAGTAAATGTTAAAATCTATACCTTTTAGTAACCATTTAATAAAAAAAACCTCTATATTATAAATAATGTAGTACGACTAATACGTATTTAATATGTGAACTGTACCCCATAGTAATTCATTTTCCCAAATCCATAATGCCTTCTTAAATGAAACCCTATAAAGCATGCTAATAAATCATTTGGATACGTATTGTGACTTCCCTCACGCACGTGTTCCTCGTCGTGCTGCACCAATGGTGCTGAGGGGACAGCAGCACCACCACCACCGCGGCAGGAGGGTGCTGAAAGGACAGCTCCCCAACAGCGCCACTGTTTATAAACAGCACGCACATGGCAGAGGGCAGGGCGGAGCAACGCGGCGTGGTTGGAGAGCGCTAATGAGCCTTCCCGCTCACCCTCCAGGAGACGCCGGCGGGCTAGAAAATGGCTCAAAGTCAGAATCTGCAGCAGCAGGACGTTAGGGAGAAATACTGTAACTGATCTGCCTTTTTTCTCTGCTGACAGATTGCAGTTCTGACGACTACCCCTCACCACCCTCGTACGGCGTTCTGCAGACCCAAATCTCAGCACCTGCACCTGCAGACCTCACCGGAGACTCACTCCCCGTTTCACTGTGTAAATATAAACACCTTGATTCCTGCCTCCAGTCTGTGTCTGGCCCTGGGCACTACAGAACGCCACAGTATGCATTAGAGTCATCTTTTTTTTTTTATATATCTATATATATATATACGTATAGTTATTATACCAAACCTTTAAATAAAATACATTATTTAAATAATGAATCCAAAGGTTTGTTTAAGTTTGTAAAAAAAAATTAATTGATGGTTAAGATACATTTTACAAGAAGTGTCTAATTAAACTCTAAGCTATGTTTAAAGGCACCACAGGGATTTGGGGGTTTTTGTACCTTTTTTTTTTTTTTTTAACGTTGTCCTTTGACTCATTTCCTGAAATGTTAATTGCTGTATTTTTAAAGCCAAATGAAGGGGTCGATGCTCTAATTGGCTCTCAGGTGTAATGTGTTGAGGAGATAAGAAACAGGTATTGAGTGGCGGTGTATTGATCCCCAATTTTAAAAAAATGGACACTACAAGCATTTTAAAAAGAGCGAAGCTCGGATCTGTGGAATCTAATCACCAGCTTTCACTAATGCGAGTTCAGCAGCAGCGAGTTCTGATTTACTGAAGGAGTTTGAGTCATTATCAGCTGTTAAAATAATAATAATAATAATAATAAAATCTTTGTTTTAGAAGCATGGGAATAAACTATGTGCAATCATACAAGTAAAAAAATAAATAAAGCAATCAAATGAACAGGAAATACAGGGGTTTCCTTTCCTCAAAAAGTTATTCTAGATTTTTCTACATCTTACACCACAGCACGGTTACACTCTCAAATCTGATTGGTCAGAAGGTGTGTTTTTTAAGCTACACAGACAGAAAGACAGACAGACAGATGGATGATGGATAAAATTAGTCAGGTAGCTAGCTAGCCAGGCAGATAGACAGATAGATGCATAGATAGATAGATAAATAAACAGATGTATAAATTATGTTTCAGCTCTCCTTAACGTATCTAAAGTGAGTTATTTATTGCTCATGTTTCATCGACCTTTATTTTGTTAGCTGCACATATTTCAGGTTGAAAACACATGATGGCGTTATAAACATGTTAATAACTGATATTAGGCCATGGCATGGTGAATAAAGATGGCGGACGGCGCGTGACTCACCTGGAGTGCAGCTCCGTGCTGCCGTTGTTGTATTTACTTCCTCTCTCCCACACGCCGAAGTCCGGGACACGGTACGCCCTCTCTACACAAAACACCAGGTTCTGGATGAAGGACACCTACACACACACACACATACACACATACACACACAGCTTACCAACAAATTTGCGCTATTTCCTTAAACACAGGTAATCTTGTGGGAATGCTTTTTGAAAACACAGCTCATTTGCATATAGTGACGCCCACAAAACTCCATAAAAGGTAAAGCATACAGACAGCTGGGATCACTGGGATCAGCGTTTCACTCAACGATTCATTTCATCGCTCTTATTTCACGTGTGTGTGTTGGCTCACATTCTCCCTTTATTTTTTTATATTCTTTAATTAATGGCAAAAACACAAAACCACTGATTTTCACTAAATGCTCTGGACGGTGCTCTCAGTCCCGGAGCAGCATGAGGATGCGTTACTGATCGAGACCCTGAAGCTCGTCTGTAAACGCGGTCAACGTCATAAAAATAAACAATTTAATCTCTACGCTATATTTTAGATATAAAAGCGCAGTAATCCGTGGGAATCCTGGGAAGACTGTTGCTATGGTTACAGTGTGTTTTTTTTTGTTTGTTTGCTTAATATCATACTTTTGTCCTGCAGTGAGCCATTTTTCAAAAATATAATACCCCTGATGTTAGAAACGCATTTTAGACCCTGCAGTGCTTTTTTTCTTTTGTTGTTTTACACATTTCCGTCGTGAACTCGGCGTCCTCGTGCATGAATAACGACCTACAGTACGGCATCGCTTCACAGCACCGATTCATCACCCATGCGTGTGTGCGCACGCGTGTGTGTGTGTGCCTGGTGGCCGTGACTTCAGTGCAGCGCAGGAGCGTTTCCACCTGTTAAAATCGAGGCCGCTGGAAACACGCTGGTGAGAAGAGTGATGAGTTTGGAGCGTGTAAACGTGGACGTGTGTAATCACCAGGGAGAGAAATGAGTGACGAGGGCTTTAATTTAACACCAGGAAAGCAGCGAGGCCCTTAAGCACGCAGAACTGGGGCACGGAACAACGGAAAGGAGGAGAGATGGAGGAGGTTTTTATTTTAGGCAAAAATAAAAATGATTCATGTGAAGGGTTTTATAGAGGGATAAATAAACTGCAGTGGCCCAAAATGAGGATGTGATTTCTCCGCTTCAGCACAAAACCCCTTATTCTTTGTCCCGGTTTTTGCTCCATCTCTAAATTTCATAATCATAATATAGGATACATCACTACAGTACAGTACCTGATATACAGGATTCTGATTGGTCATAAGGTGTTAATTTAATTTGCTTTAACAGTAGCTCTAGCACAGCATGGTTTCTTTAGTAACAGCTCATTCACAGGGATTTGTACAGGAAATGTTTATTTAAAATTTATGGAAGGAGTCAGTTTCAGATGTAAAGCTGTAACCTTACGTTTTCCGACATCGTCAGGACAGAGGAGTTTCTTTGCGGTTCCTCTGGAAGTTTTTTTTTTTTTAACAAATGGATAAATAACTGGATAAAATGTACGACACATCAATCTTTAGGGAATGAAAAAATGCAATTGTTGGTAAATTACTGAGCTATAAGAGCAATAAAACACTCTGGAACTTGCTGTTATGGAAAAGTAAACAATTTCAGGGTGGGGACATGCAGAACGTGTCTTATTACACTTCAACACAGGGGTAAATACAGCAGTGTATCAGGTCCTGTGTGGTAGGCGTGGCTAAATATTAAATAAATAAACAAATAAGCTTGGTGTAAACAGGAAGTACGGAAGTATTTGCGGTTTCTCGCGCTTTCTCAGCATCAGCTTACTGTTCTTGATTACTGAAAATGAGTATTGGTTTGTTGATGAAATATAAATAGCTGGCTGACTGACACACACACACACACACACACACACACAGTTAAACTGTGGGGTCCTTGACTAAGAGCCGAGGATTTTATAATGAGATTAACAAAAAGAATGGAAAGTCCTGTGCAGGAACGGCTGACTAAATCTCTCAATTCTTTCTCACTTGATCTGCTGTCCATTAATAAACGGCAGAATTGGCTCACTGATTTCACATCTATGCTTTTTAAATCACATTATGCTGCCTGGTGGGCACTGTTTAAACACGCCAATTAAAACCCTGCTTCAAAATGGAACAAAATTCACATAAAAGCTCCTCTGGCAATCTGTTTGGAAGAGTTAGGAAGGTAAAGAGAGAGAGAGAGAGAGAGAGAGGGAGGGAGAGAGAGAGAGGGAGAGAGAGAGAGAGAGGGAGGGAGAGAGAGAGAGAGGAGAGAGAGAGAGAGAGAGAGGGAGAGAGAGGGAGAGAGAGAGGGAGAGAGAGAGAGAGAGAGAGAGAGAGAGCGCTTTCAGCTTTTAAAAGTTGCTGAGCTCAGGAGAAAGAGAGGGGAAGATGCCGCAGAGCTCCACAATGCAGTCTTCGTCTTTTTTTTTTTATCTGCCCCGGCAAACCGGTGTCCTATATGAAGAAAGGAAAAGAAAAAGAAAAAAAACGAAACAGAAAACGACAGAAACGCCTAGAATATGGAGTTCAAAAGGAATCTGACTAAACTACCTGACCAAGCAAAGGACCAACTCTGAACGCAAACAGAGAAATAGATGTTAGAAATACCGCAAGAATGAAACCAAACGTAAAAAATGTACCTCATAAATGTAAAAATAACACGTGACCTCCAGTCCACTCTCCATCCTGACTTTTCCTCCGGTGCTGTTTTTCAGCCACATTTCCCAACTATTTCTTTTGTCTGTTTAGCGCAGCACATCCCACTCTTAAACCATCCAGCGGCTCTTTAAACACGGTCGGAAAAGAAGTGCTTTTTTGTCGAGTAACTTTCTTCAGGCTCATCGTGTGTACGATGTGATGCTTTTGCCATTAAATGACCTCCATGTTGGATTTTAAAAGATGAAAACAGAAACAGGAAAAAATCTGCGAGGACGAAACGAATCGCTATCGTGTTGCTACGTAAGAAACTGGCTTTTCAGACTTCCTGATCTTTTCTCTAACCCGGCAGGAAGCAGAGGGTCGGAGCGTGTGATCGGCTCCTCTAAACTCGGATCAGGTTTTGGAAAATGATTAGACCAATGTGTTCAGACGCCAAGCCTAAGTTTGGACCTCCGGTAAAGCCACCAACGAAGAAAGATGAGAGGAAATCTGTAACGTGGAAGTGCTGGAGGTTTTGTTACTGACAAATATTTATTTCGGAGTTGCGTTGGATGAAAAATTGCTGCTCTGTCACCATTTTGCAGGGGTTGGATTAAGCATGTAGTGTTTACCGCTTATGGCTAACGTTCACACACTTGTTTAGATGTAGAAGAATGAATAATAGGGGAGAGCGGGGTCAGTTGGGACGCAAGCAATCGTTCCCATCAGCGACAAGCCGCAGAAGTGGCACGCACGCTAAAGAAGAAGAGCTTAGCTCCGATGAATTTATCGTCAAAATCATCTGCAGGGAGGTTTGAATTACGAGTGCTGGTCACATGGTGCCAACTCCAGTCCTGGCTCGCTGAAGGATTTAACCAGCGAGCCGTGATGTCACCGGAAGCTCCGCCCACAACACGCATCAGCGATGGCCAGTAGACCAGATCACTAATCATATCTGTCTATTGATAGCGACAGCTTAGAGAGAGGAGTCCTGAGTCAAGGGCAGGGAAAAAGGAACGCGGCGAGCAGACGAGTCCTCGGGTCGTATCTGTCAAACAAGCCGCCCTACGGTGACCATGACACACACCAGGCGTCCTAACGTAAAGACGACGAAAGCCGCATCGCACCCGAAAGACAGATAAACACTGCGAGGATGCGAAAGAGAGACGGATGATGATGATAATGACGACTTTGTATACAGATCTCACAGGAAATGGAAGCGCAAGGCTATGATGATGATGATGATGACGATGATCATGATTAAGTGGGGAAAGGTGTGGACGGCTGTGGGGAAAATAGCAGGCTCGGATAATCGGCCCAGCTGACCTCTTCTGCCGGAATCCAGCTTCCTGTGGCAGCGCGGCATTGTGGGTCGGCTCGCTCTGACACTAATAACACGGAGAAGCCATTTGCTCAATCAAAGGGGAGGGGCTAATCACAAGCAGCTGGGACAGACACGCAGGTGCACACACACACACACACACACACACACACACGCATATACACGCTTATGAGCTGATACACACACACAGAGTACACATGGCAGGTGAGTGTGTCTGCGTGTGTGTGTGCTTAAACAAAAATAAGTACACTGACTCTAATGGATGTATAAAAATCACTGGAGTTCATTGAATGAAATGAGGAAATATTCACATCAGAACAAAGTATATTTGTCTCAATTTTGTCCCCGTTAAAGCAGCTATAAAGTGACGTCGCTTCACCGACCTCTTTCCCGATGTTACTAAGACAAATCAAATGCCATGTTGTTCAGAGGACCGCCTGAAGAACTTCCCATGGTGGAAAACGTACAGCTTTACAGGTCCAGCACTGACACCGGAGACTCCTTCCAAAAAACGCTAACGTCTCCTCACAGGAAACGTAACGCCATCTGAACAATTACACGTCTTTAATCCGTTCCACTCGCGTATCCCTGCGTACGTGACTCTCTGAGTGGGTTCTCCCAATCTACAGGTTCCACCACAGGAGATTAAGACACGCAAAATGATCCCTTCCTTCATCTTCAGTAAGCACTTGATCCTGGTCAGGGCCTCGTTGGATCCGGGGTCTATCCCGGGAACGCTGCGTACACAACAGGCAGGAATATCATGGCATCATGCACACACTCACTCATACGCAACCTATGGGGGCGATTGATCTTAGCCAGCCCACCTCTTAGCGTGAATAAATAATAGATAAGAAAAAGTCAAAGAAAGAGAGGGATGGACTGGAGGAGACGTAGAACAGCGACTGCGAGTAAGATGGACGGAAAGAATAAGCGAGTGACAGAGAGATGAACCCAATTTCTTCCAGCTCTCTTTCCATCTCCTCAGACCCTTAACCGTCTCTCGCTCCTACTGCGAGCACTGATCTCCAACCCCCCCTCTGTTTTTCCTGCCTTCTCCACAAGCCGCAGGATAAAAACCAGATGCGAACTGCCACGCTCGTTTCAAGTTATTTCTGGACGAATTTCATAGGGATATTAAAACATATATTTATATGAAAAGGGGGCCGAGCCACCCGGCGTAGCCTTTGGACGCGCTATAAAGCTCTTTCCCTGCAATTTGAGCTCAACATGTCATTTGCACGGACCCGTGCAGGGGAAGACGCGGCAATTCCGCCGGGATGAATCATAGCGCGGAACGATTACGCGCGCACAGATCATACACCTCGATACGCATGCATCGCCCTGTAAACATTTACGAGCAGTACACGGTGAACTCGTAGCGCCTTGAATGCCCTGAGCAAGCTTCATCACATCTTCTACCCCAAAATGCCCCTCCTACCCCTGCGTGTACACCCGGGCTGCCGATTCAGCAGCTTCCCTACAGGTTTCTCCTGATAAACGTCCGGCCAGTTTCCAAAAACGTGCTCATAAACACTTCTTGAACTGTGATTTCAGTTTATTTAAAGGTGCGTTTGCATGATTACCGTACACTCTGAGATAAATTGGTTCCTCAAGAGTTCTCCGGATGGTTAATGCTGGTTCCTAAAAAAAACTTTTCCATTCTTATGTGTGGACTAAATTTACCCATCAAACCTACACCTACCTGCATTATTAAAGGTTCAAGCCTTGGTTTTCAAGTTGTGTGATCGACTGGAGGGTTCTGCATAGAACCTTCAAAAGTTCCCCCCTCGCCACAGACACAAACTGGAGAATTTTTGGGGGAATCTTGTTGAAGTGTATAATCACTTGTTCCACATTCTATAGAAACAGGGGTTCTTTAAGGGTTCTTTGGATGGATAACAGGTTCAGTTTTTTCTCAGTGGTTTACAGTTCTCCATAGAACCTTTAAGAGGTCTTATTAAAGCACACACCGAAGAGCTAGTTATGGTTACATGTTTCATCTTTTCCTCTTTAATAGTGTAGTTACAAAAACAGAACCTTGGAACCTTTTTTGAAAGATCTGTTATTGGGTTCTGCATAGAACCTTTAGTCGTTCCTTCGCAGGCAGAAACCTTATAGGGTTCTTGAGTTATTATTATTTTTTTTTTCAATTCTAGGTAAACTCAGCCTGTACAGGGTTCTTTGGTTCCATCGTCCTACACAAATTCTTCTTGGAACCATTTCTGGAAGCAAAAACAGCTGTTGTAAGGTTCCGCATAGAAACAGTAAGGTTCTGTCCGAAGACACAAACCAGAGGTTCTATATTTGAACTATTTTCCCCCTAATAATGTATTTTTTCCAGGGGTTCGACGTGCAACCTTTAATAAACGTAATACCCAGTATTTATGGGGTACTGAAAAGAACTTTTAAGAGGATTATCTGCCAGAGTCACAAACCAAAGGGGGCCTTTTTACGGTTCTAGAGTGAACCTTTTCTTTCCTAACAGCGCGTTAAGTCTGAAAATTTCATCCGTAGCCTACTCCTCCAAAAACACATCTTTGGATAGCTTCTAGCGGTTCCTTTTCGTTTTTGTTTTTCCACCAGGGGTTCAAAGTGGAACCTTTTGACAAAGTGTGGAACCTTTTACACAAAGTGTAAATTCACATAGAATCTGAAGGAATTCCTAAAGTCATGTTTAGGGAATAAAACGTTTACAGGAACTCGTGATACTATTTTCCTGGATAAGCTACGTACATTTTATTGTACGATTTTGTTAAGGACAATTCGGTACTGCACATCATGGGAGCCATGTTTGTTTTACGTAACATTCCTGGTTTTCCGGGACACATACAATCCCCGGATCATCAGAATCCTTCCTCAAGGGGCCGGGGTTACTGCAGGTCACCAGACAACCATGAGGTGCACGTGACCCCACGGAGGCCTCTCGGTCTACGAGCCCGCGCTGTGAGTGTGTGTGTGTGTGTGTGTGTGTGTGTGTGTGTGTGTTGGATAGTTCCGGGCTACATGGGTGGCCGCCGGGAGTCTGTTTGCTTTGGAGAAAGTTTCAAGGCTAAGACTCAGACTCGCAGTCCTTCGCTGCCCACAAACTTCCATTCTGGCAAAAACACTTCCACTTCCCAAATGGACGCTCTCCCATGATGGCTTTGTTTCTTTTCTTCCAGATCTTCATCCGATCCGAGTCCCGCCTGCTCCGTTTCACTGACACACTAAACACTGATTTAAACATGTTGTAAAAAAAATAAATAAATAAAATCTGTCATTCCGAGTCACTTCCACTGTATTTCCGTTTATCGAATCCAGTAACATCATGACTAATGATGAAAACATGATCTACGCAGCAACAGCCAGAATATTTCTTTTTTATGTATATTTATTTTGCTTGCGGAGACTAGTCCTGACCCGTGCGGCCATCAGGGGGCGATGTGGGAAGTCCTGGCACCCCTCAGCCTGCTCTGTGCTTGTTTGCAGCGTGGAACTTTCCAGCTGCAACGTTCTGTAAACCGCCGGCACTCGTCGCCATCACAGAATAAAAGCCTCGTGAGGAAAATCGATACGAGCGTGTAACCTCACAAAAAAAAAAAAAAAGCTGCTTAAAGTTATGAAACTGCAGATCCTGGAGGCTGTTACGGTTTAAACAGTGCGATGTGATCTTAATAGAGGCAGTTCACATTACTCAGGAAACCTCAACTATCTTTTTTTTTTTTTTCAAGAGTTTGATTTCATTTGAATTATTTTATCACACAAATATTTTAGTCGAGTAAGATTTGATGCTCATATCATTTGGCGTTATTATTTTATTCTAAATAGCCTTTTTGCACTGGGATCACATGCTGAAGGATTTCGTTTTAACACAACGTGCTGTTTATTACACGGAATCTACTCGACGTGAAGAATTAAGCTGCGTCTTACTTCATTTCTTTCAACAGTCAGGTATAATGTCGCGTTCTTTCTCTTTCCGGATAGAAAACCACGGAATAGGGACTGTCTTGTGGATAAAATGATCAGAGACGGAAAAAGAATTACGACTGTCTCCCTATTTAACATTTATTCAGAGACTATTTTGTTCAAGTGATGTAAAACATCTTGACATTTCGAAGGATAAGCTGACCAAGCACTGAGAATTCAATAAAAATGACTTCATAACTTCCACATAAGCGATAGTTGTAATAGGTGGCTTGGCAGCAGTGTGTACGGGGGTGTAAATACAAACTCACAGAACTACACAGACTTTAACACGCTATACTTACTTCATATGCAATTTAAGAAGAAACTGTGAACGACTTAAAGGTCCACTATGTAGGATTTTGAGGGTATCTATTAGTAGAAATTGGAGTATACAGTATATTCCGTAACATACTTATAAGATCGATAAGTTTCATTAGTGTGTAGTTCTCATTAGTGTATAATTAGCTGTAATTACGAATCGTTGCGTGTTCGTGAGCGTAGAACGAGCCCTTTATATCTACACGGCTCTACGGAGCCGCCATGTTGCGCCGCTACAGCAGCCCAGAACCTCTAGCGAGAGCGGCTTCTACATTTCACGTTTTTATCCGTAGCGTGAATCTGAAAGGAAGCACCGGAAAGACGACAAGGAAGAAGAAAGAAGAGGAATCAGTGTTTGCTGGTGCTGCATAACAAGTTCGAGAACCTAAATTTTGAAAAACGGAGGATCGTACTTATCATTTAGCACAGAAGAAGCGAGGGAGTGCGAATGTAAGTACTTGGAAGTACGCTACGGGAACCTGACGGCTCTAATACACGCTTGGAAAGGGAGGGGTAAGAGAGTGAGGTTCAGGGGGCTGAATCCTA
>JAQMYM010000023.1:1769664-1782645 GCA_030014255.1 Parauchenoglanis ngamensis
AAAACTGTACCTTATTGTATGTAGTGTTTATCCCATTTATAAATATAAAATAGAACATTCTTGAATAAAAACAATAAATATCCTCTACAACTCTGTGACACTTACAATAAATTTACATCACTTAAAAGTTAGATTCTGCACATATTTGTGGTGTGAGCCATAAAGACATTTTTTTCATAACCTCTTTACCATGGCTGCCAATAATGCTGGATCTATTTCTATATATTTTAGCTATGAATATAAACAGTCAGTCATATAAATATAAATTACGCACACACGCACGCATACACACACACACACAGAGGAAATGGTTTATCAGATGTAAAGTGGTTCAGTAATGTGCTCTGTAAGAGCGGCGCTGTTGAAGCACGTGTGTGTTCTACACTACAGGTTTTATTAGGAGTATGATTCCAGCTGAAGTGCAGTTACTCTCTCGCTCTGCTACACGGGTAGCGGGGGGTTTTTCGGGGTGAAAGCTGTACGAGTCGTTTAAAATGCTTCTCTATAAACTTTATTACAGCAGCGTGTACTTCAGCTTTTTACACCTCCAGATTTATTACCATAGAACCTTCCTGCTGTATGAAAACACCATTAACCCTCAAACGGTTTAGTAAAATGATCACATCGCTCGCTCTCTCACGCACACGCCAGATAAAAACGTAGACCCGAGGAGTAAATGTAAATCTAGAGGAGATTTAAATAATAGGGTTCATCATAAACACAAAAGGAAAAGAACAGAGACAATATTCTATACTACTGCAGATGCACAGCAGCTGGACTAGACAGACAGATGGGCAGACAGACAGACAGGAGAAGGCAGGCATGAAGACAGATATATGGATGAACCTACAGACAGACAGACAGGTTGATAGGCAGTTAGCTATACAGAGAGACAGACAGGTGGACAGATAAATGGACAGACAGACAAACATAGAGAGACTGAAAGAGAAGAACATATAGGCAGACAGACAGAGAGACAGAGATTGAGAAAAAGACAGAGATAGACAGAGAGAAAAAAAACAGTCAGACAGACAATTACAGACAGGGACAGAAACGTAGACAGTTAGACAAACAGACAGACAGGCCAATACAGACAGAGACAGCCAGTCAGTCAGAGAGACAGCCAGTCAGTCAGAGAGACAGACCGTAAGACAGACAAATACAGACAGAGACAGCCAGCCAGTCAGAGAGACAGCCAGTTAGACAAATACAGACAGAGACAGCCAGTCAGTCAGAGAGACAGACAGTTAGACAGACAAATACAGACAGAGACAGCCAGTCAGTCAGAGAGACAGACCGTAAGACAGAGAGATAGGAAGACAGACAGTTAAATAGACAGTCAGATAGACAAACATTCAGAAAGAGAATAGACATTAACAGAAAAAAACTAGACAGAGAGACAGAACTGAAGATAGGCAGGTGGGCAGATAGACAGAATGCAAGCAGACAGACAGGTAGGCAGTTCATATATATATATATATAAAATGGGGAGGTCAGCCTCCACACAGTATCTACAGAAGAGTGACAGTCTGTAATTACACTGAAGTGCCCTTAGTGATGTCACTGATCACCTTCGAGTGTCTCCATGAAATAAAAATAAAGAAATGATAATAGAACAGAAATGACGGCAGTGCTGGCGCTGCAGTGACCGGGACCCAGAGCAGGCCATTAATCTGGGTGTATTGTGCTGCGGTGTGATCAGCCTCAATACAGCTCTTCACTTCTCATCAGTGTGCTGAGCACGGCGGCGTCCACTCCGGCCAATCTGTCGAGCCCGATAAACAGGCCGTGTATGGAATTATGGGGAATAATAAAGTGCATCTGAAGGCATGGTTTGACCCGAGAGGACCCCAAAAACAGGGGGAGCGAGACAGGGAGAGAGACTTTACTCGTCTTTTATCTGATTAGTCGAACGATTAATCAATCAGCAGGCGCTCGGCCACACATCCTGTTACTAGTTCGTTCCCTAAATCACTAATTAATATCACTAATCTAAATGACTAATTAAACCCAATCAGCTAAAACTGCAGAACAACAAAATGAAAGCATATTGATTAAATTAAATTGAATAAACTTGACTCATCTCCCAAAAATCTAGTGCATGCTCTGTCACCTCGATCTGCTCCCACAGATTTATGCTCACGGCTGTACAACCATAATATTCGGTGTATTTTTTGTCAGTTGTATCCATGTTCCATTGCAACCGTGCACGCTCCCCTCACCTCCGCGCACGCTCCCCTCACCTCCGTGCACGCTCCCCTCAGCCCCGTGCACGCTCCCCTCAGCCCCGTGCACGCTCCCCTCACTTCCGTGCACGCTCCCCTCACTTCCGTGCACGCTCCTGCACCTCCAGCATGCTTTCCTAACTTTGCTGCATGTGTCCCTCACCTCTGTGCCAAATCTACCAAATGTCTGTGCAGCAACAAGTAAATATATAAAGAAAGAAAAAAAGACAGAAAGAAAAGATTACACATTATTTATAGCCCATCTGAGAAGTTAGGAGAGGAAAACTATCTAAGCACTTTGAATACAAATGCACTGAAGTCACATCTTTACCATCTATCAATATAATGAGCCTTTAAATCAGCTCCTAATGCAGCACATCCAAACAGTGTCAGTATGAGCCACCATTTTCTATCCAGAGAGAGAGACAGAGAGAGAGAGAGAGAGAATATGAATGTGGAAGATGGAAAAAGCGATAGAAGGAATAACGAGACTGTGAGGTTTCTTCACGAAAAGGAGTTAAAAGTTGATGAGGCAAACTTCAATTTCAGACAGGCAGCGAAATGAGGGAAAGAGGAAGGGGGGGAAGGAAGATAGAGAGAGGTAGAGAGGGGGAGAGAGGGAGAAGGAATGAGAGAGGGTGGAGGGAAAAAGAGGGAGAGAGAGTTAACCTAATTGCAAATGCTCAGCAGTAATAATTGTAACTTAACTTTAGGAGAAGGAACTTATCTAACTTTAATTCACCATGATTCATTTCTAAATAGTGACTCTGATTCGTCATGATTCATTTCTAAATGGCAACTACGAGTCACCATGATTCATTTCTAAATGGCGACTATGATTCACCATGATTCATTTCTAAATGGCGACTATGATTCACCATGATTCATTTCTAAATGGTGACTATGATTCACCATGATTCATTTCTAAATGGTGACTATGATTCACCATGATTCATTTCACCTGGTGACTCTATGATTCGATAACATTCATTTCTAAATGGTGACTATGACTCAGAATGATTCATTTCTAAATTCTGACTCTACGCTGACGCTCACCATTATTCATTTCCAAATAGTCTGTCATTCATCATTATTTATTTCCAAATGATGACTATGATTTATCATGACTCATTTGCAAAGGGTGTATTCGATTCATCATGAATCCTTCCCAAATGGGAACTTCAGGGTTCATCATGATTCATTTACAAACGGCGAATCTACGATTCATCCTGACTCAATTTCAAATAGAAGAGTCGAATGCGTGTCTTTATATGGGTTTGCTCCATTATTCATCTCAATCTTTAAACATCTTATCATTGTCTTTTAATTTGAATTCATTCAAGAATACTAATAATTAAGTAATATTTTCAAATTTAGTCTGATTTATATTACACACAACTGGACAACTCTGTCCTTTCTCATTTAAACTTGAAAGTATTGCAAACAGAACAAATATTGTGCTAAACGTTCACGTGATTAAAGTTTACACAGGATTCACCATAATCGAACGACTTGTGAACCACAGTACTGAATAAGAACAGGACTGTTGCAGGGGCAGGAAGTGTCCTAATCAGTTACCTGGAGCACTTCCTCTAACTGTTGCACGTTTTACATAGAAACGTTAAATATATTTCAGGTTCCTTTGCAAGTGAGAAAATGTTATATCTGTATGTAGTATTTTTTTAAAGTCTTGATTCATCTCAACCACCATGTATTCTACGGGTCATTATGATTCATTCTGGCTCCATGATTCGTTTCCAAACAGTAACCTTATGATCAGGTCAAAGATTTGTCCGAATAACTCACAGTGACCGGCTCGCGGCAAATAGAGCCGGGCAAAGCGAAGATATAATATCAAGTCATAATAAATGACGTAACAATACACTTTTCTGAGATACGGCAGGTTTTATTGTTACATTTACAAACGCTGATCAGAAGCAGCTGATGCTAAAACTTTGTAGTGAATCTTTAAAAGTGTCGAATTTAAAATTTCTGCAAATAAACATACAAGTTGTTCCCCGAACCTAAACGTGTCCATAATATCCGTGTAAAGATAACTTTTTGGGGCTCCCTCGTCATTCTACGAACACAGCACATTCCTCTGAAGACGGCGTCTTATCTGGTGTTTGTGACACGTTACAAAACGCTGATTTCAAAACAAGACATCGTGTGCTTAAAGTTCAGAACGCTTCTCCTTTTTTCTGAGAACCCTATTAGCAAGCTGATGAATATTAGTACATACTGGCGATCTACTTTATGAATATTAATGCATGGTAGGCGGTCTCAGGGCAAGCCAGTTGCGAGTTGGAGAGAAAACCAGTAAAATAACTTCTTAAACAATGCATCACGATCTTCACACTTAGAGCTTGTTCCTGAAAATATCAGAATTTAAAAATCGTAATGGACTCGGATCGGACCGACTCGTCTTTTTTTTTTTTGATCAGCTACAAAAACTTCAGCTGTTCGTTACTCCTTTTTTCCCCCGACAAAAAAATCTGAATCGGAATAAATCAGCTCACTCTGTACACAAACATTGAGGAAAAACTTTGAAACAGGCTACGCTAAATATCCACTTATTGGACTGCTGGCATCAGAGTGAGTTCATAAATCAGTGACAGATGACGGCTGACGAAAATAATGGTGTAGAGAGCAGAAAGCGAGAGAGACAGATGGCTGAAGGTCAAGCGGCCGGTGAAGGAAAATGGACAAGTATTGATTAATCACGTTACAGAACTGCAAATCATCCCCGTCGTCCGCCTAATCGCTGTCCGCGCTTCTCCACCTCACACCGATTGAGTCACACTGTCGCACGAATTTCAACTCGTTTCTAAACAATCGACTCTTTGATTCATCTCAATTATTTTTCGACCGGCTCTTTTACTCATCTTGATTCCTTTCCGAGTGCTGACTTTCGGTGACCTTTAACCTCAAATCATTTTCCTTTGTCATGCTTAACTTTCATACTAGAAACTCAGCAATTCCTCTTAATATATTATCTACAAACAGGTCCGTTTGTCAAATGATTCCTTTCCAAATGGTAACTCCTTGATTTGACATGACTCATATTAACTCAGTCTTTAGTTCATCATTCATACACGACTTCAATTATAGAAATCGTGAATATAGGATTCGTTTTCAAAGTGGGAGCTTTACGAACGATCATGACTGATTTACGTAGGAGCTTAATGATTCATTTTCAAACATTGATCTTATGATTCATTCTGAGTCTTAACATCACATTACCTTTTCAACAAGCTATTCATCAACATGATTCGTCTTATTTCATTTACAAATAGGGAATATATGATTCATTCTCAAAGGGCGACGTCAGAATTCATTTTCAAACAGGAATCTCAATAATTGAACTTTATCCATCGTGTGATTCACAGAAGACTCTGTTTTTCAGTTTGATTCATTTACAAATAATGAATGTGAATGTATGATTCATTTTTCGACCTGAGGCTTAATGATTTACTGTGATTAAGATTCCTGTATAAAAATCAATGATTCATCTCGATTAATTTTTAAACATTTACAATAGGGTGAATCAATGATTCAACTCAATTCATTTCCAGTCTATGATTCATCTGGATTTAATTTTAAACAGGAGACTCGATAATTCATATTGATTCAGTTTGTGACTCACAGTTGACGTACCTCTTTCTGATTCATTTACAAATAGCGAATCGACAATATAATTTACAAACGAGAACGTGGAATCTTGTTCAATTTTTATATATTTTATATTCATCTGGATTTATTTTCAAATAGTGACTCTATGATTCATTTACATATGGTCAATCTGTTATCCACTCATATGATTCATCTTTCAAACAGTTGATTCTTCTACTTAGCTCAGTTTATCTACAAACATCGCCTCAGTGATTCATTTTTGACTCCCGGCTTTATAGCAACGGGTTTTCCTTGACGAAATGAATTTTAGAACAGTGATTCATTCACAACTGATTCATTCATCTTGTTTTCTTTTTAAGAGGAGTAACATTATAATTCTTTCCAAATGTTGACTTATGATTCATCTTGATTCATTTACACATGGTGAGTTGATTTATTTTTAAACAGGTGACTCTGATTCACGTTCAAACATTCTGCATATTAACACAGTTCAGATGCAGATCTGATTTGTTTTGATTTATTTTCAAACAAAAGACTATACATGATTTCGATTCATTTGCAAATACTGAATCTACGGTTCATTTGTAGATTTAATGCTTAACGAGGAGTGGATCGACTCTTTCACAAATGGGAGAGTATGTGATTCATCTTGTCTTTGTTCTTTCAAGGGACTTTATAATTCATCATGATTCATTACCAAATGGTGGCTCTGTGATGCATCTGGATTCATTTACATATAGTGAATCTACAGTTGTTTTTATGTAGAAGTGGGGACTTTGATTCATTCGCTCAAGAAACTCTACTCTCAATTCATTTTTAAAGTCAGGACTAATTCATTCACAAATTTGTTATGCGTAGATTTTTCTTTCTTTTCTTTTTTTAAAAAGGGAATTCATCATGATGATTCATTAACAAATGGTGGCTCTGTGATTCAATATGATTCATTTACATATCGTGTACACATGATTCATTTAGGAGTCATCTAATTTTAATTTTCAAACAGTAGAGTTATTCATTAACAAATAGGAGAGCTTGTTGTACATTTTTTATTTTTGTTTAAGACGAGGGACTTTATAAATCATCATGATTTATATCCAAATCGTGACTCGGTGATTCATTCCCAAATGTTGACTCCTTGAATCATTCGGACTCGTTTTCAAACCGGTGATCCTACGAACGATCTCAGTTCATTTAAAGTGTGTTCTGGAAGATTGCAAAACAGGGTGGCATCTTCACATCCACTATAAGGACCAAACACTTCATCCATGTAAAAGAGTCATATTTCCAAGGTCTCACCTGCATTGTAGAACCGGTCCAGTTTCTCCCACAGAGGCTCGTCCTCGCGGTGCAGGATGGACAGCTTGAGAGGTTCATAAATGGAGCCTGATGATGGAGAAAAGTTGAGCACTCTTTAGACTGACACTCTGAAGGGCACTTTAGTTCACTTACAGATACGCTTCAGCTCTCCAAAGCTGCAGCCATGCTCAAGTGCACACTTCATCGTCTACAGTTTATTCTGAGGTCCAACTCATCCAGAGCTCAATCTGAGACCTGAGCTATTTAATGAGCTGCAGATATTAACACATCAGACGGAAGGGGTTCGACTTATCGTTCTGTTCAGCTGTAGTGGTGGGGGGGAAAAAAAAACCTCATGAATAAAGGAAGTTCTTATTCACCAACCCACAAAGCATGACAGAACACGAAAAGTGGATTTTAAGGATTTTTTTGTCAATAAAATAAGTCAATTTTGGGTCTCAAGCTTACATTTTATAGATGTGACTGGCATAAACCCGGAAAAGCAAATCTGAGGGAAAAAGCCCTGAAGCTGGAGCAGTATTCCAGACACTTCGGAGTGATTTACATTTTAATGGAGTTGGCCAACGGTAAGTACCTCAGCTCCAAAAAAAACTCCCATTTCTCGGCAAATTAGCATAATTTCCATTAGCCTCTAAGTAGGAAGGACAAAGCTATCCGTTATAAAATAACTTGCAACAGGAAAATGAAAGAACTCATTTAGCTTTTACTAAACCAAAATTTTCCGCCTTGCTAATCTCTTTGCTAGTTCTATAGCTAGTCATCATGTGAACAGCTTTAGAGTGAACATTTAGCTCTTTGTAAAATAATTTTACAGCTTTAAAATAGCAGGGGTCATTATTTATTTAGCTCCGCAAGATTCCTACACAACTCTACGGAATGGCGGGGCGTGTAGCGTTCCTCGTTTCACGGCATTTGCGAGGCGACTATCCGATTAGAACGGGGCTCATTTACATGTTACATGTAAAGACACGGGGGGGGCGGCGCATACTGGTGAATTCTGAGGTAAAAAAGTGAGGACGGAAGATAAGATAGCCATGTAAATCTGAATCACGCCATTAATATTATTTAAGGACGTCGGGGAAGAAGATAAAATACAAACATTTTACAGGATACTGGATATTTAAAGGTAAAACAGATCATGGCCATGATGTGAACCCAACACCAACACCAACACCAGTGAAGAAGACGGAAGAGACAAACCCAGTTAGTAGATTCTGTAAAATTAGACTAATGATGGTTAATGCGTGTGAACACCTCAGAAATGTTTCAGATAGAAAAGTATTGTGATTATATGACAAGTGTCCAAATAAAATTTGTAAAAGGTCCAGTGACAAAATTCCTTTCTTATAATGATCCTGTTCCATAACTACCCGTTAACCATTAATGACTAGTTTATGGCTAGAAAATAAGGAAGTGGTTGTGTTTTGTTTAAGCTTCATGTTATGACAGGGGTTCCCAAAGGACCTTTCTGGCCAAATGACCCCAAAAGGACATTTCGTAGATTTGAGGTCTTTGTTCTTCATACGTGCACATCATGTTTGCGTTTATAACACAGCCGGATTATGCAATGTGACTGATAAATTTCAAACTCATTCTTTCTGGGAAAAACTCCTAGCAGAATCCCTGGTGTGAAGGCGTCAAAGTGCCTAAAAGCCAAAGGAACAGTCATTGCGCTGAGCAGTCGTGTTGTTATAGTAGAAAAACCTCTTCCCGACATGAAACAGAGACACACACACTGTGTATCTTATGTACATCCAGAAGTTTTAAAAACGTCATCCACTAGACAGCATGTCAGGTTTGCAAAATCGAACAGTTAAACACATTGACGAGCTCTGCGTCACTTTGAAACCTTTCAGCTGTCGTCGTGATTGTCGTCATGAGCCGCGTCTCAAATCGAAGACTCCGACTCTACTAATCTAGGAAATCCAGGAGGCAGGTACGCAAAACTGAGCTTTTGGAAGGTTTACAGGTAACATGGGAGGTTTTTAAAATTCTAACAGTGACTCTAATAGGAATCCTGGTTAGCGTTAGTGCTCAATGACGCTCTAGAATGGTACACAAGTACGCGATTTGAGACACAATGCTAGTTTGTTTAACGGAGGTAGAGTTGCCCGTTTGTACTGTTATACTATGCTAGGGCAACATGTCAGAATGGTGAAAAAACACTCAAACAGCACACGCACTACTCATTCAAACGTGGATTGTCTGAATGTGACGTTTCAAAGTACTAGCACACAAAATCCGCCTAATATTAATTTGCAAAATAAATAAATGAGACAGAAAAAGAGATTGTGAGTTTCTCTCATGAGCCCGAATGTAAATTAAGCGACTTCCTTCTTGGGGTCATGACCCCTAGGTTTAGGAACCCCAGTGCTGTGACGTTTGAGTAGCACTACGGACTCTGAAATAGAAAATGCGTGTGACTGATTTCTTTTTTTTTTTTGTTTAATCCAAATCCCACCTGCACTCGAAGTTATTATTTTTAATTTGGACCTATGTGTAATATTTTCTAACAAACTCTGTTGGTTGCATTTCCCAAAATATAAACAATTTAAACCAGTTGTTCTGAAAATGGGCTGTGGAAACCCCCAGCGCTCTGTTAATCACAGTCCCTGAGATTTTATCTTTATTCTTTGTGACAGTGATGAAAATCACAATACAAGTTATTACATTTGTTAATGAGTTCTTATCGTTATAGCTTGATTTGATTGGCCATCTGAATGTTTAGTTCTATTTTCAGTAACTCAGGAACAAGGACTATAAATAAAGTCACCTTGGACCTTCTACAGCGTCTATAAAAAGCCTGAATATTACTCTATTTATTCTAGTATTGGAATAACTGAATAGGACTATGTTTCCAAAATAAATCTGTCCTGAGGGAGTCTGTGATTATTTTACAGTTATATAAAGGCCTAGCATTGAGATGTCTGAGAACCTCTGATTTAAACCACCAGGATAGTTATCATTCTGAGTATTCATCACATCGTTCCACCCCAATAAACTAAAACTTACCGTGTCTGTTGAGTCTGGGTGGGGAACGCTCGCAGGCAGCGCTGGCCATTTTGTTATTAGCCGATGCTACCACACTACAGCACTACTGAAGCTCTGAGGGTTAGTACGGCATCCGTGGAGGAAGAAATTACACAGAATTACTGGATTAAACATGCAGCAAAATTCACAGACAGTCAATAAGTGTGGATCATCACTGTCAGAAAAAAGGTACTTGCACAGTTACATTGTAGTTTCCCTGTTGCTACTAACATCATAATAATATAAACGCACCCTTAACATTCTCTTACATGACTTAAATTAATTTTCAAGGTGTACTACATTCTTTTTCCCAAGGTGAAAGATAAACAACAGCGGTCCAGAGACCCAGCCCTGAGGATCACACATAAGTGGCAAGTGTTTACATGCTGAAATGTACAGTTTAGTACCTTTATTTCTGGTTCAGGTGAACAATGAATTGTGATTAAAGGTTTATTACTCCTAATTCATGCAGTTTATCACATCTGTGCAGTAAATTCCTTTAATTCGTTAAGTAAAGATTTTACATTCATGGAACAACATTTATGTCGTCCAGGTGAGATTTCTGAAACAAAGCAGTACTTATTATTATTTTTTTGTTCCAACTATAGAGAATAACTCAATACTACACCCAGAGTGACTTAAAGCCCACAACCCTTTTTCCTTATAACAAATCATTTTCATTTAGATGACATGAGGGCAGATTAAAAACCAATCCAGGTTTATTTTAATTGATATTCATGCAATGAATGTGTCTGATTTCTCTGGATTTCTAAATGATTACACAGGTAAATATACTTAAAAATATAATAATCCAGAAGCAATTAACTTGTGTTAGATTCAAATACCTCCAAAAAATAGACTTATTCACGGTGTGTGTGAAATTACACAGATAATGTTTAGGTTAATGTCATGTTACGGTCTTAAAATAGCCTGCAGTAATACAAACTCTAGCTTGACCTTTAAGCTCTCACCAGTTTCGTGCAGGCAGAAATGCAACACAAACACACACATGCAAACTCACTAAAAACAACCAAATTAAACATAAAAACCTAAAGCTAAAGAAGTTAAGGTGTTAAGTGATGTCATGCATGTGAAAACTGCAAACCTGAACGTTTAGATCTGGCTTTAAACTCCAGCAGCTTCCAGCCGACATCAGCCAGGCTTGCCATGTTTACCGATTATTAACAATTTACGACACTGTCGTAAACCAGGAACTAAGCGTCCTGTGACGTAAAGACGTAACCGTTATTTGTAAAAACTTTTGTATTTTTTTTTTCATTTTTTAAAATTCAATAAAAATATTTAATCAACACATAATATCGTGTTTCACCTAACATATTTAAAAATTTATACATTTATTTTGTCGTAAACTCTGACCTGCGTGTGAACTTTACCTTTAAATCTGCTGCCGTATTCCGGTTCGTGTAGTTTCATTTCATACCATAACAACCAGGATGTTCCTCTTTACATATGCCGCGGTATCATCTTTAATATTAATTATTTTCGTTCGGCACGGCGCGTTTGGACTTCAGGACGTGACTGGAGATTTATTCGGGTCGCAAAATATGGGCACAGTGGCCGCGTTTGGAGATTTTAACTCGGATAAACAGACTGATGTTTTCGTCATCAGAGAAGGCGAGTACCTGCTGTCAGTGCTCTTAGCTAATGCTAACGTCAGTTAGCGTTTACAGACAAATGTTTACATTTTAGACAGTAAACAAATAGTAAACACGTATGAAATTAAATGATTTGTTTCTTTTGGAAGTGTATACATTTAATTAATTTACATTGCTTGTTTAATGAATAAACTGAGCTGTCATGATGATAGGCGGTGTACCAAATACTCCTTATAGAAGTGCACTGCATACATAGGGTACTGCATTATACACCCTGTGTAGTGCACTCGCAGGAAATCACACCTGTATTCTATTTAGTGCACAACAGAGAACAGTCTATGACAAAAGAGCCGTAGACACTATTTAATGCACTACGTATACACTGCAGTTAGTTCCCTGCTTTCTACATATGTGCACTTAATAGTGTATGAAATAAGAGCCCTATCCACTATTTAGTGCACTACATACAGTATATACAAAAAAGACTAAGGATTCAGTCCCCTGATCTCTTAATATGTGCACTACATAGTGTATAATTCAATGCCTCCTAAAAATAAAATGTTAAAAAGAGACCCATTAGAAGCTTTAGAGCAAGTGCACTAGATAAGGTAGTGTACTATATGAAGATGGTGTGAAGATGAAGGTGTGTCCTGTCTTCCCTATACCACTGTGCTCACTGCATAACAGTTCAATAGTGGCTTTGACGCACTATATATCCATTAGCGAGTGATTTGGAGGTGTTGTTTGTGTATAAAAGGTATGAAATAATGCATTATGTCATCAGTAAGGAGACAAATCTGGAGATTGATTATGACACGTTGTGGATAAGCGCATTAAATCAGGTATTAAAAATGGGTCCTGCAAAATATTTAGTCCATGATGATATTTACCAAAAGTATTTATTCTCTCTGTCTCATCTTCCCTACATAGGCAGTGAAGTGCACTATATAAAGTGTGGATTAGTTGCTTACATGTCTATTTGTTTATATGTTTCAGACTCTGAGCTGGTGATTTTCTTGGCTGATGTTAAAGTTCCGTATTTCAAACCCAAAGTGCACGTAAAGAAAGATGCGTTTCCAGGGTAGGTGTGTGTGTGTGTGTGTGTGTGTGTGTGTGTGTGTGTCTGTGTATATGTGTATATATATATATATATATAAATA
>JAQMYM010000023.1:1823203-1853895 GCA_030014255.1 Parauchenoglanis ngamensis
ACAGAAAGGCACCCTGGGTGACCCGGGGATCGAACCCAGGACCTTCTTGCTGTGAGGCGACAGTGTTAACCACTGCATCACCGTGCCGCCTCGTAGCCGATATCATGCAAGAAAAATAAACTTAATCCAGAATCAGACGTGTGTTCCATTATGAAAACATTGGCAAACTTTCGCAAACTACATGAGTTTGCCCTAGTGAACGCCAAATTTCGCCAAATGTTCGGAGCAAATCAAAATGGCGGAACGCAACTAAAATTCAAATAGCACGGTTTAACTTTTACTAGTTATTGGATAATGTCGTAAAATAACATCTTTTTATTGTTTCAGAATAGTGTTGTACATGAAGTAATAATATAGCTAAACAGTTACCGTACATATTAGTTTATCTCAAAGAAGTGTTCAGTTTTATAGTGAAGGTTAAGAGCCACAACATTATGGGCAATTTGGTGTACAACACGTCTTCTGTGAATTCTTCTGGCAGTAAAGCAATAAGCACACTCCTGGATGCCATCTTTAAAACACTGGTTGCTAAAGGTGTGTTCAATAACGTCTACATCACTTGTAATGAACACACAACCGGAGTAACTGAGATACGCCTGGCTTTTGGACACGCACTACTGCTTGTACAGGGCAAGTGTCTGAGTAGTGTGTTCCCTGTATACTTTTCTTATTTAATTGTTATAACTATAACGTTTTATATTATGTTTATATATCTTTACATTATTGTTATGGCAAGCTGATGACCAGAGGAAGCAGAAATGACATCTTTTCTTATTTTTGATTTCACCTCAGTTAAGAGTCTCTTTTTATTTTATCTTCTCGTGTTTAAGCACAAAATCGTCTTAGATTAAGGGCATTAACGGCTTTCTATAACGCCTAAGATCCTAGTTTTGCCTTATGAAATATTCAGTGACTAAAAACAGAGGAGAAACGTCCTCATGCGTATTTTCTCCTTCAGAATGTCAGCGTGTGTATCTGATGTATTCATTGTAAACCGCTTGTTGTATAATACAGAACCTAAAGGAAAGTAGGTCTGAATCACTCTCTTAGACAGCCCACACACTCCTACGTTTAATCCCCTAACTCTAGCGGGATCCCATTAAACATTTACATTACAAATTTCCTCTTTGCTAAAGCAGATGAGTGTGGAGGAAGCAGAAATGACACGAGCGCAAGCGTCTCGATGAATATAAAAGATTGATGAGCGCACTGCGATGACCTGTACGATTCAAATGCTGGCTCTCTGTAGATCCCGGCCTTTTGTTCAAAACCAGGTTTTATCCGAGCAAACAAGGATTTCCCTCCACCTTCAATTTGTTACTCTGGGCACTGAGGGAACGCCAGTGTAACGTTCTCCCAGTGGTTGAGAAATAAAGAGCAGAGCGGTTTATTGTTTCAGAGCCCAAACTTGGCACCGAAACACGAAGACAAATTGGACTGAATCACCTGAATTTGTAATAATAAAACGATACAAAACACATCAACATTTTTAAGTTCAACATTTTAAGGTTTTTTTTTTTACTTCCTCTTCAGTTTATATACATTCCCACACTTTCCTTTTTTTTTTTTTTTTAACAGACGTAAACAATTTATATAATTTTCTGGTTTATCGCATTCGTTTCTCCCTTGTTGCTTATTCTCTTATTTCTTAGTGAGTTTCACTTTTTCCCTTATTTATCAATGTCTTTGGCTTTTCTCTTAATACAGCCATTATCTGCTTATCTGTTTACCCTGTTTTTGTCTGGTTTATCTGTGTGTCCTTTTATCTTTATTTCACTTATCTCTATCAGTGTATCTGTTTAGCCTGTCTCTTGTTTATCTTGCTGATCTTGTTTATTCGTGTTCGTCTGTGTCTATTTTTTTCCCCTCTCATTTAACAGCTTATTTTATTTTCCTATTTTATTTTAGTGCACCTCGTTTTAAATACTTTTTGTTACCATTAGGGTTCCTCTCATGTGCTTCGTTTTCCTTTTGATTGTCCCGTCATTTTCCTCTTCCTCCATTTTATATTGCTTCTCATTTATCAGTTTGTGTGTCACGTTTTCCTCTTATTTATTGATTTGTCCTGTTTTTGTCTCATAATGTATCATATTTTTCATGCTGTTGATATCACTTATTCCATTTTATTGATTTATCTTATTTTACGTTTATTTATCTTACCTCTGTTCATTATATTTTCCTTTATTGGTGTATATTTTCTTCTTGTCTAACAGTTTCAGTTATTAATTTTCCTTTGTTCATGCAGTCATGCCCATAAATATTGGGACATTAACAAAGTAACTGTTTTCTATTTGTTAATCACAGTACATTAGATTGCAATTAAATGATGAATACGAGCTCAAAGTGCGGATTTATTTTGACCAAACAGTAATTGAACAAACTAATGTAGTCACAAATTAAACTAATTTTTAATGCTTGGTTGCAAATCCTTTGCAGCCACTGACTGCCTGAAGATGCTGGGTTTCCTCCCTGGTGAAGCTCTGTCAGGTCTTTCCTGCTGCTGTCTGCACTTCCTGCTTGTTCTGGGGGTGTTTTTGTCTTGAGTTTTCCCTTCAGCAGGTGAACTGCAGCTCCGTTGGATTCGGCTCAGGTGCCTGACTTGGCTGTTGCAGAACGTTCCACGTCTTCCAGTTCTTTGCTTTAAAACAGTCTGGCTCGCTGTCAATTTATGCTTCAGGTCATTGTCCATCTGCAGTGTGAAACTCTGTCCAAAGGGTTTTGAAGCATTTGTCTGAATATGAGCAGATAATATGGCTCTATATGCTTCAGAGTTCATCCTGCTTCCTTTCTCAGCAGTCACGTCAATAATAAATCGGAGAGAACCAGTTCCACCGGCAGCCGAACACGCCCACGCCATAAGATGAGGTGGTGTGCTTGGGACCATGAGCAGTTGTTTCCCTTCTCCGTATTCTTCTCTTCCCATCAATCTGCTGCAAGATGATCTCCGTCTCATCTGTCCACAGGATGTTGTTTCAGAACTGTAGGCTTTTTTGATTGTTTTTAAACTCTTATCTGGTCTTCTTGTTTTTGAAGCTTACCAGCGGTGTACATCTTGTGGTAAACCCTCTGTATTTACTTTGGTGACGTCTTCTCTTGAGTGGTGACTTTGTCACCTACCTCCTGTAGGGTGTTTTTCATCTTTCTGACTGCTGTGAATGGGTTTTTCTTCTGTCATACTCATCTTCCATGGTTGTTCCTCATGGTCTCCTAGGCCTTTTGTGTTCCTGATCTCACCAGTACTTACTTTCTTTTTAAGAATGCACCAAATAGTGGATCTGGCCACACCTAACATTTCTGCTATCTCTCTGATGGGTTTGTTTGGATTTTCCAGCCTAATGATGGCTTGCTTCGCTGTCACTCCGAGCTCTTTGGACTCCATATGCTACGATGCTCGAACTCTAAACCTTTTATCTGCTTACTTGTAAATGACATAATGAGGGAATAACACGCACCTGGCCATGGAACAGCTGAGCAACCAATTTTGCACATACCTTTGGTCTTTTAAAAAAGGGGAGGTCTGGATGTTAATACCCTCAAATTAAAGTAGAAAGTCTTTTTTCATGATTTGATGCCAACTCCAGTATACGTTCACAATAACTTTGTCAATCTCTAAATATTTATGGATCTGACTGCATTTTGTAACCTTTTTGATTATCTTCTTGCTCGTTTATCATTTGATCTCATTTTCCTAATCTATTGGCAAATTACCTTTTCTCATTTTTCAGTTTTGTTTCTTCATCCTAGTTAACAGAGTACCTTTTGTTTCATCTTGTATTTTTGTCTCGGCGTTCTCGTTTTCCTCCGATCAGTTTATTGTGTTTATCTTGTTTCCCCTCTTTATCTCGTCTACTTCTATTCTATCGCTTTACTCATCACATTTTATTTATTGCTTCTTTTTAACCTTGTTTTGTGGAATTATCCTCCATCTTTTTTATCGTTTGTCTTGTTTTCCTCTTGGCCTTCTTTTGTGTCTTTCAGTATTCATCTTTTTCTGCACCACCGCCGTAATCTTCTCTAGTTAAAATTGGAATCTGGGGACGTTCGAGCTCAGTGAAGTACATATTGACTTAAACCATCATAGCCAATTTATATCCATAAAATAAGTCTAGTGTGAAAAAACTTGGAAATGAAAATTGATTTGGTGATGATTAATGGCCTTTGTAGAATCTGTTCGGCCCAAAGACACTGCTGCGGTCGCAGGAAGAAGGTTGAAAAAAATGACATAAACCATCTGAGCAGCCTTTAATCTGATCCTGAAATCTTGAGTATGTTGGGCATTAATGAGGTAAATATCGGTGTGTGTTTGTTGTGTAGTAAACAGTTTCATTTTATAGCAAGTTGGTATATTATTTCTATAATGTGTAAATTTTCAGGTTGTGAGTTTTACGGATAAAGTTGAAGCTCATGTAGATTCCAGCATTTCAATTTTCCAAAGAGTCTAGAAGGTGTGTGTGTGTGTGTGTGTGTGTGTGTGAGAGAAAAAATGAAGGCAGGCAGATGTAATAAAGGATGAATGAAGCAGAGAGACAGAAAGAGGAATGGAGAGGAAGCACCACTTAGAAAGAAAGAGAGAAAAAATAAAGGAATGAGACTGCGTAAAAAAAAAAATGAAAAAGATGAAGGGGCTGGAAGAAGCCATTAAGAATGAACGAGAGATAGAAGACAGAGTGAGTGAAAGAATAATGAAAAGAGGAGGAACAGAGGAAGGCAGGCTGAGAATGAACAGTTGAGGAGGATAAAAAGATAAAAGAAGAAGAGAAAAAAAATTAAAAATGAAGATGAAGTGGAAATATGTACTAGGAAAAGACAGGGTGTTGGAAAACTGATAGATTGAAAGACGGAGAGTAAGAAGAGTGAGTGTAGCAAAGAGAGGAGGGTAGGGTGAGAATGAAAGGATGAGGAAAAAGACAGGAATGTAAAAGAATGAGGGAGTGTGGAGAAGTGTAGAGTATAAGAAAGAATAATGAATAGACGGAGGAGAGAAAGGCAAGAAAAGAGGATGAAAGTAAAAGGAAAGAGAGTGATTGTAGAAGAAGCGACAGACAGAATGAGGAGTGCACAGGAGTGTTAGTGTGATTTATGAAGATGAATGGAGGTGGGAATAGGCAGAGACACGTAGGAGAGGTGTGTGTGTGTGTGTGTGTGTGTGTGTGTGTGTGTACTCTTCAGGTGGGTCGATATCATCCACACAGATAAAGCTTTATTAAACATGAAATTAATGCTACAGACTCGTTCTACTGTAAATCGCTTTTTATTTCCCTCGTTCCTCGTCAGTCTCATGCTGTTCCGTACTGGATCGAACAGGCATTTTATTGTACGAGGAGTGAAATCTTTACATTTGTGTCTCAATGCGCCAGTGAAAATCATGTGACCAACACGCTCGGGCTGTACCTCACCGCCCTCACCATCACTGCGACACGAGCCAATCATGAGCTCTCGTATGTGGATCGGCAGCCGACTAATGTCCCGTTGTTCTTTTGCATGTTTATCATGTGTGAATTTCTTATGTTTAATACCCTTGATTATTAAATAAATGAACCATTGTTAAACCAGTCTAGTTACTTCCTGCTTGGTCAGATGTATATAATTACGTGGCAAAATATGAATCTGATCTGCTGCGTTTGATGTTAATTTTATCTTTGCTGTTGGACAGAAAGACATTTTTTTTGTCGTTTTTAGCTGATCTCCGTAAATCGGACCTCAAACTACCAAACGTGGCTCACGTAATATCAATTAATCCACACTAATGCTAATATTCTGCCTAAATTAAATCATATTTGTGGGATTTGTGATCTCATGCACAGGACTCCCTATCACACATTTAACAAGTTAGAATCGTTAAACATCAACTTTAGGTTTGAGTTTTGAACAGAATGTTATTAAACATAGCAGGTTTTTCTGTCTGGTTTAATTATGGGGTTTATTGATTATTGATGCGTGATGACTCCCTGGTGATGACTTGTCCTTGACCAGGACACACACACACACACACACACACACACACACACACATCATGCGATGAAAGGAAATCCTTTCTTTGTCACTTCCTCACTTGCCCTGTTTGTGATAAGTTTGACCTGAATGGGAGGATGGGACATTTTCTAAGTGTTCTTATTGAATCTCTCTCTCTCTCTCTCGCTCTCTCTCTCTGTGTGTGTGTGTGTGTGTGTGTGTGTGTGTGTGTGTGTGTACATAGTAAGTATATCTTAAAGAATGCAATCACGTTGATCATGAACGCCAGGAGCCTTTGATTTGGGTCTTTGTTTGTGCCACTGGACCGCAAGCCGCATCTTAACATCAGATAATTATGAAATGAACGTTAGACGTGGCGCAGCAGGAGTGGGTGAGATGGAGAACACGCATCGGAGAAGAGAAAGAGAATGTGTGTGTTTCTGTGTGGGTGTGTTTGAGTTATTCTGCTCACACTCCAGGCTGTCAAGATTGCTGAGACTCTTCCTCTTCTAATCTTCACCGCTGACCTTCCTCTCCTTCATTCCTTTCTCAACCAGTTCTCCTCCTACACCCTGCTGCTGTAAACACCACACACACACACACACACACACACCTAAGCCCAGGTTTGTTTGCTAGCACATAGGCCCAGTTACATCATGGTAAAGCCTTAGTATGTGGTGTATAAACTGGTGTGCTGTGGTGCAGTCGTTCCACAGAATTTCATAAAGATGATGAAGAGAGAGAACGGTGTTCATAAATTCTGCCTCCCGCGACAGCAAATGGCTTCTGCACTTTTGTAACTGACTTGTATACCAAGGGCCCTATTTTTTTTTTTATAAAGCCCAGTGTTTCAGTGTCATATTCCAAAGATTCCATGTTCACCTCTTCATAGCAGGAGCCTCATGTTCCCAGGACTGGATTCTCAGGACTCTGTTTCCTGGGCCTTAAGTACCCACTGTGCTGTGTTTCAGCAGCAAGTTCACAGACTTCCATGTATCTAGGGTCCTAGGTATCTAGGGTTCCACTCTTTTCAGAGCACTAAGTTCCCCTAGTACTGTGTTTCACCAGAAATGTCCCAGGGTCCTGTGCGCCTAGTGTCCTATATTTCATTGTTCTCAGGACCATATACCCCATCTGTGTTTCCTAAATGTGTGCTGCAACAACTTTAACCTAAAATTTCCTGGAGTCCTAAGATCCTTGTCCCCAGTTACCTAGATTTATAAGGGCCTATATTTGCAGGGTTCGATGTTTCCAGGGCTCTACTTTCCCAGTGTGCTACGTTTCAGCCAAATGTTCCGAGACTTCCATGTTCCCGGCGCCTGATATTCCCAGGGTTTCATGTTCCCAGATCTCTTTTGTCAGGGCCCTAAGTACCCACTGTGCTGTATTTCAGCTAAAAGTTCCCAGGATCCCATGCTCCTAGGGTCCTGTGTTCCCAGGGTTCCATATTCTCAGAGCGCCATGTTTCCAGAACTTCATGTTTCCAGAACTTCATGTTTCCAGAACTCTAAGCTCCCGCTGTGCTGAGTTTCAGCCAAAAGTTCCCAGGCACCCTGTTTCCAGTGTCCGATGTCCTGAAGATCCTATGTTTTCATGGTCCCATGTTTCCAGGGCTCCCACTGTGCTATTTTTCAACCAAACAGTCCCAGGGTTCCATGTTCCCAGGGCCCCTTGTTTCCACAGCCCTAAGTGCTCACTGTTCTATGTTTTGGACACAAGTTCTCAGGGTCTTTTGTTCCCAGCCCCAGCGTTTTTATGGCCCTATCTTCATATGTTTCAGTCCTAGGTTTCCTAGAACTGTATGTTTCAAAAGCACTGTTTTCAGAGACTTTGCGGGTTCCTCTATTCAGAGAATCCTGCTTCACATTTTCCATTTTATGTTCAGAGTCATGGTCCTGAGGTCATGTGTTCCCTTTGATGACGTTTTCCAGGAAACAACCGTATGATCCTTGTGATTCCATGTTTCTGTTTTAGGAACTGATCTAATGCTCGACAACATTATAATGTGCAGTTGTGTTAAACCCTTTACACGGTCTCCCATGCAGCCGAAGGAACAGTGATGCACCGGCGTATTTTAAAATAATCTGCATGTACATGATTGTTAAGAAGATGAAGGAATGCTGTGAGCTGAGACGTTAACACGTCCACATAAACCATGTTTAGTGTTTGTAACTCTGAACTCCCTGATTGTGGGTGTGTGTGTGTGTTTGTGGTGGTGTGTGTGGAGCCTTTATGAATGTCCTAATGAATGCACAACATATGCCAGACAAAACAGTCCATCTGCTTTATCAGAGCAGTAATTGCTCTTTTCAGTTTTCTTTTTTTTAATAAGTGACAGCTGAAGGAATTACTCATTAATTGAACTTGCACAAACACGTTTGGTTGTCAGGAAAAAAATGAGATGGTGGGAGCTGCACTCACTTTTCCACTATCTAGTTGTTTGTTTTTTCTTCTTGCGGCGAGAGCGGTGCTCATAATGGGATGTGACATTTAAGTTCTAGTCATTAAGTTTTGTGTGGGTGTGTGTGAGTACGTGTGTTTGCGTGTGTTCATTAGAGCACGCTTCGGGCTTACTGTGTGCTTCGCCAGTGTGTTCTACGACAGAAGAGACTTCATGAGCCTATTAGCGTCTCCATGATCATCACAAGAACATGCATTAGCTCGCATCTCGGGCTGAAGTGCTAATCCGGTGTGTTAACGCGCCCACGGGAGCTCCACGAGTTCATTAGCAATCGGATGTGCCTCGGTAGCCTTCGCCGATTGAAGCTCATTAACGATTGAAACCTGAATAGCTTTTGTTCTTGACCACACGCTAGCAGCATCTCCCAGCTCGCGAAAGCTAAAAGGACCTTTGATGCGTGCACACTGACAGCCAGCTGTCCGTTTGTGCTTCTGCTCCTGGAGAGGTTCTTTGGAGGATTCACACTTGAATGAGCCGATTAATGTGATACACAATGACACAAAAAACACACTCTCTCGTACAGCACACAAACTCTCTGTTGTTGTACCTCAACTCGCATCCTTTTGTATTATAATAAAAGTTCTGAGTGTTCACGCTGAGAAATATGAACAATAAAGTGTAGTAAAACCGAGAGCTGGATGTCTAACTGTCAAGTGAACGCAGTGGACACGTTTCGCATTAACATTTCCCATAATGCATCACACAACAAAAGGGGTGGAGCTTGTAAGAGATAACAGACAGAGACATCACCATGACGAGGAGTTTGTATGCACTTGTAATTTCAAACTGTTAATTCAAATAAACACATATAGACCAAAAATATGCGGCCCATTCTAATTTTTACCCAATAAAACTGCAACGTAGCGGTCTGTGAACTCAAAAAGGTGGAAGTGAAATTTATTTCTTTTTACTCCACTTTCGCTCATCCATTCATAGATGCGTATAACATCACTAAAGTATCTTCCTTCTTTCCTTCTTTCTCTATCCATCCACCTGTCTATTTATCCATCCATCCATCCAGCCATTCAACAATGTCCATCCAACTACCCAGCATCTACGCAGCCATCCATTTGTTCCCTCACTCTTTCACCCACCCATAGCTCCACCTTCCAAACTTTTTATGACTAATACTTATGAAAATACTGTACTGGATATCTGTTTCCATCATAAAGTTTACCATCCATTTACCCATCCTTCTTTCTGGTATCAGTTCATTTTCTTTTTATCTGTTGATCCTTATTTTCATCTATCCATCAATCATATATCACTCCTTCCTTCCTTCCTTCCTTCTCTCCCTCCCATTTCATATGGCATCAATAAATTATTTTCCATCCACCACCAATCAGTCCATATGGGTTCAATAAACCACCTTCCCTCTATTGGTCATTCCATCTTTCCTTTCCCATTCATGACATCATCTATTTCCTTATTCTAAGCATCTATCTATCTATCTATCCTCTTAAAAGTGTCTAATTTCTTTCTCCTTTTATCGCTCCTCTGTTTATCTCTCTCTTGCACTTTCTGTCTCTCTGTTTTCCTCCCACGTTCCATCTTTTTTTCTGTCCTCTCAGTAAACCTTAATCTGTGTACTGATCAGGGCTATGACGGAGAAAAAAAGGAGAGAAAGAGAAGATTGAAAGATAAAGGCTGACAGCTGTGTTGAATTGCAGAACACTCGTCCTCCCACTCCTTTCTTTCTCCCATTAACACTCCATTATTGTGCGTCTAAAAGCCCAGAGCTGCCTATTGGATCCGACTGGGCCATTAAACGCATGTTAATAATCTCAGTGTGTACCGCGCAACGCGTTAACTCTCACATCAGATGCAGGATTATTAACAAAGGATCATGCTGAAGGAGCACAAGGGTCAAACGAGAATGTCATTTGGTATTTCTGAAAATATGATTTTACTAAATTTGTCTTTCTCCCCTGCTTTGTGTCTGCTGTGGTTTCAGATGGAGATGGCTCTCAGGATCACCTCCTGCCCATCTGTATGGACGACGCATGTGCAAAAAGCGCCATTTACCTGGCAAAGCCTGGCCAGCCTGAGGTACATAACCCTCCATTGTCAGTCCAGCTTCCCTGTCCATTTTTTATTTCCGTTTCTCCACCTGTTGTGCCGTTACGGTGATTTCAGTCTTTCAGAGTACTGGTAGAGGTACTTACTACCACTAGTATGTTAAAGTGGCTCAATTGGTTTAACCTTAAAGATGTTTTTTCCTGTTCATTACTTCTTCTGAGTATGGTTTCTGTCAAGGTTTCTTCCTCATGCCATCTCTGGGAGTTTTTTCCTTCCATTGCCTCTGGCTTGCTCATTAGGGATCTAAATCTATATCCAGATTTCTGTAAAAATAGGGAAGCCCTATGTAGAACCCAATCAGAAGCACTTCCAAGTACAGCGCTTCATTAATTAATGCTTGATTATCCAGTGGAACGTTGAAGAATCCCTTTTTCTAGGACTGCAACATTCAGATTTGTATTTGCATTGCATGCTATGCTTAGTATTTCAATAGCGTTATGAAATGTATATGTAATGTACATGCATGCGCATTACAGACCGCTTGGGTCCCAAAACCGCACAGCGACATTATGTTTACATTCACAGTTCATGCAAGTCCATAAACTAGCAAGTAAATTTGAATAAACAAATGTCCGTGTGCAAGGTCCTGAAAGCAGTAGTCTTCCAAACACTTCCTGTTGGGTGAAATGCTGGCCAGTGAGATCGAAGCAGCTCCGCTGTAATGTCACGAGCATATGCTCTCACTGCACAGTGTGTAAATGTAATCTCATCCACAACTCATCATCTGTCACGATTATTATACACTCCGTCCTTTTGGCTGCCCGTGATGGACGGCTCACACTCTGAATGTCATGTTCATAATGAGGGGCAAGAGTTTATCTCTGCACTCGCTCTCTCTCTCTCTCTCTCTCACTCACACACAGAGATAACATGAAGCACATGGACTCTGTCATCACCACACATTCATATCATACACACTGGCAGTCCCATGGCACATGTCCACCTTTGTACGCCTGCCACAGGGAGAAAGGGAATAAGGAGAGAAGGATAAAGAGAGAGAGAAAGTGGGAGGGAGACAGAAACGAGGGTGGGAAAACACATGTCTGCTTTTGTTGGCTTGTCACGGTTGATGGTCTTCACTTGCAATGATGGAGAGGAAGAAGAGCTCCTCTATTTCTGTTTTCTCCTTGTTCTTCTATTCGCTGCTCATTTATCGCCTCTCTTTTTCTTTTTAAGACGTAGCCATGGATGAAACAACATTTCGGATGTGATGAATGGATAGGTTTGCGTCTGGCAAATACTAATCTGGCAGAATTGTATTTTTGTTTTTCTTTGGGTGAAACAAGACCGTACACATAACCATACTTGGGATTTTGTGAGCGTATCAAAAAAAGTAGCTTGAAAGCAGCCTTTCACCATCACCATCATCAGCGGCTAAGTAATAGACGCAGTTAGAACATAGTGTTGTTGGAAATAAAGAAGATAAAGATACTGTTGAAAATACAGAAAGAAAGAAAGAAAAGGGAGCAGTATAATAAACACATTGTGCTGCTTGGCTGCAGCCGTTAGTCTGGCGCATCACACCATAATGAGTTGCCATTTTCATTTGCGCCCTGCCCAGGGACATCTTAATCTCTGTAATGTGATTTGTGATGTGTGTCTGTGTGTGTTTGTTAGCATGTAATCCATCTGCAGGAGCAGGTATGAAAGCGGCTAGTTCCAGCGCTAGTCCTGTTTTTATCATCTACTCATTACTAAATACATCCACATGAAAGCTCGCTCTGGGGCTCAGTTGATAAAAAATTGTGTTTTAATTCCAGAAACAGGTAATATCGGCTGAAAAGGAATCACGCAGACGCAAATAGCTTTAGCTCAACACGGCTTCACGACTATCCCTTTCTCAAAATCGAATAAACAGTGATGATGCTGATACAGATACTGATTTCATGTCTTATTAACTTTAAAAGGGAGAAAAAAAGGAGAGGCTGGTGAGGGAACGACTGCTATCGGAACAAGCTGCTATAACTTAAGTGAGAACAGGAAACGTTTTGTGGACACCACATGAAATGTAACTATAAATGGATAAAAAATATGAAGTACTACTCATTTATTTATATATATATATATATATATATATATAAAATTGTTGGCAAGTTTCTGTGGTATAAGAGGAGTAAAACATTTCAGGACTTGCTGTTAGAGGAAAATACGAACGTCAGGCTGGTACCAGAAGCTCCTCCTCATTACTTCTCCATATTGTTATTTATTTTACTGTAACACGTTACATGAAATGTTATATTCTTTACTTGACCCTGGTGGTGGCAGTAGAGCCGTCCTATTATCATGTGATCATGTGATCAAATCCACACCACGCCACAGCTGTCTGCGAAAGAAAGTAGACCTGAGATTTGCACCCTACAGTGACTACAGCGTTGGAGTGATTAGCGCCCCCCAGTGTCCAGTGTCCATGGAAAACCGCGTCAGCAGACTTCGAGACATCATAACGGCTTTGCCAGTACCAATCAGTCCACGGTACCTTTATATCGTCTGATTTTATTACTATAAGTCTAGCTTTGGTTCACGTACCCTAATGAGGTTTCCCCCATTATCGGCACCCCTCCACCTCCCCAAACTCCTCATAAAGCCGACGCTCCATTAGCCTTCTCCACCGCTGTGTTCGCCCTCTGTTTCCTTCTTTCGTCAAGATCGGAGCACGTCCCTCGTATTCGGGCCCACCAGGGACACCCATTTTAATTTCTTGGCTTAATGAAGCATCAGGGCTAGGTTCGGGGGAAGACGAGCCAGGCTGAGAGCTAGCGCAAGCATGGAGCTAGAGGAAGTGCACTCTGAGAGCGAGACATTTATATTCCGCCTGCTTCTCTCTCCATCCAACACATCCCATTACCAGCAGGAAGGCCATTAATGAGTTCACTCTCTTTCTCCGTCTGTCTTCCTCTGCCTGTTTTTCTCTCTCTCGATCTCCGGGCTTTGTTTTGTAGCTGCATAAGTGAAATTTTGATAATATGCATCGTGACATTTGAAACCCACTTTTGTCTGAGACACACTGTTCGCGCAGACGCAGGACTCTTTGTCACCCTCCTTTACATAAATATGTTAAGGTTTTCTCCAAATGCTAAACGACTAACTAAGTACAACAGACTGAATTATTTCACCAGTAACAGTTAACAATAAGCAGCATGGTTGTGGCTGCTTAATATGAACCTCCTAACAAGGAGCACCAGAGACGTAGCCGAGACTCCTCATGCTACTGTTACATTATATACTGTTGTTCTCATGGGGAACTGTAATGCTGGTGAATCTCATTACACATCCAGCCTCATTTGTTATGCCCCCTAATAATCTGTAATTTCGATGTACGTATCATTAGGTGCATAACTAACGAGGCTGATCATTTACATGTACAGAAGAGCGCATAGCTGATCAGTGCCCCAGTGTGAGCCGTAACCTCAAGGATCAATAGAATGTCCAACAAGAATAATTAAATAACACTAGAAGAGAAAACACACTGGTTCTTTCAACAGTCCAAGACACAGCTCTTAATAATGTATTCCTCCATTTCAGCCCTGTTTGCGATTCCAGTGACGACGGTGTTGTCAGGGACGGAGGGTATACGGCTTACCCAGTGTGTTTCTGCCCCAAAGTTTGTCCAGCATGTTCTGTTTTGCTGCTGTTCATGTATCGTGTTATGCCGCAGCCGCTGGAGCTTTTTCACGCTTGATCCTGTTTCACTGGTAAAAGAAATAACATTTGAACGAATACCGCAGGCAGCAAAGTGACACAATCAGAGCAGAAAACAGACTCGAAACCCTATTTTTACAAGAAACCGCCTCACATGCCTGAAGAGCTCTCGGCTTCGTCGCCCACATCCATGCGTTTAACATATTTTAATAAAATATTACAAGAAAGCCTGGTCAAACACACGCTGTTTGATTTATCAGTTTTTCTGTCTTTTGTATGTAGCATGTGGTTTCAAGTAATGGGTGCAGCCCTTGTTGGCCAGGTGCCAGTTGTTCTTAGTTATACATAGTTATTGCTGTCACTATGGTTACGATACGAGGGACATGGGTGAGTTTTCACCTGCTGTATGAAAATGCAGGATGTTTGACGATTTTTACCCTCCGTGTATAAACCCGCAGGTGGCGCGGCCGCGTTGTCTCGCAATTCAAATCACACATAAGGAATAACGAAATTGTACGAAAAGAAAGCGAGCCACAGCCTGGAGTGTTTTATTCTGCTTATATCACAGAGTTTTGCCAACGGTTACAATGTTTAATTTATTCGTGACCGACACATCACGCATAACGGTTTAATGTTAGCTTTAATGTTGTAGAACGTCCAAGAGACCAGTTGGTTCCGGTTCTCACTTATGTTCTAGCTGTGATAAACAGATGTTCTTCACCAGCCTCTCTCTCTCTCTCTCTCTCTCTCTCTCTCTCCTTCAATAAATGTTAAGTAAAAAAAAACCTTCACCACATCAACAGTTACATGTTTTACTTTATTAAACAACAAAACTTTCAGCTGTTTATTATTGGGCTTAGCTTTCGTGGCAGGTCCACTGTACAAGTCCCTGGTGACCCTAAATGGGCTGTTACTATAGAAACTAAAACGTTTTAGAGTGAGCACATTAATATTATCCCGCCTTTTCACGCGACAGCCAGAACTACTGTCTTGAGTCGTGCCATTATACGCCAGTAACGTGCACCTTCTAACCAATCAGGTTCGTCAATCAGCCCGAGCCTGCTGTTTACCAAGACGCAGCTCTACAACTTCAGCCTCTACAATCAAGAAAATGTAATATAACGTCAACATTCAAAAATAGAGCATAATTCTGCCCTCTCTGACTCTTTTTCTATTTTTGAGTCTGTATGTTCCACCTCCTCTTTTCTGTCTCTGTCTGATGACCTACAGCAGTGTTATTTGTTCGGGTTTTAGCCGTAATTGGATTCTGGATTGTTGTGCAAAGTTCTTGTTCAGCACTCGGATAAATTTAGATGATAAATGTGCGCTGGTGTCTGGGGAAAACCCTTCACATTGACATTTCCTACTTCTGAAAACGAGAGACTTTCCCGAATGCATTTTTAAATTCTAGCATTTCAGAATCTCCTCCAGGAGTCACTCCAGCACGCTGATGCAAACGAAAAGGTAACTTTACACTTATTGACATCATCTGCTTTTAATTTATCAGAAAAATACACACAACCAGTCAAAAGTCTGGACACGCCTTCTCTTTCATAGGTTTTTCTTTGTTGTTGTTGTTTTCTACATTCTACTGAATACCTCAAACTATGAAGCAACACATATACTGAATTATGTAGTAAACAAAAAAGTGTAAAAAAACCCAAACAAAATATGTTTCATGTTTTAGATTCTTCAAAGTCGCCCCCATTTAGCGTGATGATATTGTGGGCATTATCTTAACCAGCTTCATGAAGTCGTCACCTGGAATGCTTTTCAGTGAACAGGTGCGCCTCGTTAAACGCTTATTAGTGGCATTTCTTGCCTTCTTAATGCATTTGAGACGTACAGTAAATAGTAAATGGTAAATGATAAAAATACAGTATTTTTTATAACTAATAAATATATTTTTTATATATTTTTTTATAGAGTTCTTTCTAGTGCAGATGATTAACTATTACCTGTGACTTTTGTTTTAGTTTTGTAAGGAATCCAAAGACGACAGTGATGATTAATTGCATGAAAGTCATCACCAATTTGAGCAATACTGAACTATTCACCAAATAATTGAGATGCAGCCTTTATTAAAATTCTGTCTGACAAGGACAGATGAGAAATTTCATCAGGGGATGTTTGTCAAGGTAAATTTCAGCTCTCTTACGCAAAAGACTTTTATTCATGTGTGTGGCAGCCCGAAAAAAAACCAAAAACATTGAAGGTCAGATACAGGCTGTCAAAATATCAGTGATGCTCCTTGCATTAAATGCAATTTTCTCTCTTTTCGCTAGACTTTAAAATGCTACAACTTCACTTGAGATACCTGCAAAAAGAAACACATTTCAGTTCAGGAAGTCCAAATTGCAAAGTCCAAGTGAAATAGAATTATATATTTCTCATTTCTCTCCCTGACATAAATTTTACTCTAGGACGGATATCGCTTTATTATCAAATTCCATTACTGAACGAGTAATACACTAGAAAATTGGTAAAATCACCGACAGAACACGCAGCAGTAGAAGATTCATTTAAATACAGGAATAGGTATGAGAGCAGGATGGTGGACGAATAGCATGCTGTTACAAGAAAACTGTTCACTGATCTTTTGGCAAAGCATCTGACTACTCCTTAATAATCAATACAGGGGCTAACGTCAGTGTGATAAGTATCTGGTGCATAAAAGAGGAGAATTGTTTACACAAATGTTTACAAGAAAACAATTACCTGGAAGATGATCAAATCAACAGAACACGTATTACATTGTTAAAGGAAACCCACCTAGCTATGAGTTGAAACTTCATTTTTTTTAGTATAAATTTGCCTTATCGATCCTATAAATGTCTTGACTCATAGACAAATCGATGTGAGTAATGCTTGTTTAGGTTTTTTTTATTAATAGTCATGTGATCAGACTAAACTGAGCAAATTTTAAAGGTCCACTATGTAAGAGTCAACCTACTGAATGCCCCTCCCCTCCCCTCCCCTCCCCATCCAAGCATGTACTAGAACATACAGCCATCAGATTCCTCTTATTTCTTCTTCCTTTTCTTCAGCTTCCTTCTGACGCTTCCTTCTGGATTCCACTTGTAAAACAAGACACAGAAGCAGAAGACACTCTCTGGAGGTTTGTCCATTCTGGGCTACTGTAGTGAGCCAACATGGCGGCTCTGTAGAGGTGGACCCGCTCCCTATGTAGATATACAGTTCTTATTCTAAGCTTATGAAAACACAATGATGTAGTAATACACTAATGAAAGCATACTTATGAATTCCCTGAGTATATTATGGAGTATGTACTCTATTTCTGCTAATAGATGCCCTCAAAATCCTACATAGTGGACCTTTAATGTATCAAGAAGTTAAATAAATGAATAAGGATCAAAACATCATATTTACTAACTGTAATGGCTAATTTGGTTCTTTGAACAGACCTCGATTAGTTGAGTTGTTTGAGCTCACTGTGCATTTCTGATTTGCCTGGAAAGGCCAGATACCGTATATCAAGACTCCGAATCATGATCCAATACCATGCACCGATTTCCCACAGGGGACAAAAAAAAGAATGCTGTGATCTATTAGAAATTAACGATTAAAACTGCAACAAAATGCGATTTGTTTTATAGAGCTGGACTGAGAAAAAAAATCACATCATTAAACGTCATGAAAGAGTATTTGAAACAGCAGCGAGCAAACGTACTATGATAATGTCAGAGTCAGTCATTGGGAAAAGTCTGAGGTCATTTATTTGCAATGCCAGTCAAATCTTCCCGTTAAAGCATTTTTTTTTTCACACATTTTGCAATGAAAAGCACCAGACTCTCTAACAAAAGCCGGAATTGTGGCTTGTACGAGACCTAAGCTGAGGTCATATAATGAGAAAAGTGCAATGTTGTCATTGTGCTGGCTGGAAATGGCACACATCTTGCCACACACTCGTCGCATTGTGTTGCAAGTGGCCACTTGTGGTGCAGGTGACACATTTGAAAGTCGTGAATTGAAGTTAACATGGCCAGTTGGAAGCAGTAATGAAACAAGGCCTCTTTTTTTTCAGAGCTCTGAAGTTGTGTGAAACTGAGCTTGCATGCCATAATTGAAACATTTCTGTTTGTATTTTCTGCACTTCTTATTTTTTCCATCGCGCCTTCATAAATAAAGTACTGGCAAAAAAATGATAAAAAGAATGAATTATGCATCAGCCTAACGCAGAGTCCCATAGCGTGCCTTTGCGTTCTTGGCTGTGGGTTTTGACCTGATCAAATATTAATCTTTGTTTCCAAAAATACACAGGCACATATATCAGAGATTCAGATGATCACCAGTTATGCAGGACATCTGCTGTAGGCGCCGAGGGGAAAAAGCACGCTGTCTAATTAGCACAGATACATAAATGTTATTGAGAAGAGCTTGCTTTTGGAATGCATTAGCCTGTGTGTGTGTGTGTGTGTGTGTGTGTGTGTGTGTTTGTTCCCCATGGCTGCTTTTTGTTGTCTCATTTGCGGTTCTGTGTATCAGATGTGTGAAGCTCATACTGTCTTATTTAGCACTAATGTATTCACCGACTGTTTGTATTCAGTTGTAGTATGTGCTATCACAGTCAAGTAATCAAATAATACTCGACACTGGTGTTTTATTTGTAGTCAACGCATGTAATATCCACACTTAATGTCTTTCTGTAGTCTTCTAATTAATTTTATAAATGCGCTTTATGCTACCATGTACATTTATTATTGAGAACGTCTAAAGTGCACAACTGTATGCAACAAATCAGCGCTACATTAGCTTCAGAACATAGACGGACCAAACAGATACATCCTATTACGTCATGTTTATAGCCACAGCAGTGATTTGGTCACTATTTAAGAGTTCCTTTAAAATAAATGTAGGCTGCATTATTACAGTGATTGGGTATGTAAGGAATAAAACACTCCGGGACGCACCACGATCGGAAAATAATCAGCGATGAGATGAGGTGATGCGTCCTGGCGCAAAGCAGAGTTACTGTTACTACTGCAAAGATTATTTTTCAAAAACAAAGCATCCCGAAATGTTAAATTCCTCTAATACTGTAGCGGTTTACCAGTCATGATGATGATTATTATTTTTTTATTTTAATAATGATCAGCATATATACTGTATTGGTGTTTAAAAGAAGTCTTGCTTTTAGAGTTGAATGATCAAGTCTTTCTTTCTGGACTATAGGGGTGAAGTCTTCCTTTTAGAGTTTAAAGACAGAGTCTTTTATTTAAAGTTTGAAGATGGAGTCTTCCTTTTTACGTTGAATGATCAAGTCTTTTTAATACGGAGTCTTTCTTTTAGAGTTTGTGTTTGGAGTGTTACTTTTGGATATCATAGATGGAGTCTTACTTTTTGAGTGTAATGATCAAGTCTTTCTTTTGGGACTATAAAGGTGGAGTCTTCCTTTGGATTTAGAAAAAAATTCTTTTAGAGATTAAAACTGGAGTCTTGCTTGGCAGTTTAGAGACAGAGTCTTCCTTTTGGAGCGTAAAGATGGAGTCTTTATTTCCAGGGAGTAAACTCAACAAGCATGATGATTCCATTAAATGAAAATGTACTAAAAATGAAAGACATCCTTAGGCATTTTCAGAAGGCCTAGAAGGTCTTAATAATATGCATGGAAGTTTCAGGCTTCATCGATTCCCAAGTTTTCGCTCCCGAGCATATGGACCCGGAGCTCATCTGTTTCTCTGCAGCTTAATGCTGTGCTCTGTGATTCAGGATCCAAATGAACTCAATTACTGAGGCTCTATATTAGGCAAATCCATTTAGAGACGCGTTGAGAATGGAAGGTCACGTACCTTTTCACCTCATGTCATTAACCAAGTGAACTGAAACGTATGGCATGAAAGAGAAAGATTGAAAGAGACAAATAGACAGAAACGGCGCGAGAGGGCGATTGACGTATTCGGTAACAGGCATATTAATCTAATTGGCTTAATTGTGCTTACTATTTTCAGTGAGAGTCACATTAAGTGAAGCGTACTGCTGTGACGGCTGAGTCAATTACTCTGTCGTCTTCTCGCAGATTCTCTTCATTTACAGCACAGGAACCTACGACTATGTATATGAACCCTCTCAGTTCTTCAGTTTGTTGTGCTGCAGAAACCCTTACTATGCAGGTACTATGTAGATAGATGGAACATTAACTATTAACTAAAGAGAACCCTTGAGGAACCCATTTTTCTTCACTGTTCAGCTTCCACTATCACGAGTTTGCTGGAACGTTCTTATTATCTTTATGAACTATTCAATGCTGCTTTCTGGTGATCTTGTGGAAAACATGAACGTCGAGATTGCATTAATCTTTTACTTAAAGACCTTTTCAGGCCATTGATGCCAAATGGCAACGTAGATTTCAATGAATTCAATTCAACTGATGGAATAGATAATCAGTGTTGCAGAATTGCCTTCGGTCACATATATGGTAGGTTCAGGAAGGGAAGATGGATTTCCAGAATCCTACTAAAAAATGCGTTTGTTTGTTTGTTTTACTGGTATATTATGTTGGTTATTCAGAACAAAAGATTTCATTATTGAATTTTGATACTATTTCACATGGCCATAAGAGAGTGATGCCATATGGCAAGACTGGGAGTAGAAGGTAATATTTCTCTCACATTACCCTGACAGCTTTATGCTTTACAGCAATAAAAAGAAATTACTGCACAGAACTTGCTTTATTTCCTTCAGATTCCTGAAGAGTTGTAATTTCACATTACCAGCAATACTGTGTATATTAGAAAGTGTAAGCATGTGATTTTCACAGAGAAACTATAAATAAGAAAGCAATAATCAGACTGTGGCATTAGCCATGTTTCCATTAACCTGCTTAACATGTGATGTGAAATTGCAAACTGAAAAGCAAATAATGAAAACATGTGAATCGACAAAACTCTCAAAACAGTTTTTACACTTGCATGGAGTGATTTTTCAGATGCTGCGATAAAGCAAAAATTTTAATGGAAACACGTTTTTTTGCATTTAAGTCACACGACATGAAGAGCAAATGGAAACTCAGCCTTTCTGAAAAATGAGAGTTCTGTAAGAGCCGTCATGAGAGGAGAAAACCGAGCTTTAATCCCATAACGTCACTGAGTGCAAACACAGACCGTTCGCAATTGTGTTTTGTTGCTTTTATTTTGCGCAAAACCATTTTCCATTGAAACCCAGCGATGCAATTTAGTCTAGTTTATTTTCACACACAAAATGTACAGTATTTCTTCTGAAATGCATTTTTTTTGCAAGCATTTAAGTAATAAATGATGTATTTTCCTGAGGAGTAGAAAGTAAATTTGTGGATTATAATCCTAATATTCATGTGATTTCAGATGAAGATTCCTCTAACCCTAGTTAGGCCTAACCCAAGTCCTGAAACTGGTCATGACCAGAGCAGCTCAGCTGTCTCTTTTCCACAAAAGGCACTTAATAATCTACTAGACTGTGTAGTTTGAAAAGGTCAGTTGGTGGAAGTGGAAAATCTTGTCAGAGTTTACTGCCATTGCAATTTACCTAGCGGCCAACAGAAGGCTCTAAAATGACAAACTGCACCTGTAAATTAAAGAGCTCTTAACCCCGCCTCTCACCCAAAGTCAGCTGGGATTGGCTCCAGCTTCCCCGCGACCCTGAAGGATAAGCAGTATAATGGAAGGATGGATAAGACAGCTATTAATTATTTCCCTATTCTTTCTAAAATTAAGTCCATCTGCCAATGCACAGATTAATACCTGGCTAGAAAATGACAAAGGTTATATTTCACCAAAGTGCACACTCGCTCACATGCGTACCATTGTGCAGTATAATGTTGAGCCAGTCCTTGTCTGAAGTGTTCTCATGGCTTTCAGATATTGTACTAAGTGAAGTCGCCTGAACGAACACTCCTGGAGCACATTACAGAACTGTACTGATGTTGTCTTTGAAATATACAGTTTTAGAGTATCAAAGCGATTTGTTTCATCTCCAAGAACAGCAGTGAAGACACCCGGATCAATGAAGACAGTTCCTTGCAGTTGTTTCTTTCTATGAGGCAGTGACATTGTGATTTTCTCTCAGGCTCTCCTCCCTAAGACGGATGTAGGCTTGATAATATCATTGATCCCTTAATAGGAAAACAGGAGAGATGCATCACTACCATTTAAATCATCTAGTCAAGGTGAACGATTGTCGCTGCGTCTGTGAACAACTTGAAACACATGGGTTACGCTACGCATTACAGTAAATCTCTGGAATTAGATGTAATACTTGGATGGTGTACTCTAGAGTCCTCAATCTTGTAGACAATCTTGTATTAGAATAAGCGTATAAATATAAACTTGTGATTTGATTTTCAGATGGAACTACTGTCAGAGTTGCTGTTACAGAAAATGAATCCTCCCTTTCAGTCCAATCACAATTGAGAATTCATCCGAGCTGGGGTATAAACAGAATTATGGGATTGACGAATGTGATATGTTCAGCCCAATTTGTCCAAAATAAGCAAGATTCCAACAATTTAAAACCAGAAAGCAACTTTTCCCAAAAATATTCTAACTTCTAACTAATTTCTAACCTTCATTATTATTCTCGGTTGCTGTTCTGGTTTCCTAAAGCATCACGTCTGTGTATATCTACTGCATGTTATTGGGCTTCATTGCAAACCAAATCCTTTACGGTCCTAGCTCGGATCTAATTTTGCAAAATATGAGGTAGAATATGGAATATGGTAAAGAATGGACTGAAAGAGTGGATTCATTTTCTGTAACAGTAACTCTGACTCTAGTTCCATCTGAAAAGCAAATCACATAATTATTCTAATACAGTTGTTACTATAATAAAGACTAAACAGGCATTTCTTGATGCTAAGGCTAATAAAGTGAATTCAAATCCTTATTTAACTAATGAAAACTTATAGTCATTGATATAATGACTGTTTATTTAACATTTGTGGAAGGAGTCTCCAGTGTCAGTGCTTTGTGATAGTCAAAGTTGTTCCGTCACAGGAACGTCAAAGAGACGGAACTGTTAATAGCTGCTGTAGTGGAAGCGATAACAGGAACTAACTGGTTTCGCAGACTTCAAGTGCAACGATAAATGAATAAAAATGATGAAGAACAAACACTTTGGACAGGTTGTTATTTTATTCCATATTTACCCAGCCAGTTTCATGGATTCTCGATAAAAAAATAATAATAAAAAAAAAAAAAACAGTCATTTTCAAGCTGTCATTATAAACGAAGTACATGTTTAAAACTGTAAGTGAATCTCATGTCTCATAGCTGCTAACAGTCATATTTGGTACATTTTGCAAAGCAAAAGAAACAGATATATTTATCGGACTTCTCACACAGTCTGTGATGTGTAAGGATGTTTAATAGGGGGCTGCTATAGGGTGACTTCAGTTCATGGATGAAGTGCTGCCACTTTAAATTCAGTCCTATATAATTAACAGTGTAGGAGGGTGACTGTAGGTTCCGTACTATAAATATTGTTAAACAATCAAATGATACACATTTGGCATTTTAATACAAATTTATATTCATTTGTAACAGATGTGTAAACAGTTTGAACTAATGTACAACCTCAGCAGTCAGGTTCTACAGAATAGCATTTACTGAGGCCCGAAGAGTGCAACACAGACAGACAGTAAATAACTAAAGACAACAGAGTCTTCACTAAAACCAAGGGGTGTGTATGTGTGTGTGTGTGTGTGTGTGTGTTTAAACATACATGTGAGACTGAGTGAGTATGTTTTATTCTGGAGTAGACAGGAGGCTTTCTGCATGAGGATTAACGCAGCATTATGTTGGAATTTTACTCTAAAATCTCAGCTTCAAATTCATCGTAGTGAAGGTACACTGACTTGTAGTAGGGAGAATAGCTTGTCTTCCTTCCCGAGCACCAGTCGTAGCACTTTGTAACTCAGGCTGAGTGTTTATGAGAACTGGGTAACGCTTTAGGGCACCACATCACACAACAACTATGGGTCTTCAGCTTGCTATATAAAAAACCTAGCTCTAGGTGTTCTCAGTACGGACATCACGGCAGAGGTGAAGAGACAAAAGAAGACGCCGTCGGAGGAAGTCACTATGGGGAAGTCCAGTAGCAATAAATAGCAATTCTCACATAATCAGGCTTTAAGGACAGTGAACAGATCTTGCTATATTTTCTTGGACATTTCTGAAAGTTATCGATAATGGACATCTTAATTGATATCAGATAAAAAAAAAAAATTAAATAAAACGGGGACAAAAGCAAGAAAAGTGTAGATTTACAAGGGGAATGATACATTGACATATAATAATAGGAATTAACTTTTAAACTGACATTTGGGACCTGAGATAAACTGGCAAAAAAAACTTTGCAGCACAAAGATAGTGAAATAGTAGCGCGAGCAGGATATTAAACACTCTCTCTACCAGTTGAGCTTATTTTAATGTTTACATTGCTTTTGGGATACGGGAGTCTTGTTAGTGAATACTTGAGGTTACAATATTAGGATTTAACTATACTCCATAGGCTGCAGATCAGGACTGGGCCTGTAATATGCAGATTAGGACTGAAACTACACCAACATATTAGCAATGTTTTGATGATTCATTGATGAACTATACTTTAGGATTGGAACTGTATTGTGCAGACAAATATTGAAAGTGTATTCTGTTGGAGTTTGAAAAGTTTAAACAATATTGTGCAGGTTATTACTGGAACAATACTCTTGAAGTCTATTAGAATTATCTAACTCTTTTACTCGAGGGCTGGTATAAATTACCATGCAGTTTAGGATTGGAATTATACTCTATAGTACAACTCTATACTATACTTGTATATTACAACTCTACTACTCTTTATGCTTGGTACTGTAATGTGAGAATTTGGTTCAAAATTATACCAAATATAAGAATACTCTTTAGAATTGGAACTGTACTCTGTACTACTTTGTATTACTGCACTGTAATACTCTTTAGAACTGGAACTACAGATACACTAAGTGGACTAAAACTGAAGCTATAATCTATATTAGAATCTGATCATTAGGAATCTTTAAGATAGGAAATATACTGTACATATTAGGATTGTAACTATACTCAATTGAAATATCAATAAGGATTGAAACTATTCTGTGTAGATTATGACTGAAATTATATACTATACAAGAATGGGAACTGTAATATTCAAGGATTGGTACTATACTATACAAGTTAGGACTAGAACTATACTCTATATTAGAATTATAATTGTAATACTCTAGGACTTGAATTTCTTCAAGTCCTAGAGTATTACAATTTCTTAGATTTGAAATGTAGTCTGTATTCAAATGGGAACTGTAGAAATGGGAATCTGTAGGATTGGAACAGTACTCTATAAGTACTCTCCTTATAAGACATAAGGATTAAAGTTGTAATTCAAATTAGAAATGTAATACTCAAGGATTGGTGCTAGACTCTGCAGGAGTATGTGAACTGTAATTCTGTTCAAGAAAAAATTAGGACTAAATACTGAATACAATACTCCAACTATAATACTCCAACTAAGATTGTACTAGTATTATCTGGATTAGTATTGCGACAATGCTCTGAAGTTTAATTGCTGAATTGTTTAGCTATACTCTGAATATTATGACTGAAACTGTTCTCTAAAGATCATCATAAGGAATATATTTTGCAGATTAAGATTAGGTCTCTACTCTGCACAGTGGTATAGAGGCGATTTTTGGCCGTCCATGCATCTAAATTTCGCACGTCAGAATTAAAGTTCCGAGTAGAAAAGCTTCGTAAAGGCAGAACCTCAAAATTGTTCATGAAATGGTTAAAACCAGGCAACATATTGAATTCTGCAACAAAACAAAGTGAAAGCCTTATCTAAATGTTATCATGAGATCAGGACAATAAGTGATGAATGATGAATCATTTAGTCAAAGCGAGCCTATCAGTGCTTTAAACAAAATGGGAAAACAAATCATTGCACCTTTGGGAATGCTGTCTATCAAGCATGAAATGAAAAGGATAGGCAAGAGTTGCTGTATCACAAATACTGTGTGTGTATGTGTATAGCTTTTATTCTCATGACAACAACTTGGCCTTTTTTTATGACACCAAACTTATGATCTATTGTACGCCATGCTCTTTTTGATTGTCCTCCTTCATGCTATCAGATCCATTGCCTCTTTGCCTCTGCAGCTGCCTGCTTTTTTTTTCAGACCCAGAGCTTTGTGCACGAGTCGATCAGTATCGTCTGTCTCATAAGACAAATTCAACTGAGGGCTTTTTTATTGAGGTCTGGCTGGCTAGACAAGCATTCATGGCTATAAAAGGCTGGGGGCATGCACACACACAGACAGAGAGAGAGAGGGAGGCACTTATATCCATAGCCCGCTCAAGGTCGTTTTTAAGGAGCATTTTAATGAAGCTTTTGTACTGGCTTAACACTGATGTTTGCAGCAGTTCTAAAATCAGCTTTGTGCTTGCCTTTCATGCTGCGTTCGCTGCCTAGAAATTGTTTTGTACTTGACCCAGGCTGTGTCTTTAGCTTTTATAGCGAAACGTACTTGAAATACGCAGAATGTCGAAAGAATCAGCGAGATCAAACATCCGCCTAATGGCAAATTTCACAATTGCTCTACTTTTATTAAAACCAGATTCCAATCACAGTGAACAGATCATGAGGGTTAAGTTCCATCTCCATGTACTTTTCATAAGCAGTCTGAGCAACGTGTCTGTAAATGTCAATCACCCCTTTTACCCTCACATCCCAGAAGAGGTGCCATTTAGTAGACGTAGTGGCTTCTAGATGGACTCTTAGTGCCAGTTTGGACACCTTTGTCCCACTTCCCCCACAGAGCCTCCTGAGATTCCTCCATTTGACATTTGGCTTTTAAAAAGCACCTCGGCCTTATAAGGACCATCGCAGGGATTCTTTTATGTGACCTGTTCTCATCTGTGACGAAAAGAGAGGGCATAAAGCGAAGAGACAAAGAAAGCACAGGCAGGAGAACAACGGAAAGACAGGAGTGTAATAGAAGGAAAAATAAAGAGAACAACAGGGTAAAAGCTAAAGAAATAAAAGAAAGAAAGAGCACGCTGTGAGCAAGAAAGGCAGAGCATGAATGAGAGAGGTAGGGAGGCAGAAAGAGCACAAGAATGAATGATATCGAAAAGGAGTGTGGGAAAACTGACAGAAAGGGAAACACAGGACACAGTGAGTATGTAAGATACAGAAGTTTGAGAGAGCAAAAAGCAGATGTGTTATCCTCTGCCAGTGATGCACACTCTCTCTCTCTCTCTCTTTAATACATTCACACTATATAAGAGTGGTGCAGTTGCCAGCTGGGACCATAAGGGGGAGCAACAGTTCTACACCGCTGCCGCATGAGGTTTCCTGTGTCAGTGCCCTGCTTTAATATGCAGCTCCACTTCTACTTAGATCTCATACTTTGAACAGTAAATTCTGGGTATAATCAAGATTGTGTTATACGATCAACTAGGCAAGGAATTTCCTTTGCCATAAATCACCCTGAACCTGCAGATGTGCTTGCCTTGTGTGCAAATCTTCATAGTGCACAGGAACAGCTAAGCATAACAAATATGTAAAGCCTGTTTGTGTTGCCTGGTTGAGTCTCTTTAGATTTAGGATTGGAATTAGACTCTGTGAATTAGGATCAGAACTCTACTCAATAAATAACTAATGTGGATCAGGATTAAACGAAGTCTTCATTTTCATATTTAAACTATACGCTGCAGATTAGGATTGGGGCCGTATTCTATAAACTGCTCTTGTGGATCAGGCTTAAAACAGTAACTATACAGATTAAAGTCAGTAGTCTACTCCATGAATTAGGATTAAGATTAAAATAATCTGCAAAGCGTAGTTAAGATTTTTAATCCCGATCCCTGAGAGTAATTTTGTAAGCACAACTCCAATCCTAATCTGCTAAGTATATTTCAATTTGTAAATGCAGATGGTCTTAATCCTGACCCACATGACTAAATTTTTTCTGATCCTAATCTGCTAAGTATATTTTATAATAGGAAGTACAGACTGTTTTTAATCTGTTTCTGCAGATTAAGGTCAGAACTGTAGTCTATAAATTACTCTTGTGGATCAGGATTAAAAACAGTCTGCTTTTTAAAACTGTAAGTATACTCTGCAGATTAAACTCAAAACTGTACTCTATATGGTACTCTTGTAGATGAAGATTAAAAGCACAATGCATTTTCAAGTTTAAAGTATACTCTGCAGATTAGGACGGGAAACATAATCTACATGCTAGGATTGGAAATATACTTTGCAGATAATGACTGGAACTATACTCTGTGGCTTGTTATTGGAACTATACTCTGAGAGTTAGCGTTGAATTAAGAGTTAGGGTCTTAAGTGTTAGGGTTAGGGTTAGGAGGGTTAGGGGTCTTAATTGATTTAAGATTAAAGCTGTAGTCTGCGGTTATAAGGCTTATTCTGTACCATTTTAATTAGTAACTATAATCTGCATTTTATCGGTGAGTACCTTTTGAATTAGGATTAGGATTGAACTATCCAGAGATTGCAGATTGGGACTGAAACTACACCGGCATATAGAGAATAAAGAATGGTACTCTTGCTACTTTTGCAGCTCAAGACTGAAGCATAGTCTGAATTTTATGATGGGAACTACATTATGCCAATAAGGATTAGTGTGTGTGTGTGTGTGTGTGTGTGTGTGTGTGTGTGTGTGTGTGTGAAGTAAGAAACACTGCTCTGTTAATAATAATGAGTCTTTTTTAGATTTACTGAAGTCCCTCACCATAATATTTCCCCTGGAAATCCTTGATGTAGGATATGGAAATGTACAAAAACACTATGAAATGCCACTTGAGTGAAATTAAATATATAAATATGACATTTTGAAATAAATTGTGTGCTGTGTTTAATTGCTTGTGGGTCCTGGCATGTTTTTGTTATATGTGCACCTCGCTTTTTTAATGTGCCGCACGACATTTTCATATGAATCATTCACACTTTTTTTTCCCCACACTGTCTTAACCAAACAGACCTGCATACTTACTGGAAACCTCAGTCTACTACTTCTTCATTTAGCCTGCTACTTCATCATTCTAGCACAATTTATATGGAACTGTGGTATCAAGTGCTATTTTATAAGCTGACAAACAGTTCATGTGGGTGGCTCTCAGATTGATATGAGACAAAGCTGCAGAAATGGCAAATGAAATGAATTATTACTACTAAGAGGATTCATGACAAGCAACATTAATATACAGTATTTACAATATATGTATCTTAAGCTACTACATGTTTCAATCAGGATCAATTGGGACACTTCCTTCAGATCCATCCATTTTCTATACTGTTTATGCGTCAGGGTCGTGGGGACGCAGGAGCCAATCCCAGCTGACTTCAGGCGAGAGGCGGGGTACACCTTGGTCAGCTTTGGCAACACTTTGGCAACCTGTCACAGGTCTAACACAGAGACGAACAACCATTCACACTCACATTCACACCTATGGGCTATATAGAGTAGTAATCTGCATGTCTTTGGACTGTGGGAGGAAACCGGAGGGCTCAGAAGAAACCCATGCAGGCACGAGGTGAATATGCAAACTCCACACAGAAAGGCCCAAGTTGGCCTGCAGGTTCAAACCTTCTTGTTGCGAGGCGATTGAGTCAGTGATTCTTTTGATTCACAATGTGGCTTTTTACAAACAGATAAAATTGTAAATATTTTATACTAGTTTTTACTATATATAAGAATATCACTGCAACAAATACAAATACAAGTCTACAAATAAGCATGCAAATCAGGCAGGATGCTCTTCGCTACTTGTGTCTGAATACGCAGAATGATTATGATCATTTTTCTAAACATGGCCATAAAAGCATATAGTATTATAAAATTATGCTTAATAGCCATGGTTATAAGTAATCTTTACAATACTCAAGCTGTTGGTGTGCTGATGAAAAAACATTAGGAGAGAAACAAATGATTCACTAGATACGCTTAAAGTGTACAACTGTTGGAGTGTGCAATTATAGGAAAATAATCAGTGTTGGGGTGATGTGAGGCGGCTCAGTGCGAAGAACAGCACATCCCAAAGTGTTTTATTCTTCTTATACTATAACAATTTGCTAAGGATTGCAATTTTTATTTAGTAAAAGGATGGCATTGTGGTTTTATCCATTTACTGGTGAATGTAACATTGTGGAGGATCCATGAAACAAGTTAGTTCTTGTTAGGTCCTGAATGTGATTAACAACAAAGAAGGACTGCTAAAGAAGCAATTTAGACAAAAATGCTAGTGAATTTTGATGAGCATTGGGATATCATGCTAACTCATGATCATTAGCTGCAATTTGTTGCTCTGGCCCTGGTTGTGTGTGTGTGTGTGTGTGTGTGTGTTAATGTGATACAGTGATAACTGATTCACAGATAAGCTCTAATTTCCAATTTCGCAAGTCAGAGCAAATGGAAATTCAACATTGAACTCACCTTAGTGCAAGTATACACAGATAAACACATAGCAGCACAAATATGCTCATGCAAATGCAATCACACACACACACACACACACACACACACAATGTT
>JAQMYM010000023.1:1863204-1875158 GCA_030014255.1 Parauchenoglanis ngamensis
TGATACGCTCACAACGTTTCAGGTGTTTTGTCTTTGCCGCTTACACACACACACACACACACACACACACACACACACACAGCTGGTGACCGCAGTGTGATTGCATATGTATGACGTGCAGCAGTTCACAGTGAGGGCGACGTTAATGAGCTCGTCTGCCCTTCTATCTCACACTGAGAGGCTTCACCCCACTGCTTGTGTGTGTGTGTGTGTGTGTGTGTGTGTTTGTGTGTGCGTGTGTGTGCGTGTGTGTGCGTGTGTGTGCGTGCGTGTGTGTGCATCTTCATCATCCTCATTAATATCGTTATGGAAGCAGGCTGTACCTGGGTTTGGGTTTTTTGGAAACACAGCTGTACTTTTCCAACTGGAAGACGGTGTCTGATCCGGTGCTAATCGCTAATATTAGCATTTAGTCTGTTTTTATTTTTCCTCTCATCCTTGTCTTTCCTGTCTTCTTCTCTTAATGTTTTAAAGAGCTTTGCTTTCTTTCTCTTTCAGCTCCGCTTAAAATTCGGATTTGTATAAATGTCCCTTGTTTTTCTTGCTTTCCTTCCTTACACCTGTCCTTTTCTGCTGTTCCTCCCATCCTTTCTGTTTCCTTTCCTCCATAATTACTTCATTAATTCCTTGCTCACGTTCTTTCTTTTCATTTCTCTTCCTTTTGTTCCTCATTTCTTGCGTTCTAGCCCCCCTTCTCTCTTCATTAATTTTTCCTTCCTTTCTTTTTTCTTTCCTTCTTCGGTATTTTCTTGCTTAGGTTCTTTCTCACATCTTTCTCTCCCTTTGTGTCCACAAATTAAACTGCGGGTCACATTTGTTCCTTTCGTGTGTGAGTGCGCACGTGTGTGTGTGCGTGCGTGTGTATGCGTGCGCCTGCATTCACTTGGCTACCCAGCCTCACGCTGTCCTGTTGCTAGGCGATGCCAGGCCACCTCGTGTTGGTGTTTAGCGAGTCTCGTCTCGTTCGTCGATCAGGATTAATGTGCAGCAAGCGGCGCTCGCTCCATCGCGGCGTAGCGTCAACATCAATACGGCTCAGGCGACAGGACGCCGATGCAGAAACGCTCGGCTGTCTCGTAGCTCTCCGGGACCAAGCGGCGCACGGCCGCATCTATATTCCTCCCATGTGGTCGTGCCGTTCTGTTTGAGGAACTTCAGGAGGATGGAGCCTGAAGAACTCGACAGTAAAATCGCACATCAGACGTCAGTCATACGCACACCAGACGTGTTCATAAAATATAAACAGAAAGGAGGTTTTCAGATTTCGTTTCTTCTGCAGTAAAATGTGGTAACCTCGTGACATTACAGATGTTGCAGAAACAGCCACATGTTGTTTCTTTATTGAAAATAACGACAAAATAAGGATCGTCGTCATTCTGGCGTTATTTCCGTTGCCGAGCGACTCCGCAACATAAATCGAGTACCGCTGATAAACGTATTTTGAAATTTGTAGCTCTGAGCATCAGTACAGTATAAACACATTGAGCTTGACACCAAAGACACGAACCACCAACGAGTCCTTCTTGTTGCTAATTTGTACGGTAGAGATGCCCTTAAATTAAACTTCAAACAGGAAGAAAGCTGCTGAAGATTACATCCTACTTCGCAAGTTTATTACTGAGCGACTTCTTTGTTACAACAGAAAGGTAAAGATTTTTTTCAAATAAAACCAAGAAGTACATGTCACTTTCGCCCACCAGGATCCAGCGCCTTGTTTATAGCGCGCAGAAACCTGCAACTCGCATGCAGGAACAGTATGTTCGTTCTGGAGTGTGTGATTTTGAACAGATTGTAGAGATACTAACAGTTTTAAAATAGCACTGTAAAAACGGTGGTGTGACGCTAATTGCGAGCTTCTTTTCGCTTTCAGTGAAGCGGCTGATCTGCTGAGTGAGTTTTTACTTGCATTTCAACAGAAAAGTGACATTTTTCACCGTCGCAACGGGTTAAATTTCATTAATGCAACATCCTAAAAATAATGTCTCTGATCAGCTTCTCTACCGGACAGTACAGCACAGTGATCTTCTGTCTCTCTCTCACACACACACACACACACACACACACACACACACACACACACACACACACACAATGCAGTACTGAGAAACTGAGATGTTGAAACTGATACTTCAGTCATGTACTGCTGTGTGGCGAGTGTTTGGAGAGTTTTTAGTAAAACACTAAACCAGCACTTTGGTTCTCTTTGTGAAAATTACAGCTGAACCCCAGCGAGAGGCTGATTTTGTTTTTCATAAATGCTGTTGGGTTTGAGGTGAAATGTAACTGCTGGGCATGAGGAGATTATTTTAAATGCACAATAATGAGGGAAGGATGGAAGAAGGAAGGAAGGAAGGAAGGAAGGAAGAAACTAGGGTAAAAAGGGAAGAAATTAAGGTAAAAAAAAGAAAGAAAGAAAGAAGAAATGCAAGAAGGATAGAAGGAATATGAAAGAAAAAGAAAGGTAAAAAAGGAATGAAGGAAGATAAAGAAGGAAGGAAGGAAAGTATGAATAGAAAAGGAAGGAATGGAAGTAGGAAAGAAGGAATGGAAAAGAATAGAAGGAAGGTAAGAAAAATGGAGGGAAGGAAGGAAGGGAGGAATAGAATATAAAATAATGGAAAGGAAAGAAGACAAGTAAAAGAAGAAAGAAGGAAGGAATGCAGGCTGGAAGGAAGAAATAGAAAAGAATGGAAGGAAGGAATATGGGAAGGAAAGAATGAACAAAGGAAGAGAAAAGGAAGGAAGAGTCCTTTCTAAAGTTTGGAGGATCTACAGGAAGAACTTTTACTCTCCTGTTAATGACATATTTGGCCTTTTGTGTGTGTCTTTGTCTCCACTCCTGTGTGCTTCTTCCTCACCTGAACGTCCTGCTTGTAGTTCAGCTCGGTCAGGGGAAAGCCAAGGTTTACTGCTGGTGTGTTTGCAGAAGGTCAGGAGGTGACTTTGCCTGTGAAATCATCTGAGCTGCTGTTGGTGGCTTTAAAGATGTCCCAGTAAATCCTCTGTAGCACTTGCTTCAGGCTTTTTTCTTTTAAGTTTTTGTCTGCGGAGGTGTACAAGACATTACTGATGATTTGCGGGAGATTCCCACTAATAACTAGTTCTTCACGCATGTCCATTAGGTCTTCATCTTTTACACTGTCAAAAGCCTTAGCATAGCGAATAAGACGGAGGTAGAGATCTTTCTTTCTGATATCATTATCACAATAAAGATAGCATTTTGAATCCCACAATCTTCCACAAAGCCACACTGAACTTCGGGTCTTTGTCTACTACGAGCTCTCATCATTGGCACTCTCAACAGGTGATGTGACTCATCAAACTAATAGTTTGGCGTTGTTTTGATGGGAAAGACCTGTGAATCATCATTAATCCCTTCTGAATTCAAACTACAGCAGTTATATTTTAAAATGCAGTTGGAAATGTTGTCCAAACTAAGCCTAGTGTTGGACAGAGATGTGTCTATTCTCCAGATCTGATTAACCTGTACAGTGAGATGTACAGAGGCTGATGAACTGCCAGGACCTGTGATTGGGGCAGTCGGCCTGAACAACTTCTTATATGCAGATAATACGGTTCTGATAGTTGAATCAGAGGGGAAGCTGCAAGAACATGACAAAGTAGTTAGTGAAAGAGAGAAGAAAGGCCTGAGAGTCAGTTGCAAAAAGAATGTATGGTTGTGACCAAACGGAGCGCAGTTTCCATCTGCAAGATCAACTTTAACAATGATAACGTCAGATAGAAAGTGTGAGCGTGAAATCAAAAGGAAGATCAGCGTGGCTAAAGATGCCTCCATGAAACTGAAGAAGATTGTTTATAATAAGATCAGCATGAAGATGAAGATCAGGATTCTGGAGGGCTAGGTCTTTCCTGCTCTTGCAAATGGATCAGTGTTGGACAATCTTACCAAGAATGGAAAAGAGGACTGAAGCAGAAGAGTTGTGGTTCCTTTGGCGTGTTATGAAAGTGAGCTGAACAAGCTGAACACTACTAATGAAGACGCTCTGTCAAGATCTGGCTATAGAAACAGGCTGCTGCTGACAGTCAGAAAGAGACGAATGGAGTTCTTTGGCCACATTATGAGAAAGGAAGGAATTGAACTTCAATCTTGTAGTTACAGGAAAGATCGAGGGAAGAGATGGTAGAAGACAGAGATTGAACGTTAGGAAGAGTGGATGGGTGATGGAGCAATCTGAGTTTCCGAGTGGGGAGTAGCTGGTTGCTTGGTATGCGTTCTTGATGGTGCTGTAGCAATGGTCCAATGTCTTGTTGTCTCTGGTAGCGTATCACACTCCAACCAGTATTATGGAAGCGAAAAAACAGGGATGACGGAGTTTCAGTGGAGCAGCAAGCCGCTGTAGTTGAAAACTGGAACTGGAGCCTCGTTGAAATCCCAACATCAGTTCCTGACCTCACTAATGCTCTTGTAGCTGAATGAACACAAATCCTCACAGCCACGCTTCAACATCTAGTGAATAGCCTTCCTAGAAGAAAAGGGTGGGACGAAATCTTGCATGGGATGTTCAACAAGATCATATGGGTGTGATGGTCAGGCTCCCAAAAACCTTTGGCCATGTATTATAGCGTATTTTCAGGAGTGAACGTACATCGGAGAGAAAGACGCATCTCCTCTTCTGCCTCACGCTCTCCGCTTCTTTTTTTCCCCTGCTGCAAGTGGATGAGCGAAATGAGCTCTCAGACCTGTTCATAGAATTTCCTCAGGAATGCATGATTTAGTCCCCAGAACTCTTATCCAGTAGTAAGCCCCTAATATATAGGAGCTCATTCTGCTCACAATCACTCTAAATATGTCACTATGCTTAAGTTTAACAGTGAAAACAAACACCACTAAAGCTGTTTCCGTCTTTAAAGAAAAATGTAAAGAAGAACGTGTGTGCAGGTAACATTATATTTTTATAGACGATCCCATCTATACGGTTTGTGTGTGTGTGTGTGTGTGTGTATCTATACATTAGTATTTCTAACCGTGTGCATGACACAGAGCGGTGCTCGACTCTCCGTAGTCTCCATCTGCGTGTGGAGCCTAGCAATAAAGCAGCCTGACACTCCCCTCGTCTCTCTCTCACATACTGTGATCATATAGTATAAAGCATTATATTACTGAAGCTGTGTGTGTATGCATTTATCTTTTCCCTTCTGTATACTGCATCAGGGCCAGTGTCCTTGTGTTTCTATTACTGCACAGGCATCAAATACACAAACACGCACACAGTGTGAGTGTGTCGAGTCCTACAGGAGTGTGTACTATGCAAAGCACGGGTCTCAACCTTCCCTCAGAGAGAGCGAGAGAGAGAGAGAGCGAGAGACACTGACAGACAGGCAACGAAAGAGAGAGCACCGTGGGAGAGACCGACAGAAAGAGAAAGAGAGAGATCGTGTGTGCGAGACAGACAGTAAGAAAGACGGAGACATGCGGCTAGAGAATGAGAGACAGACCGACAGAGCAAGAGAGAGACCGTGTGTGAGAGACAGACAGTAAGAAAGACGGAGACATACGGATCGAGAATGAGAGACAGGCAGACAGTGTGTGAGAGAAAGGGGCAGAGAGAGACACAGTGTACATGAGAGGCAGTTTTTCCCAGAGAGACAGATAGTGTGTTTGGGGAAAGAGAGAGAGAGAGAAAAAAAGTGTCTCCTTCCTGCTGTCTCGGATTTAAACAGGAGAGAGGGAGAGGGAGAGAGAGAGAGAGAGAGAGAGAGAGAGAGAGAGCGGAGGAAAGAACAGGAGCAGACCTGTAAATTTCCTACAGCTGGTCAGTCACACTGCAAAAAGAGATGAATGAAAAACACCCTCATGGCAATAAACTGAATATTCTGCTCATCAGACATCATGTTCTTGCTCAGGAACATCTCGACACCTTCACACTCATTAAAAATGCCTGGATCTATGAATATTCATGAATATACTAATTAGATAGTATAGTCTAATACGGTAAACGTTAAAGCATTGCTAGGCTAGCGACCTCGAACACGTCAGAAATGTGTGTCAGCAGGTGGAATTTCAGAGTCCGAGCCTTCGGCCTCAGGGCGATTTTAAACTTCTACAATAAATAGATACTTATACAAATGGGCATTTCCTGGAATGGTTTTTTTTAAATCATCATTTCAAATGAGGTGTTCGATTACAGAATAAAATAAAAGGCTGTGTTAGAATACAGAGACTACAAATTACATGTGAAATCAAATAGAATAGGATAGAAATTAGCTGTCATATTCCTTTGAAGTTAGCACCGAAGTCTTGAAGTCTTTAAGCGTTTTAAATTTAACCTGATGAAAACCTGCAGCACTGAAAATGAATCTTCTTGGAGTCCGTTTGTGTCGCACATGATTTTGTTGTGTGAAGAAACCAAAAAATAGCACTAAAAGTTTAGAGTGAAGAGGAAAAGATTCTCCTTCTTTCTCCCACCTTAATGTTTCTTGTAGAGATGTATAACCATGCATTCTGGGTTAAAGCCTGTAAATCCGTCTCATTCTCCGTCTGTCTGTCTCACTCTCTGTGTGTGCAGTGCTCAGCAGCAGGCCTTTCTTCTGGAGAACGTGGCGTGTAGTGACGTGAGCTGTAGAGAGGTAGGACGTATGTTCAGCGTGCACTGGGACCAGTCGGACCTGAACGCCATCCCCAGAGCCGCCGTGGCGACGTTCTTCGACATCTACGAGGACGTGAGTCTTTTCCTTTTTTTCCTTTTCTCACTGCTGTCTCTCGCTCGTCTTCAAGAGATGACCGCGCTTATTTCATTAACGCCGTTTAAAAGTGATTTCCCGAATACATATTTGGCTGCAGAATTATTGGCACCCTTCAGTAAAAGTGGATAAACATATTTGAATCCAATTTTGTGCATTCTTGTGTCAGTACTACAAATCTGATGTACTCTGCAGTTTGTGGCCATTTATGATGCAGAAAAACATGTTATGCACCAAACTGGTGTACAAGCTAGGATTGAGATGACGAACAATAATATCAGGAATTGCTTGGAAACGCAGTGTCTGTAGATTAAAAATTGACAGAAGTTTTGTTTTTCTTTTTAGCTTTTTTTGGATCCTAAATGAACTTTATTAACCTGCTGTCTGACTTCAGAGTGGAGCAACTCTTTCTCTGATGCGTCTCCGCTTCCCTTATCCGTGCTCGCCAAAAGCTAAAGAGGCGTCTCCGCCGCTGTTTCTTCCACAGACCACACTAGCGACTAGCAGCTACAGCTGACCTGCTACCAGTTTCCCTTATGCTTTACCACAGAGATGTACCTCTGCTCCCCAATTCAGCATCGCTCTAAAGACATGAGCGATACTATCATTAATCTGCATTAGTTCGGGGACACGATAGGACAACGGTGTGTCTAGTGTCTCGAGCCTAGAACTTGTAACATGAAATCCGTCTCTCTCCCGATAAGGATCTCAAAATGCCACGTCACCACAACAAAAGGGAGGAGAAATGGGAAGTGCAGACATATTCAATATATTACATATAAACTTAGGTGACGAATGTGCCGTGACTGATTTTGTTGCTAGGGCAACGATTTGGGACGGCTCTGTGGTCGATGTTTCCTCCATTTTACAGCGACCTCAAGTTGCGTTATTAGCTACCACCTTAGTAAATTGAGCGTTGAAGATGTGTTTCGTGGCTGCGTCTGATCACATTTTATGCTGCACATCATGTGATGTATAACATTATCAAAACCACTTAAAGATGATCAGACCTTTGAAACCCTTTAATATTCTTAAGACCAACAAAAACAGCCATGAAAGATCCATCTACAGCCAAACCGTAACCTTCTGGCAGAGGCGACGAAGTTTGAGCTGAAATACGTGGCTAGCTATTTAGCAGTTTTAGAGTTTTGAAGTTTTTCATCTTAACAAGAGCACTAAACAGCTTTAAAGTATCAGTGATTCACCACCAGTGTGCTTTGGAGGCTGTTTCTTGTATGCAGGCGGTCAGTACTCTTCCTCTTAGTCTCTCCCGGATAATGAGCAGTGTGAGAGTCGATGCTCCGATCATGCAGGGAGCAGCAATGCACACTGGGTAATTTGCAGTGAAAGTGGAGGTGTCTCTGGTGGTCAGTGCTGTATCACAGCTGTAATTGTCCTTCCCTGGTGTGTGACCCAGGAGCCGTCCTTCCCTCACAACTCTAACGAGGCAGACTGATGTTCTGTCCACGCCTCACCTGAGACCAGTGGGTAACCTCTCACCTTCCACATTCACTCTCTGTGCTTTGGCTGTGTCCCAAATCCTCTAAATCCACATGGGCACTTCAGGTCTAAGTGAATGCGTTTATTCAAGAAAGCGGATTTTTTCTCACTATTGCTTTTATAATTCGTGCCAAAGCCTAACTAGCCTTAACGTCATTAAGAAAGGGAAGTCTGTAAGATTTAGTACCTAGAGTATTTATGGTAGGACAGTAATCACTACCTTACTCTGTCCAGTGAAGACATTTGGAGGACATTTTCCTGGGACGGATATAAGTGAAGCCTGGTTAAAAGCAGAAATGATGTGAATGAGAAGACGTTGAGCTACTCATCACACCCTGACGGGAATCACACGCTGCATAATGCTAGTGTTTAATGTTCCCGTGAGGTTTAAGTGGTACTAGGTCATCAAGACATGTTTGAAAATATAGAAGATCCATAGAGCTGGCCCACTCTGCTTGTTTATAAATTCGGTGTAAATCCAGTTTCTAAACTGAGAATGCGGTTGTATACTGAATCAGCCAAAAGTGAATCAAAAATGATGTGTATTTTACTTTCTGAATGACATTTTTTCTGTAGATAAGAGCTGCTAATCTGAGCCACGAGTTGCAAAGTGAGCCAAAGGACAGCGCTGAAAGTGCTGTGGAAATGTGACGTGTTCCTGTGATTTTGACTGACAAATAAAAAGGATAATAATATATTGCGCTCTTGCTCATATATATATATATAGTGCTGGCTGTGCTCGGGTGATTGTTACGATGTCTAAGCCTGGGTTGTTTTCTTCTGTCAGCATATTTCTGACCAATGACTGAAGCAGTGTTACGCCTGCATTTCAGCCCTGCACACTCTTCAGCCAATGTTTGTCTGCTTTTTGGCTCATTTAATTACATGCAGTGAGGAAAAATACCAAATAGCAAACGAACCCAAAGTATCAATTTCTCTCTGATTTGTAGTCAGGAATCACAGGTGTTAAAGTAGCCTAAGGTTATATCAAATAGTTTTAGATATTGAGACATGCAAATTAGTGGCTCCACCATTTTAACTGTATTTGCTACGACACGTATGAGAGCTCCTCTTATTGGTTGCGCTTGGAAGCGTTCAAAGCAACCTGGGTCAGTGTCGAATTGGAGTGAACTTTGAGGGCAGCGTCAAGCCGTCAAACTCAGACTGTATCGGAGCTCTTGTCATAGATAAACAACGGCTTCACCATTGCAAAGGGGTTTTTCCGATGATCATCTGTAGGTGGGCTTACGGTGAAGTTGATGATAAATATCTCTGCAAGGGTTTTTATTCAGTGTATGACTGGATGGTTACCCCAGTGGTTTCGAAATGCAGACTAAAATGCATTTCTGTGTTGTTTTTTTTTGGCTCAGCACTTTACTTTCTAAAGTCCTTTCCAGATTGGATTAGTTTTACATGTGGAGGTGGGGTAATGTAATTATTAACGGAGTTTCTCTGGGATTTTAGTCCTGTCTGAATCTGTTATGTCAGTAAATTTTAGGGACGGTGCATGCACATGCCCTGAAGTGAGCAGCAGAAACAACCCCTCACTGGTTTTGAAGTCTAATGTAACAATATATATTGTACATGCAATTTAACAAATGCGAGTTTCATCAAAATAACCCCCCTTTACCTTTATCACAGCAGAACAGATTTGCGGCAACCTAGTTATTTCCAACAATTGATTTCCAAAAATTGTGTCCAAACCCTCCCAGCACTTTTTCATGCATACAAACAGTCCTGTCTCATTTCCTGGACGCTCATTTCGACCTTGTCCCTCTGGCTCGTCCCATGCAGCTCAATGGGCAAAAGATCTGGAGACTGGGGAGGCCAAGACATCATTCTCAAACCGTTATGCTTTTCTTTGGACTGGTTTAATTTTGTCACAATTTTGAAGAATGTTTTGGATCATTATCCTGTTGAAGAATGAAATTTTGTCCAGTGATGCGTAAAACAGAAGGAATTGTATAATGCTGAAGAATTGATTAATACGCTTCTTTTTTTTCATGATCCCTTAAGTCTCCAGCTCTTCCTCTCCAAAACACCCCGTACCGTCACCGATCCACCTCCATGTTTCACTGTAGGAACACCACATTCTGTGCTCGCCCTTATCCTCCCATCTACCACCTGACATAAACAAAAACTCTGACTGATCAGTTGTGATACAGCACAACAGAAGATTGAGACTAAGAGCAGGCAGAGCATTAAACGTCTCACACACTGATCTGGGACGAGGCAGACAGGAGGCCATTGTTTGGTTCAGTAAGACACAATCAAGAGGCAACGAGCCAATCAGATTCTGACATTACTGAATGTCAATGCACTAAACACAGACCCAAAAGTTTCAGCCTTTGTGGCCAAATAATGTAACTACAAGCTATAAAATATTGGAAACCAGTCAGTTACATTTGTCTGAAGTATTTCTAATATTTTCTTGTAATAAAATTTGTCAAAGCAGCACATCGTTTGTTTATTTATTTATTTTAAATCCGAAGGTGGGCCCAAACTTCTGGCCTGTAGTGCAGCTAAACTGACATGTTAAAGCTTGCATTATATCATACTGAGAAGAGGTTTTGCAGTAAAAACTTACTACGTGAAATGTGGAATTTGTTTTAGCGTGTACTTCATGAATCCCATCTCTGTCATTTATACTGTACAAAACAATAATAATATAAATGTTCTCCAGCAACAAACATATGCTCAGACATTTAATCTTACAAAAAGAAGAACAAAAAGTGGTTGATTAATGATAACCTAGTCTAAAATATCGTGGGATCATATTGTGAAATTTTGAAATTGTAACTCTGCTCATAAACCTGCTCATAAAATGAATCCTAAACATAAAACTATCCATCAATGAAAATATGCAGAGTTCTTTCTGAATCTGTGATCGCGATGAACTTGTATGGAAATCTGGATAAAGATTTGTGCTCTCTTGACACTTCAAAAGTCAACTATAAAGGAACCATTTTGGTGTTTTGTTCATGCAGTAAGTGCATCCAGGAAGCCATCCATACGTACAGCTTCTGATCTTCTGAGCTGATCTGTTCTAATTGTCCTTGGCTGGTAGTTGGAGACATTGGCATTGTGATTAATCACAGAGACGTCAAAATGTCCTCCCGTCTCTCTCAGTTCAGTTCACCTCATTTCCCTAACTTTATTACTTTGACCAGATTAAATTGCAGCATTGCCAGGGTTTGAATCAATACGTAGCATGTAGCAGTCAGCCAATCATTTCAGGTGATTCTACTGAAAACGGAATCATAAGGTCTAGTAATAATAAAAATGTACCTACAATTGTGAAGTGTGTGTGTGTCTGTGGGTGTGTGTGTGTGTGTCTATGTGCGCGTGCATGTGTGTCTCTTTCTGAGCGAATACAAATGTTGTTATATGATGTGTGAAACAATGTATGAGACATCCATTTAAAGCAGCCAACGATTTAATAGACGCCAGAAATTACAGGTTAGTGTTTATAAAGGTTGTGTGTGTGCGTGTGCGTGTGTGTGTGTGTGTGTGTGTGTGTGTCTGCCTACACGCACAAGCAAGTGGTCATGACCCCAATCATCTCGTATCACAGAGAGACAGACAATGTTCCTCACTGTGTCCTCTATTGGGTTTGTCTCTGTCTAATGCTGTTTCTGCTCTTGCTGCACTCACAACTGCATTTAGACCTGATCATAATCCCGAACCTGATCAATCCTAATCCCGAACCTGATCAATCCTAATCCCGAACCTGATCAATCCTAATCCCGAAC
>JAQMYM010000023.1:1905496-1920099 GCA_030014255.1 Parauchenoglanis ngamensis
ATCACGGTAAATGTTGGATACTTTGAAGAATCTAAAATATGAAACATATTTTGGGTTTTTTTTTTTTTTTTACACTTTAATGTTTACCACATAATTCAGTATATGCCATACGTGTTGCTTCATAGTTTTGATGTATTCAGTAATGTTTTACAAAAAGAGTATGTGTGTCCAAACTTTTGACTGGTAGTGTATATCTAGCTAGTTAAAAACAAATTATATAACACACTATTTAGTGGGAAAATAAGGTTTAATTTGCATGTTACATGCCTGGGTTTGTATTAGCTATTATCGGATTAGCAATGCAAGCTAACTTTGTCACTCGCGTGAACACAGGGTTAGTTACAGTTGCTAGTTTACACATAATGTTGGGATTTGTAATGATTTTGTGCTGTTGTCATCTCTAACGTACACACAGTACATCAGTATTAAAGCATAGTGTCCATAATCGATTTCATCACTGTGTGAAACTGTTAGATTTTAAAACTCATAATCAAGACCCATACCCCAAAACATCAACATAATGGAACTACACCCTGTATAAATATCTGGGACTAACCAGGACACACGATGTGTGCTCACGAAAGTGTGTGTTAAGAGTGGTTTACAGAGAGCAGCCTCAGTTTTACAGTCTTTTAAAACTCTAAGAACAAAAGAAGAGAGAAGTGTCAGATGGAGTCTGCGCTTAAATGTCAGAAGGCGAATCTGCTTTTGACTCTACAAACCTGTGAAGTGTCTTCTTAAGCTCGTACGTGGCCTTGACCCCTAAGAAGTGTGCGAGTGTTTGTGCGTGTGTGTGTTTAGGTGTAGGTGAGTGTGTAGAATAAGGCACATGGTGCAGGAATACTCGGAGATAAATTACCAGCAGGGTACAAGGATGGGAATTATTTTCAGATAAGTGGAGATAATAGATGTGAGGAGAGCTTCTGCTGGGGCACTTTGTGTAAGAAATGGTCTTTTTAAAAAGAAATGGATTATGAAGTGGTTTTAAAGTCGTCGTCGAGTCCTTCACTTGCCTGTAGGGGCCTTTGAGCAATGTACGCTTCTTTGAGGAAGCAAATGGACTGTCCGTGAACTTCATACTCTTTCTCTTTCTCTATGTTGGTTCTTGTCGACTCGGAGTTTAATCTAATGAGCGACATTATATGCATTCTATTTATTGCTGTAGAAATGTAGAGACTTTGTGTGTTTAATTGCAGGTGGAGGTGCTTTACACAGATCTCTTTCCTCTGACACAATGCTGGAGTTTCCTGATGCACAGCAACAAATAATCACGAATGTGTATGTTTGTAGTTACAAAAACAGTGTTCTTTTATTGTCTTTTCACACATCACTTTGTTGTAGGTAGAGAGGCATTGGGGAAATTGTATCAACACGAGAGCACTGGTCAGCAGGGTCTAATATCTGGGACTTCAAAATGTATGCAACTGTCTGTCCTTGCAAAATCACATTGATTGGTGAATTCATTTGTTTAAAACAAACAAACAAACAAAAAAACCAGGTTCACAGGTTACCCTGTCCCAATCCTAACCTTAACTGTTGTAGCAGCACTGTTTAGATTAGGTCAATGTGTTGAGATTAAGATTAGGTTCCAAACCGTTTTCTTTTTATCCTGAGTCTGCCCGCTATACTTATTCCTCTGTGTTATGAAAAAATGCCTTGTGATATGATGTCCACCCAAAAAAGACAGCGAGGAGGAGAGGGCACAAGCAACAGAAGCTGTTTCATCAGTACAGTGCAGCTATTGTACCTTCCTGTGTCTTTGGTGTCAGCTTGAGCTCAGGTGGGATTTCTGACTGTTGAGGGATTTAATTTTTCCTGACTGTTGAATATAGTGAAGATAACGCTGTTGTTTTTATTATATTAAGACAAACTTGATATCATAAGTCTCAGCCCTGAGGCTTGAGATTTTAATGCTTCATACTGCAATCTTACACTCACTACAGATCAGTAAAGGGACCATGAGCAAGAACCCAAATTAGCTGAAAGAAGCAAAAAGAGTAGTGTGTATGTGTGTGTGGTGTACCTGATGTATTTCTGGAGAATATAAATAAAATGCTGGGTGGACAAAACTAGAGGAAGGAAGATGTAAGCAAGTTGATATAATAAATAACCTTATATACACTGTGAAGCAATATAGGTGTACCTAATAAACTGCAACTAGATATAATATAGTGTAATTTCATCAGGACAGTTTGTTGAATGTTTTCTTACTTATACGTTACAATAACTGTATGACTTTAAAAAAAGAAAAGTAATTATTATTGTATTTATTATTTTTAAATATTCCACTCAACAAGAAATCAACATAGGCAAACATTCCTATTATACAACTATTGTTGTTTCATTCATAAGCTCTAAATCTCGTACCTTATATTTCTCCCATCTTCGTCATATCCAAAAAAAATAAAATGAAATGGATATTAAATCTGTCGTATTTTTCTTATACATTTATCCTATTACACACTGTTAAGGACTTTCATTTAGTCCTCGTTATGTACGCACTTTCAATTTAGAGTTCACCTAATGTTAAGTTTAGCAGCATGTGTTTGAGAATCCAAACTTTGTAAATATGGAGGATCATGTATATCTAACAGTATCACGCTATCTTACATGGAAGTTATAACCTATAGTTTTACAGCCTAAATAACTATATACAATTTCTAAATATCTATTTAAAGTAACCTCATTAGTTTATTGACAATTTGATGCAGTGATGGATGATGACTTTGTTTTGTTAGCACTCGGATTGTACGATGCGAGCACCAGATGGCCACCGTACCTTCTAATACACACCTAGCGAGGGCGGGGTGAGGGCGGGGCATTCAGCTGGCTGCAAGTCTGCATCATAACTGCTAGAAAGCAGAAATCCTACAGAGTGTAGCTTTAAGGAGTTAATATTATCATTGAGGTCAGGATGTGTTTATGAAATAATCACTTTTTTAAATTTATATTATATTATATTATATTAATATGTTAGTATTTTGGATCAAATGTTTTGCTTTAGTAACTAGCCATTTTTTAAAAAATGCTGGATGGCAAATGCTGATTTTAACTCAAATATTATCAAGAACCTTATCAAAGTATGTACTTAGACAAGTTTATGCTTATTATTTAACTTTTTTCTGATTATTTTGATAATCTGAAAATGCTACATTCCTGAATTTTGTACTACAAAAATAGGTTTATTTACTTATATTTTGGATTGGATTTTTGGATACTGTGTTAATCCCCAAGGAGAAACTCTTTCCCTGCATTTAACCCCTCCAAGCAGTGAGCACACACACACGAGTGAGAACTGAGCACACATACCCAGAGCGGCGGGCAGCCACATGCTGCAGCGCTCGCTTAGGGGTTAGGTGCCTTGTTCAAGGGCACTTCAGTCGTGGAAGCAGAGGCAAGGGAAAGCTCTGTTCATTCACTCTCTGACCCACACCTTCTTCCCACCAGTCCAGGGAATCAAACCAGCGACCACGGCTGCCCCTAATTTATTCTTTGAATTTTACGGAAAATGTGCTACAGTTAAGCTATCATTTTAAAAATTGTGTCTAAACTTGATGTAAACCCAGCTTAACTAACATTGGCCAGCTATACCATACTTGTACTATACTATGCCATATAAACTACCATACTTAACAGTTAACTGCATATAACATAAAATAGAATGGGTTTTTGAAAGATGTGTAACTTATTTTAGCAAATGTTTAAATTAGAAACATTGATTTATTCATTTTTGGTGTTTACAATTTCAACTAAATTCAACTTTCCTGCCTTCCACACACAAGGGGGCAACCAGTTCCTAATCCGGGGGACTCAGTGATATCAGAAACATAGGTTTTGTCCCAGGGTGTTTAATACAGTTACTACAACACTAACACACTTTATAAAAAGTGAATCATAAGAGATTCAAAATCAGCCTATTGCTGAGTGCATTTCATTTATTTATGGTTCTTTTCGTTGTCTGTAGGCACCAGAGGCACCAAGTCAAATTCCTATCACGTGTATTGTTTGTCTGGCCAATAAATAAAACTGATTATAATTCTAAGTGGGAGTAAATGACAGAAAACCTGGAACCTGCACTCCTTCAGACTCTGACATAAAAGCAAGCTGTTTATTGTATAAAAGCATTGACGGCCATTTCACGTTCCATTCAGCAGCACAATGTTTTGAGGCGATGTTTTTTATCTTCCCAAGGTTTTTCCCTCACTCTTTTGCGGGCTCTGCTGCTCTGTGGTTTCAACTCACCATGGCCTCGAAGAAAAAGTGAATCGATTTTCCGCTGCCCTCCTCCACATATTGTTACTGCTCAATTTAAAATAGAGATGGTATCAATGCCAGTCCCCAGAATCTGCTCACTTATAATTTCACTCTCTCCAGCCATCGTTTTTAATGTTTAAAAATCATACAGAAGTCTAAAATGATTTTTATATGAATGAGTCCTCTTGGATGCTGAATCTGATTTGCATAAATCGATGTTTGGGATCAGATTTGTTTAACTTAATTCACATTTAAGAGTCTCTATTTAAAAAGAGACTTTCTTGGTACTTATTTGGGGCAGGACTATGTATGATGTCACTAAATGACATGACATGGTAGTACCGGAGTAGTTTATTGCTCTAGACTGTAAATGTTAAGCAAACTAACTAATTTAGCCAGTGGTGAACAGATGGTGGTTGTCATGGTAACACTATATTTTGACAGATTTGGCTGCTGTTGACTAAATCAATGAGAAAATTACAAACTGCAGATAAGAACTCTGATACCAAAAGTCCACTCGTGAATGAATAAATCTTCTTGGATGAATCGGTGAGAAAACGGCGATGTAAATAGAAACAGTTACAATGAAATTATATTCGTGACTAATGTGAGCTTGTTTACTAGCAGTTAACTAGCTAATGTTAGTGATATTAGGCTATTGGATGTGGCAGGTAGACCTAGGGTTGTTTCCAATCTGCATATTTATGCAAATTCACAAATTTATTTATGAGGGTAAAGCTGGAAAGCTCTTCCTAGACCATGGGGCATTAAAAAAACATTAAACAAAATATTACTCTCTTTTTATAGATGTTTTAAATGACATGTTCATGGGGGGTTTGATTGATTGTAGTACTCAAGCTATGCAGCCTAATATAATATAATACAAAAATAATAAAATGTTGGTTAATTAGCCTAAATGTAATAATTATGTAATTGAATTACAGATCATTTTTTTCTGCCCTGATGCTAATTAATAATATTAACTAATTACTAAAGTAATTAAATGAATATATTTATTACACTATAATTAAAGACGGTCAGATAATACCACTGGTTTTATGGTGTATTATTACAAGTATGTCATGTGAGTGGTAATGAACCCTGCAGACCGCACGGCCGACCCCACACCGGGGAGGAAACCCCACACCGGGGGGAGGAAACCCCACACCAGGGGGGAAACCCCACACCGGGAAACGGTTATGGTTCTGTAATAAGCTCTGTGGCTGTGATGTGAAATTGAGGTTATTCTTTTTGGGGTTTTTTTCCTTTCCAAGACCCTGCTGTGTTCAATCAAATATTCCAGTGCCCTCCTACCTGCCAGTCTATGATGAGCATTTCAGCTCACTGCTGCGAATATTCAGCTACAACAAAGTGCGCTCTTTTTGAGACACATGCTGTCATTTAAAAAAAAATAAAGTGTGCACTTCACTCTGCACATGGTGACAATAACCATAACATTATGGAGACCAAACAGTCCTGCCAACAGTTCTTCAAAATAGAACGCATGTCTATGACTGGATTTTTTTCCCCTTTTTTCTTTTTTTATTCAGAAACCAAGTGCCGATACAAGCATTTCTATCTCACCTTCACTGCAAGTCATATTTCCTTCTTTTCTGTTCACTTCATTCCTCACATCTTCAAATGGCTCTTTCATTACTTGGGTCTTGATGCTATTTTCCTTTTATTGCCTTACTATGGCACCAAATGCATCTTTCATGTAAATTAGATGTATAAAAGGGTGAACAGGGGTGTCGATATGCATATGACGTGTAATGAAGGATGTTTTTGCATCCACGCAACTAAAACTGATTCATCATTTTTGATGTGCCTCCACAAACTGAGTCCAGTTGGCCAAAACATGAAAAATAGTTTTACTGGATATTCTAGATCTACAGTTAATTATCCTTAAAATAAGGAACATGTGTTAAATTCAGTGCGGCCAATCCGGAGAAATTAGCGAAACTGTTTAAGGTATCATTTATCTTAAAAGAAAATCAAATTTGGCAAAAATCAGCTGTACACTTTATATGTAAATTACAATTAATGCATAGCAACCAGATAGCTGTCATATTTAGTCATATTTATAGGTTATTTTACAGTAATATTTTGGTGACAGATACATTATAGATCAAGGAATGTATTTATGGAAAAATTAGTAAAATAATATGTGGGTGATTTTTTTTTTTTTCTTTTTTCCTCATTTCAAATCTTGTAATGAACTTTTGCAACACTGGACTGATTTTTTTGGTGACACGCCCCATATGTGCTCAAGATTTATAACACTGGGAATGTCATATTTAGTGTAGTGTCAGCCCAGAGTGGACTACACTGTGGCTAAATAAATGTAAAAGATGCCTTCATAGAATTGTGCATTGTGTGTGTGTTTGTGTGTGTGTGTTTGTGTGTGTGAGTGTTGCGGTTTTGCTTTCTCCATCAAAATCACGCAGTGTGTCGTGTTATCAAATCAAAGCCCTACTCGTTATGAGGGCTCTTATCATAAGTGTCTGTGCGTGTGTGTGTGTGCGTGTGTGTGTGTGTGTGTGTCTGAGGAGAGAGAGAGAGAGAAAGACAGAGAGACAATGACAGTGATAATGGCCTCTGTCGGAGACACTCTTCTCACTAATATATCTGGAAAAACTCTCCCTGCTTCTTCACCAAGACGACAGGAAGCTCATACAAGGTCCTTTATTATATTCCTTATTATACTCCATTAGTGTGTGTATGCACGCGCGTACACACACACGCACATGCGCACGCACACACACACACACACACACACACACACACACACACACACACACACACACACACACACACACAAGGCAGACTGTAGCTTTAGAAATACATCCCTCAGGAAGCACTTCCTCATAACTCCCAGAGGGGGTGTTTATTAAAGTCTCCCTGAACGTGTCATCTTAAAACCATTATAAGTAATGAGCTTGGAATAATAAATTGTCTAATATGGTTGGGAGAGGTTCAGTATGAAGCTGTAAAATATTACCACTGAACCCAAGAGTTAAAGCAAACCTAATAAGAGGCACTGTGCTTACTCACGTTACAAGCAACAATATTTCTTTTCTGGTTAATGGGGTTAAAGTTAGGGTCAGGTGCAGACATAGGATTAATTAGCTATAGTAATTATCGTCAATGCAAGGCTCTCTCAATCTGTGTGTGCGTGTGCGTGCGTGTGTGTGTGTGCGTGTGTGTGCGTGTGTGTGTCCATAGCTGGTCTGGCTGTTTCATTTATGCCTGGCTTGCTAAGCTCAGTCACTTTGTGTCCAGGGACGGATTTGAAGCCAGTGCTTGGATTTGAGCACTAAAGCACCCTGACCTGTGTATGTGTGTGTATGTGTGTGTGAATGTGTGTATGTGTGTGAATGTGTGTGTGCGTGTGTGTGAATGTGTGTATGTGTGTGTGCGTGTGTGAATGTGTGTGTGTGTGGTGAGATGAAGACCGCTCCCCTGAGATGTTTGGCTGTGAGGGTTTTGTTCAGCAGCGTTACTTCGTAGCTGTATAGTCTGATGTAAGTTTCTCTCTCACCTGAAGTGGTCCGCTGGTGTAACGCCCATGCCACGCCTTGTTCGTAATCTACACACTCTTATAGAATTCCAAAACTCAACCACCAAACCTGACTGTTGTCTAACCCTGGTCAGCTTCCAGGAGCAGTGACGATCACCTGGATTCCTTTTTTGTGCACGTGTGCGTGCATGCACACTGAGACCTTCCAATAAAGTATTTTCAATAAATACTGCTGTATTACATCCATCTGACCAGGGAACCTTTTCACAGAGTTGGCTCAGTGCTGGTAGTTAGCCGCTGCACTTACATATGTAATTAACATCCTATTCCATGCCTCCTAACCAATCACAGAAATCATAGAATCACAAAAAAAAAGTCATGAGAGAACACGGTGTTCAGATACAGAGGCGATGCACACGCATGTACTTCCTGCAGCAGCTTGCCCGTAAATATTGCACACTCGGACTGCCACCATTTTGAAGCTTGCTACCCTGGTTAATTTAGAGCGTGCCAGTGGTGCATGCAATCTGGCAGAGTCTGTTTTCGGACATGGAGTTAAACATGGTGTTCATTATCAGCCTGGAACAATCCAAACCCAACTCCAGCTCCAGTGCTGTGTGTTGGCAGATCCAGATAACATAGCAGGAACAGCATATGGTACAGCAAGGGAAACCCACTCGCCCATCTTACCAGAGCTTAGCCACAGGCTCGCTGGTTGGTTAGATGGTTGGAAATGTGGAACATCCTGAGCATAATGCTGATGGAGATCCTGGCATGGATAGGGAAGTGAGAATGGAGGGACACCAGACTCAGCCTCAGTTCAGATATCAAGCTCAGAGGTAGAAGTACATATGGCGAGTGGCAGAAGCTCATAGCAAGTTCATGGCTACCTCATGGACAGTGCTAACAAGGAAAAAACTTGTGGATAGTTCTAACAATGACAACTTTTGGACAGCGCCAAAAAGGAAAACTTCTGTACAAGTCCTAGCAATGAAAACTTCTGGACAGCGCCAAAAAGGGACGATTCCTGGACAGTTCTAGCAACGAAAACATTTGGACAGTGCCATTAATGAAAACCTGAAGACAGTCCTAACAATAAAATAATCATGAACAGCCATATCAACAAAACTTGTGGATAGTGCCAAAAAAAGAAAGCGCTGTTTATTGCATGTACTGTATCAACTGTGACATTGTTAGAAGGTCTTGACAATCACGAAGGTATCCCTGTGATTCTCACCATGCCTGCCTGTTAGACCGGGTGAGAGAGAATCTGTCTTTTCTGTTTCATTGTTTGGATTTCTGTGCTGACTATTTGAATTGATTCTGTTTAATGAGGTGCATTTCTACTGATTTTACAGTTATTTAGTGTAATGGAGGTGAATCAGCTGTCACAACATTACATCACCACAGGAGTTTCTCTCTCACTCATATATTATCATGGAAATCAGCTTCACACTGTTAATTGTTTTTCACTTTAATGCCATCATTAAACTGCTGCTGCCTGTTTTCTCAGACACAACAGCTATAGGATGACCTTTCTCCAGCTGTTAAAACTCGCACACACGCACACAGGCTCCAGTCTGTCTGATGCATATCATTATGACCACTAGTGTTTTAAATTTTACCTTAAAGCACCTTCAGTCTGACTTATAAAATCTGTAATTAATTAAATAACAAGATAATAAATAAGCACCAAATTACACAATAAAAAAATTCAGTGCTTTGGTTTTGTGCACCACAAACCTGGACCACATTACCAATAAATATTCATCAGGCTCCTTTTAATCTGACTGAAAATAACTTGCATTTCTATGCAAGTTTCTTAGGTAAGCATTTGTATTATATTTATTTGTTTTGACTAATTGTTACTTGTGTTCCTGTTCCTGTTCTCTTTATACTTTTTTTTTCATAAAGCACTGAGATGCATTTCAACTGCAGCTATATAAATAAATGTCATTGTTTATTGATTTTCATTTTTTGCTGTCCAATCACAGTTTAGTAGCCATTGCTCTCCACCATTAACTAAGTAATGACTACATTGTAGCAGATTAGCAGTGGTTCCTGTGGGCATGTTTTACGGCTTGTTTTTTTTTTTAAGTCTGTATTATTTAATTAATGAAAAACGCACTGAGTAGGCATTCCTTTAAGACCAAAGTTAGGAAATGTGGGTGTGTCTGTGCTAACCTGACAGGGTTTCTGACAGATTTAAGGGCACTTTCATAAATGTCAGATGACTGACACACTAATTATAAAACTGCACCTACTTTAAAATGTTTAAAGAGTGTGTCTTTGAGTCCATATGCCATAATTATACAGACAAACCTTCCTCGATTACAGTGCAGAAAGGAGTTTTGTGCTTTTTGCTGCTTCATGCTGAACCTGTTGTAAATGGTGTGTGGGTGTGATTGGAGCAATTAGAGAGGCTTTTGTTGTGCTGTGGGACGTTTTCTCTTATTACAATCACACATTCTCAGTTTTTCTACACACTCCTGCCTGATTTATCTTCCGCCCTCAATGTTCTTTGTCTTCTTTTGTACAGCTGCCTTCCATGCTTATTTTTCATGCTTATTTTTACTCCTTGCTTGTCCTAAAGACACCTCTACAACATTTGCCTCGTTAAAAATGTCAGGATCTACGAGCGCAAGTTAGTGAGCCCATTAACTCGTAGTAACATAGTTTGCATTAGGGGTTTCAGTATTTTTTTTTCTTCATTTACACTGCCATTTTTTCGATATTTATTTAACAGTAGCTAAACCTGTCAAAGATTTCCACAGAAATCAACATTTCTTCATCAACACCAACAACATTAGCCATCTTTCCTAACTACCTTGGCATATGTGTTCTGTGAATAAAAAAAATCTAGCTCCACCTTGCTATCATCCAATTAGGGACATGATTCAGCCAAAAGTGTGGATATTATTTAGCGACATCATGTGTAACCCTGCCCCCTAAAGAGATCAGGTTTATACAAGTGCTAAAATGTCAGTTTTAAATAGCATCGTTTACCCAAACATTCAAATCTATACAATCAAGATCTGTATCCAAGCAGAATTTATCTTTTTAACATCATGATTTTGTGTTCAGGAGGATTTTGATACACAGATTTAGGTCTGCTGTTGGTTGTGACGTTGCCCCAGGCTTTGTCAGTGTATGCTGGGCTGGGAAAATAGCCAACTTGTTTACTGACAGGCCAACTCAGTTCCACTGGTAATGTCATCTCTCTCTCTCTCTCTCTCTCTCTCTCTCTCTCTCTCACTCTCTCTTTCTCTCTCTCTCTGCAGCGGGTCAGTTGAGTCAATCAGCACATCTCTCTCTCCAGCTCCCCTACACTGTCCTGGGCCTCGGCCGCAGTGCCAACTTCCTGGATCACCTTTTCGTTGGCATCCCACGACCCCCTGGAGTCAAGGTACATGCACATTTATACTTTTATTCAGCATCTTTGTAGCTCTGCAGAAAGTTTAGCGTTTGGTGGAAACCCAGCTTGAGTTATGGAAAGCAGAGGTCATGTGCTCACAGCACCCTGTTCTCTCTCGGCCAGGTTATTTCACCCTCTGCCCTTCATCTACACTTTGAGCGAGAGAAACTCCAACACTCGTCAACATCCATCCATGACCTGCTGACATTCTGTTCAGTCTTCTCTTTCCCCTCCTCTCTCTCCCCTTCTTTCACCCTTCTCTTTTCACCTCTTTCATCTCCTTCTTTCTCTTTTTTCTGTGTTCTCTCATATAATTTATCTTTCACTTTTTTCTTTTTTGTGCCCTTTCTTTCATTTCTTTTCATTTTTTCATCTGTTTGTTCTTCTCATCCTTACTTCTCCTTTCTTCTTCCTCTCATCTCCTTGCATATTCATCCAGTCTTATCTGTTACTTTTCCTCCCCTCTTCCTCTGTCCTTTGTGTTTTTCTTTTCCTCTCTCCTCTTTTTTCCTCTTTATCCTCTTCTTCTTTCCATCCTCTATTCTCTTCTTCTTTTCATCACAATTTCCTACTTTAGTCTTTTTCTCTTCTTCTGCTGAACTCCCCTCATTTTCTCCTCTCATCCTCATCTCTCTTTCCAGCTCTGCTCTCCTCTGCTGTCAGTTTTGCTATTTTTCGTATCTCTTATTTTACTTTCCCTTCTATTTTTCTCTTATATGCCTTATCCTGTTTCTTCTTTTCTCGTTTTCTTTCGCCTCCTTGTCTTCTTGACATCTCAGCTTTATTTCTTTTCCTCTCTTGTCTTCATGCATTCTTCATCTCACCTCTTCCTCTCCTCATCTTTTCAGTCATGACTCATTTCCTATTCCTCACTTGCCGTCTCCTACATCCTCCATCCTTTTCATTTTCTCCAATTCTTTCCCATTCACCCTTTTTCTTTCTCTTCTTGCCTCTTTTGTACTTTTCTTTCCATTTCTCCTCAAGCTTGACGCTTCATCCACTCTATTTCCCTAAAATAGCACCAGGGCTCATCCTAACTGCACACTCTCGTTAAAGTGTGTGAGAAAACAGAGTCTTATTGTGTTATTGTTATAGATGCAGCTTTGGAAATGAAACTGTTCCCCTCTGGAGGAATCGCAGAAAACAATAGAAAGATGAGTGCAGTGTTAGAGTTAATTGCTGAATGAGAGTCTTTAGAGGCAATGATATCGCTGTAATTGACTGAGCTGCTGTGTGTTGTACGTTAAAGCCCATAAAGCCAAGTTATTCTAATTTGTGCTGCATGACATGCAGCAGGTGTACAGGAGAGCTGAATTACTCAAGAGCCTGACTCCACCCTCTCAACACCACACATTCAGTACACAGAGGCTGGGCAGTAGGGTTACAGGAAGATGGTGGGATTACATGAGGAAGACAGGGTTAGACAGGACAGTGGGGTTACGGTAGAAAGCTGGGATTAAGGTAGGATGAAAGGGGATACTGTAGACCGGTGGTGTTACGGTCGGCCGTAAAGGCCGGGTTATGGTAAGAGGTAGGGTTAACTATCCTGCCACCTTATGCATTGCCCTAATGTTATTGTAGTTTAGCTAGTATATGGGGTTATCTTCTACTCTGTTCTCCTTTCTGTACTATTTCTCTCTGTCTATCTGCAGGACATGAGGAAACAGGAATGGACTGCCATTATCCCCAACTCTCAGCTCATAGTCATTCCTTATCCAAACAGTGACCCTCACAGGTATACACACACACATACACACACACACGCGCACACACGCGCACAGACACACACACACACACAGTTCCATAAATTCCAGCAAAGATATACAGCCATTGCTGCTAATGTTAATTAATTTTAATTAACTAGAGCCAGGATCAAATGTTATCAATATTTGATGTTGCTAATGGGGTGTGTTAATGCAGCAGTTTTCCCAGAATGGACTATAAACATAGTCTCTCTCCCTCTCTCTATGTATCTATCTGTCTATCTCTTTATCCCCCCTGCATGTGATGAGTATGGATGGAGAGCTTTCTGGCTTCTTGCCAAATCTTCTGGGTTTATACATAGATATCTTTCTTCTTTCTTTTTTTTGCCTTTAATTAAACAGTGAAACTTATGGCTGTATATGAGGTGTAGTAACTGTAAATAGTTTGAGAGAGATAGTGGGACGCCATGGCCTCTGAGGCCAGCAGGAAGATGCTGTCTGGTGTTTATGTTCCTAAATAGTCAAGATGAGACACTGAATGTAAGTTTTAAGTGCAAACATGAACACAGCACACAACAGTTTTTGCTATTTCTGAACGCCTGAGATGTTTTGGCTTTGAGCGTGAGGACATCGGGCACAATATGTTTGGCTTTCCGCACATAGCCATGCAGCCGAGGAGCTCAGGCGACAGTCAGTGGCCCCAGGGAGCTGGAGCATGCAGTGAATGAATCCCAGAGCAGCAACTTAAACAGAGCCAGAGCTGGAAGAGGTCAGTGCTGAACGCAAGAGTTACTGATGCAAACAATGTACCCAACATGGACGCGAACGTTCATTCCGATGCAGATATTATTGCAAATAATACTGCTAACATCGAATAATAATGTCAGTACTAAACCTGGCGCTATGCAGACATTAGCGTTGGCATTAATAGCAATCCCGGCTACTAGTGCTAATATCTGCACTGAAGATTCCCCTGACCCTCTAAAATGGCAGCAGGAGGAGAAACTACAGAGCAGAAACACAATGAGACAGAGACATTCTGCTGCTGTGATGTACAGTGTTGTAGAGATGAACAGGTGGACAAAAAGAAGATGAAGAAGATGAAAATACATTAAGATGAAATTGTTAACTGTTAAACAAGAAACTAAGAAACAGCAGCGAATCAGTGAATGTCATATCAGAGAATGAAGGTCAGGAGTGCAGGACTGGTACTACAGGCAGAGAACACATCAGACCCATGGAGGAGGAGGAGGAGATCAGCTCCAATGAGCCAAGATGAGCCCTAGACTGCTCAGAAGCACTGCACCACCAGCCTGACGTCCTGTATACTATACTACAGATTACCGTTTTTAGATCTGAACAAAGGTAAAAGGAATATATCACAGTCAAACTACTGTGTCCGAGGGGCTTTTAAATATAAATGTAAATATATATAAATATGCAAATATACATAACTGATGCATTAAAGGCATCTTAAAAGTCAATCTCTCTCTCTCTCTCTCTCTCTCTCTCTCCACAGTTGGAGTGCTAAACTCTATCTGACTCCCAGTAATATTGTGTTGCTGACTGCTGTGGCGCTGATCGGAGTGTGTGTTTTTATCCTGATCATCATTGGAGTGCTGCACTGGCAGGAGAAGGTCAGAGCTACATACACACACACACACACACACACACACACACACACACACACACACACACACACACTCTCACA
>JAQMYM010000023.1:1937657-1953272 GCA_030014255.1 Parauchenoglanis ngamensis
GCCATAGCCAAATATTTATTTTTGTCTGTGTGTGTGTGTGTGTGTGTGTGTGTGTGTGTGTGTGTGTGTGTGTGTGAGAGAGAGAGAGAGAGAGATAGCATGTGTATGTATAATAACAATGAAATCCATTAAAATAAAAAAAAGGATTAAAATAATTTAAATGTAAAAGTGTATGGACATTCTGGCAATTAAATACATTTATGCTCAGTCTTTAAGTAGAATAATTGGAATGACAAGGCCAAACAAGTTATCGATTTAGACAACTTAAAACATGGCACTTTTTGTTTTAACTCATTTGGAAAGTGATCAAAAATATTAGAACATGTTTGGAACAGGTTTCTTGTTTCTCAGCTGTGCCCTGTTAGATTGTTTAAACAAGTAATAGCTTTAAATGTCTACTCTTGGTTTAAGCCCTGTGAAGCTTTATGGTCTTTTTGGTTTTACCTGGGAAGACTGCATTTGTTTTCAGAAAAGAAATCTGTCTAAAGACATCTTGAAAAAAGAGGGAAAATTGATCAGAGAAAAAAATTGTGCAATGTTCTTTTCAATGTTCAATGTTTTTTAAAAGTTGTTTAAATCATCTATCGTCACATATTCAACTTTTGACCTCAAACCTAAATGTTTTCAGTTTATAGTACAAACAAAAGAATTGGTTTTGCCGTTCCAATAATTTCAGAGGGGATAATAGATTTTATTATCTAGTAAGATTGTTGGTTGAAGGGATATTCCTCTATGCATTGAACAGGCTTCAAATAGATCACATAAAAACAATTTTTTTTGTATTACTTTGGAGGATATTAGATTTAAATAAAATACAATAACAAAATGCAAACCAGATTATTAGTGTCTTGTTTACAACATTTTATAGTGACACAGTTTCTCTTTACACAACTGAAGTGGTTGATCATTGACTCTCCTGAATTAAACCTTTAATCAAGACCAAATCCTTTTTCAAATGCAAGACCATAAACATAAAGCCTATCAGGATGTGACCTTATTATTCCCAATTGCTTTTTTCCAGCAACATTTAAGCTTCATGGCTTATGCTGGAAGCAGTTTGGGCTTTGTAAAATGTCCTCAAATTACTGTAAGACAAACAGATGTATTCCTCAAATAGCCCAAGCCCTAATCTTTTACCTTTAACTTTGTAATAGCTGTGGTATAACACACTCAAACTTAAATTTTCTGCTTTAGAATATGTACAGTCTATACAAGAAAACTCTATGTTTAATTTAAAACAACTTAAGGTGAATTCACAGAGGGACAGACTGTATGTTGTGCTGCTTATGGATAAATAATAATCGAACTTTAATAATAATAAAAATACCTCATAGCATTTTGTACAGAAAACGTATTTGACCAATAACATGTGAAATTATTTATATTTGGGAAAAAAATGCAAATATGTAAATACACACCTGTATCTTCCACCACATTCCACCTCAAAAAGGGAATTTCATGGAATACTACATGTTTTAGAGACCAAACATTGCTGTTACATCACACATGCTAGTAATACATTCAAAGACCGATTTTCTCTAATTAATGTAAACTTAACTTTAAACTGAATGTCTTATATTTTGCTCATGAAAATATACAGTTTGTTTTATATTATGTTGAAAATAACATGATACCAATATTAATGCTACTATATGTTTAATGCATTCAAAAATCTCCCCTGAGCTCTGCTGTTCAGAGACATGTCCTAACTGCGATAGGATACACACAACAAAACAGATGTAACCATTTCCTGCTCTTTACAGCATACACTTATGTTCCACAAAGCCCATGCCTCTTAGCCTAAACATGACTGCAAACCAAAACTTACCGATATGTTAGTGTGCTTAACTGTGTATGATGCATGCATGGCATCTTTTATAAGGCTAGAGAAAGAACTGGAAATTAGAAACATCTCATACGCCAGCTTGGAGTAAAGGAAATCAGCCACAAATGAGATCATGCATGCCAAGGAGAGTTTCACCATGGGGCAAAAAGGAAGAGGCAGATAAGAGTAAGGAGAAACCACTTAATGCTGCCTTACACAACTCTGTAGTGTGTGTGTGTGTATGTGTGTGTGATGCCTCAGGTCTGTGGTAAGGGAGCTTTAAAGGGCTGCATGCCTACAAGCAGCTGCTCATTCAAGCCGAACAGCGTTTTCTCTCCCTGCAGCTCCGGAGACAGGGACAAGACCTTGTGTTTCGGAATTTCAGAAGCACATTTCTAAATGGGATTAACAGCGCTGTCTTTCACAGCCAAGGACTCGTTCTTGCATCTGGAATATCATCCGAGGTGCCTTGTGTCATTTGTGGAAGAGATGGGATTAACCAGATCGCAGAAAAGTTGGGATTTCTGAGACAATCTGCACTGAAATGCATTGGATTGCATTACAAAGGATGGAAAGATAAAAAAATAGCTTTAAAAAAAGCTACAAAGGAAACAAACGGGTGAAAAACAGCAGCTTATAACAGGGAGAGGAAATGCACAGAGGTGAGTTTCTTTACGTGCATCAGTTCATGTGCAGTAGCCTGATGCGTCCTAAAAGAGTTGCTGCAAAAACCGCATCACAATGGAAGGCTGTGCATTAATATTATTTACACTCTGTTTATTCACGAAACCTGTCTCAATATATATCCAATAGCAGCCAGTTTCCCTGTCTAACAAGTTGCTAATGATTATAAATCAAGAAACGCCACCTACAGGTGTAGAATACTGACGAATAAACAATGCATTTGCTCATAAATGTAATATTTGTTTATGTTTGTGCTCGGCAGAGATTATTCATTTCTTTTTTTCACTTGTCTTGAATAAAGTCTGTTCGCTATGCCGTGAAGAAAGCACTAATGCACCGAACTATCCATGTCTAAGCCATTAAATTAATAGGGGTGAATGAGGAAATGCAAAAAAAAAAAAAAAAAAGCATAATTATTTCATGATATTTCAATATAGATGATGCATTTCACGCGCTGGTTTGTTATAGCTATTTTTGATTAATATGTCTAATATATCCGACTCCAGATCATTTCTGAGAGCATGCGTATTTTTCTAGTTTATCAAAATGAGTTCAACCATTATCATCAGCAATGGACTGCACAGCAGGACTGGTTATTTCTCTCGGAATCATTTGCACTCACGCGAGAGCGCACGGATTGCTCAGCGGATCGCTCTGTATCGTAGGCATGGAATTTAGTGCGCAATATGGTGTTTTAGATGGTATTTATTGAGCGAGCGTATTTTGAATGGTATTTATTGGGGTATTATGTAATTTTTAATGGTATTTAGTACTGTTGTACTGTGTTATGCGTGCTTGGTCGTGTCCTTTGTGCAGCGCTTCGTGTAACTTCGCTTTGCGCCACATCACCGAGAGCGCGTGCTGAAGTGACAGCTCCCGCTGCCTCGCGCGCGCAATTTGCCGTTAACCCTCCCGGGATTATATGCCAGGTTTCATTTCAGCGCCTCGCCTCCCGTTTGGTCTATTTTTATTTATTTATTTATTTATTTATTTATTTATTTATTTATTTATTGGCGTTATCCAGAAGCATGAACACACACAGCGGTAAGAGAAATTTATCAGCCGAACTTTGACATTAAAGGAACTCTCCACCGTGAAACCCCTTTAATATATTTATATTCAAATATTTCTGATGTGTTTAGTGATTCTGGTACTAATTAGTTGGTTAGTGCTGTATTTTCGTTATTCCTGTGAGAACTTGCAGTTGTGTGCCCTGCTGACGTCACAGGGTGACATTGCTAGTAATAAAAGAAGGAATTTCACTGATCTCATACATAAGACATAACATTTAGCTTTTGCATTAGATCCTAAAAACAAGACAGCAAGCACTTGTTGTCCCGCTTGCCATTTTCCAGCAATGTTGAACATTAATTAATTGATTAAATAATTAATGAGAAATCCAGCGTAGTAATGATGGAATAATACATTAGAGCAAACGCTGGAGTCCCAGTCCCGGAATACAGTGCAGCTATATGATGCTGTTGTGCAAGTGATCCAGCATGATAGGTTTGATGGTCGTATTAGCATTGAAAATTGAAGCTTTGGAAGCTGATATATTTAAGCAGAGTGTTAAGGTGAGTAAATAAGAGAGTTGGTCAGAGTAAAGGACTAAAGTGCTGCTGCAACACTCTTTTTAGGTAGAGATGAGCGATGGATAAATCCCATTGCACCACCTTCGGCAGGTAGACGAACAGCATTGTGGGTGATGTAGGAAATGTGTCACTTTAACCAAAGTGTTCATCAACATCAACAGTCAACATCAACAGTGTTGTACTTTTTGCTTGTTTTTGTTATAGTATAGATTGCCTGCATTACTAGGAACAAAAAAGCTTGTTTTATTAAGTTTACTCTGCATGACAGAACAAATAAGATTTTTTGTAAATGCAGACTTGTCTAATAAATATGGTCCAGTGCCTAAAAACCTGGACCTGGACCTGGACCATGCCTAAAAACCTGGACCTGGATTACTGTCATCATATTCCTGCTCCATGGCAGGCAGATTATTTAATCAATAAAGGAAAACCACTTCGCATTTTGCATCAGTCACTTTACTCAACCTTATACTCTCAGAAAAAAAGAGTTCTAAACTATGTTTTTCTTGTTGCTGGTGTGGTGCGCTTATCAATATACCTGGAAATGTGTATATAGTGTACCTAGGTAAATAAATGGACCAGAATTACCTTAATTTTAAAGATACAACACATACAAGATGACAGTGGATATAATTTAATCATTACAGGTAATCTACTCTACTCGACCCTGAATAAATCAACTCTGTGGTCATGCCATAAATCAGGTTATTGGCACTTCTGTTTGACCTATGATCACATAGACAACAGGCCACACCCCCTCATCAATGGCATTGGAGATGCTTAGCGAAGGAATGCAGGAGCTCCAGGATCTTGTGTAGTTGCATGTTGATAAACTGAACTTCAAAGATAATGCCTTAAAATCCAATAAATGAAATCAGATAGGCCTTAAACTAAACTTCATCAATGTTAATGTGAGGAGGAGAGGATAGTTTAGCCTCAACTGCAATTATGCTCAATTCTAATAGTATAAAATTGCTTACTGGAGCTGTTCTCTTTATATGCAATTATTTCAATGGGTTTTTCATGAAGAATGGGGAGAAACTAAAATCCTATTACATAGGAAATAATTAATGATATTTATCAGCACATGCAATTTATTATTATTATTATTATTATTATTATTATTATTATTATTATTACATTTTGCAGATTGCACCTTTAAAGGAACTTTAGGCATTTCGTAGGAATGTTAATTGATCTAGGTCAGTTAATTGTGAGTGGAGTTATTCTAAAAATGATTTTCTGATTACAATTAAATGTCTTATTGTGTTTATTTCTAAACTTCTTAAACCAAGCAGGAACAGAGAACACCTTTACACATCATCAAAATTTTTAGAACAAGAAATAGAACTAGAAATGCACCAAATGAAAGTGAGCTAACTATAGTTTTGCCCAGTATGAATTACTTTCTCATTTAATTAGTGTCTCTCATTTATCATTTATTTAGCGCTGAGTAGCTACATTAAGTCAATATGTATAATTGAAATGACCCATTCAGTGGAAAACTGCCAGTGGGTTCATTAGTTCAGAATTAGTTTAGGGTTTCTATTATAGCTCTTATAGCTTTTCTCAATTTGCTGATGCTTTTAATCAACTCACACTTTTAGAGCTATCTAAAATAAATAAATCAGAGACCTATAAGCTTAAAGGTTTAAAGCAGAAATTAAAGGTAACTTCTCTGCAATCAGAGAGAATTTAATGTTGAAATTCATATAAAATTTATATTTTATTTCACACCCTGTAGGTAAGTACTCACCTTCGAGTAGGTCAATGCAATTAACTGAATCATATCGACTCATATAAGTCCATAATAGCCTGACGAAATGTCCCTTTAACCTTGATTAAATTAAAGCCCCAGTCCTGTCGCTGTCCCCAAACCAAAGCTGTCAGAGCCGTTACTTCAGAAGACGTCTCTGATTTCTGCACCGTCTGCCAGCTGCAAAAGGTCTGGCCCGATATTATCCCGGCTTTCCACTTGATTTGCTTGTGAGTCTGAGACTGTCGGTGCAGTGACAGATAAATCACATACAGTTAGAGGCTTATCAGCGAAACACACGGCTAGTTTGGTGAAAAGTGAATATGGGCATTAAAGCTTATCGCCACATTAATGCTCCGTCTCGCACAGGAGAGCTGAATACGGAACAGCCTTTAGAGATATTTTATTGACCTACTTCAATTATGCTTGGGCTGATTTTAGAGCGAGGAACATACTCAGCAGATTATCTCTTATGACTCTGAATGTTCCTTTACCATCTGCTTTTATATCCTTTACTGCCAGAGGCAGGAGCAGTGTATAAATATAAAAGAAGTGTGCTGCAAAAAACAGTATCTTTTATACCATGGAACTCACAGAAGCAGAAATTGACTTGAATTGGCTAATAAAAATGTATAATTTGCATGTTTAAGCTCTGTTCTGTGTGACGTCACATGATGTGACATGACACGTAAAGTTGAAAGTAGTTAAGCCATTTCGAAAAGCTTCCTCATTGTCTGTTGTCATGGTGCGTGGGCTGTAATAGGGGACTCCGTGATCGATGTTCTCATATGTTTTCTCTACCCACAATGCCCCTGGCCTCTGACCAACGGATGGATCAATCCTGTCAAACGTAACTCTTCACACACACTTAGAGATTATAGAGCTTCATTTTAGTGTCGAGCAAGTTGTGGGAGCTTGAGGCTATCACACATACACATACACACACACACACACACACACACACACACACACACACACACACACACACACACACACACAAAGCAATCACTTATCTCTATTATGGACATTAAGGCGAGTGTTAATTTGGACCACAGGGAGCTAACCTTTTTTCGCATCTGTATTTTTCACGTATCCGTGATTGTTCATATTTTTCATGAATAATCACACAATGGATATGCTGATCCTTGACCACACCCAGTGGCATGACATTGAGTGTTCCATTTAGACCTGAACCGAGTGCAGCAGATTTCTGCAATTAGCCAACCAAAGAAGACACATCTCTGAGTTCATATATAAAAATGTTGGTGTCCAAGTGAGCCCTTACAGGTACTTGAGAGCAGGTCTGATTGAGCGTGACTTTAAGACCATATATGAGAATGTCAAGAAGAAAATGTCTTAATGATTACATATACATTTATAGTACCAAAGAGATAGTGATGCAGATCAGGTGAGAATTTAGATGACCCAGATGTGGCGTAGTACTCTGGATATGGAGACCTAAATTTCGGGGCATTTCATTTATGCACAAGGAATTTTTGAATAATTTTGGTCTTCCCTCTTTCACCTCTGAATACTGCTGCTCCAGTAGTTCTGGTCTGTTCCTTTGGTGTACTGTTATGAAGCAGGTCAGGTTTTATGAATTCACAAAATGTAGCACCAGGTCCTTATTATCCTATAGGACAGTAGAAAAAGAGACACAGAAATGTTCTGGACATGTTTTCATAAATGATTTATCTACATAAACTTTTACATAAACAAGGCAGTTTAGCTTGAATTTGAGTTCACCACCCTCAGCTCAGTAGCCCAATGCATTAAATACTGAGCTACAGGTTCTTTGTCTAGTTTCCAAAAAAAAATGCCCAATCAAGGGTTTTATTCCTGCCTCATTCTCTGCGTTCCCGGGATCCACTGTGGTCCTGATCTGAAGATCAGAATATACTAAATAGCATTACTATTAACAGCAGATAGGAAAACCATGAATGAACCATGCAGAGATACTGAGTTAAAACAATTTGCAGTCAATTTTCACTTTGTACCTTTGAAGCACTGAAGAAGTGATTCCTGTTCTATCCCCCTCACTGCACACACACACACACACACACACACACACACACACACACACACAGACACATACTCACCACCACCACCACCATTGTCATTGCTGTTTTATGTATTGATGCTGTTGACTGAGTTTCATTTTTCCCCAGCTTGGATTCTTCTCATTGTGATAGAAGAGGGCTTTGCTCTGGCACAAAAAATCAGAGGTATGGTTCCCAGCATGTGTGAGTGGCATTTAATTATTAATTATGTAATCAAATATTTTGTAGATAGAATAATCATCCTGGTTTAATGATCATTCTGGAAGAAAAAAATGTAAGAATCTGTCAGGGCTGGAAATATGTCTGCTGTATGATTGTCACTCTTCCAGGCCATTAGCTAATGTTCTAATCTTCTCGAGTTACTAAATAAATCTCCATAATCCTTCTTCACAGAGACGCAGAATGAAGATGGACCTCCAGCCAAGAACGAGCAGTGTGGCATCTGGACCAAAACCATCAGTGGAGGCCAGTTCATGTCCCCCAACTACCCCAACACCTACCCACCTAACAAGGAGTGTGTCTATGTCCTGGAGGGTGGGTAAAAAAAACAAAAAAACCCACACACACATACACCTCTATGGATCACCACATTATCCAATGGCCTAGTCTTTCTTCATTGTCAGACAGACAGGAGTTATTAATTAACACAGAGTGATTAATGTTGACCTCAAATAAACAGCGACGACATCATTTATAAAAGCCTCTCGAAGGAAACTTTGCTCCACCATCCTGACCAATCAGGGCCAACCTGACATTTGTGGGCCATATGGCACTTTTTTTTTTTTTAACACTTTGTACCAGAAAGCTGTGCTCTTCTAAATGTCTCAGTGCTGTGTGACACAATCCCCTTTACAGAATAGACTGCTGGTGTAAGAGCGCCCCCTGTTGAACAGCTGCTAAATAATTCAGTGATAAAGAGAGTAAAATCATCATCATATTAAAGATACGTTATATAAAGTTGATTGACATGACCTTTTGGCCCTTGGATGGTATTAAATTTTATACAAATTGTTGAGTTGGATTTTGCACCAAAAGCCAAAAAAACCCAACCCACTATTTGTTTTTTAACAAATCACAAATGACATAGTTAACAAGAAACTTGTTAATTGAAAATTACATTTTTCCTAAAGGTGCTATAAAATCCTCTGGAGAATGTATTATTACATAGGAATTCATCAAAATGATAGTATTGGTTTTTATCTAATCAATAAGTTAAAAAAAAATAATTAAAGGATGATAAGATGGCAAATGTATTTTATCTGATTTTTAATCTAATGAAATAAAATGTTTGTTTAAATTTAGTAAATTTGAGATGTACACAGTTAAGTTTTGGGAGAAAATCTTAAAATAATTGATTTTAAGAAATGTTTATCTTTGAAATATGACAGATTATACTGTTCTTATTCAGTCAGCATCTTCAATAGAGAAAGTGTATAAATACTCTATATTGCATGTGTAATAACCAATGAACCAAATCAGCTTTGATTATATAGAATAAACATCTCTTGGCTCAAATATGAGAGAAAACTCAAAAAAATGTATTTTTTTAATCAGTGCTGTGCAGATTGCTTTTGTTTCCTCACTTACACTTTATAACAGCTGACTATAAAGCCGTATGACGGATTATCAGGTGTCAGCTGTCATAAAGGCTGACTCAAGTAACATAGAGAAGATGTGTTATGACATTTTCTGGGCTGAGCTCAGTGTAGCCTACTTCTGCTAGGTCAGAGTGAGATGAGGGTAATCGTGTGGCATAACCTGCCAAATGAGGTTAATAGAAAGTTTAAACAAAGATAGGCACACTGAAAAATCTTGAGAGCTGTCTTCATCCCACACACAACTACATAAATATAAATGTAGCTAATGAGGTGAAAATTGTGGTGTTAAATGGTGTCATGGTATGGTGGTGTTGTTACACATATTAATAAAATTCATGTGAATAGTAAAATATAAAGAGATATCTCCAGAATTATTGGTGATCTTCAGTAGAATATACAGAATTTTGAAGTGACTGCTTAAAATATTACACAATTAATATGATGTTATGTTTAAAAACAAATTGGACAAAAATAACTATGGCATCTGTGTATGTTTAAGCTCAAAATATCAGTCATTGCATGTGTCATTCATTTCTGCTCATTTTCTTGAAAGTTGCCAATAATTCTGCAGATGATCGCATAATGAGACTTATTGGATCCGACTGTGTGCTCACAATGATGTGCATCATTTTTGGAATACATCTCCATATTCCCATATAAGTACAGTACAAAAGTTAGCACACATTGCATCATCTTTAAAAGAGTCTGTGTGTGTGTGTGTGTGTGTGTGTGTGTGTGTGTGTGTGTGTGTGTGTGTGGGCGGAAGGTTGAATCCATTGGTATTATTATATTGACCCCCTGAGTCTGCTGAAGTGTGCTTTAGAGTGATGTGAGCATGATGGCTTGCAGCAGTAAAAGGTTAAATCACACTACATGGTGCGGCTGTGTGCTTCCCACGCGTTCATCGAAAAAAGAAGAAGCTAAATCACATTTTCCATTCTCACTTCTCCAGCTTTGCCTCGCCAGAGAATCCAGCTGGTCTTCGACAAAAACTACTACATCGAGCCCTCGTTTGAATGCCGATTCGATCACCTGGAGATAAGAGATGGTCCTTTCGGTTTCTCTCCACTCATCGACCGTTACTGCGGGCCGAAGAGCCCCGGCGTGGTCACCTCCACCGGTCGCTTCATGTGGATCAAATTCACCAGTGATGAAGAGCTCGAGGGCCTTGGCTTCCGTGTCAAATACACCTACATAGCAGGTGGACCACTGATTCACTGTAGCACTCAGATTACATAATTATTGTATTATGTCTTGTTAATTAAATATTTGTACTGCTTTACAATAACATCACCTTATGTTGGGTTCATAAGACATTAAGTGCTTAACCTTTATTACAGTATTATTAAAGAGTCTTATTGGTTATGTGCTCACTATTTATGCTCCACACTTCATTTGTATTTTAGAAACTTAATACATAAATACTTAAATATGGGTTAAAAATTCTCATATTTTTTCAAATTTAAAACTCTAAAGATGTCTCCACATTTAATTTGTTCCTCCAAATTGTTATTTATTTTTAATGACCATCATGTATATTTTCCTGGGAACTCTAGAAATGAAGGCTGACATTTTAGAGTGAAATGTCTCTATAAATATTTTTATATTTAATATCTTTTTTATTACGTTTTTACGTTCTGTAACACTCAGGGTTAGCTTACTCTAACCCTAACCCTAACTCTTGTTAATAAACTGTTGAATCATGTGTTAAATTGGAAATGTTTCTGTCCATGATCTAGCATCTCTGCTTTAACACAATATTACTTTTTTGGTTAAAAATTTTAGAAATACATTTATATTAAAATATAAGCTGTCACACCAGTGAATACTAAATATAACATGGTATTTTGCTGTGCTGCTGTCATTTCAGTGTGTTAGCCTTCTGCATGATAAACAGGTCAAATAAGTCAAACATTAAATGCAGTCTATTTAGATCAAGCCTCAGATTTTCCTGATTGAGCTTCAGCGCCTGCAGCTGTTCTAAACGTGACTTCCTTAGCAGCCTGAAACTCTGCACTGCGATATCTAACTGATGCCATGTCTGTCTTATCATTTCAGACCCGGATTTTAAATTGCACGTGGGTGGACTCCTAAATCCGATCCCGGGTAAGCCTTTCCATCTTTCACTGCCTCATTCAATTCCTCCTGAAGAGTCCTCTGTGTTGTGAGGCCGACAGCCAGCTATCTTTTACCAGCACTCTCCACTCCTCCATCCATCATGCGGGCTATCTTTGCTTGTCTGCAATTCTGTCAGTCTTATTTTCACCCCCCGGGTCTACGATTCTTCTTCATCAATTCATCTTCAACCTCCATTTACGCTCAATTCTCCCTTACCCGTATTTCTTCTCCGATATTTCTGCTGCCTGCCTCCCTTTCAGTTCTTTGTCTTTACATTGATGATTTCAGATTGTCAGTTCGAGATCAGTGGCTCAGATGGGCTTGTTCGCTCCAGCCAGGTGGAAGAGGAGGAAAAAGTGAAACCCGGCGAAGCTCTGGACTGCATCTGGACGATCCGAGCACCTCCTCATTCCAAGGTGACCTTCATTGGTTCATCTCTGTCATTACGCACACCCCAAACCCTGGCCACCATGAATCCCAGCCTTGATTAGACCACAGGGGATTGCCAGGCCCCCGACCGCTCGCCTGTGATGAGGAGACTGTTGAAGGCGAGCTTAAATTAGCAGTGCAGAGCTAGCAGGTATTCGGCCGATGAGGCAGAAATAATGGAAGCGCAGACTCAGCAGGAGCATGAATAAGAGTTGGGGTGGAAGGATGTAAGATGGCAATGGGATTGAACACATTTACACACTTTTACACTCAACAAACCAAACAGAGGAGAACATTCAGCATGTTTCAGACATATTATTAAACAACAAGTGTACTCTAGCTCATGCTTTCTTTACTTTGATGAGTGATAATAATTGAATCTTTCAGTGTTTTTTAACTTCGTCCCATAGATAGACAGACAGAGATGTGTAGAGAAATAGAGGCTGGTTGAATGATGGATGGATGGTTGGATGGATGAATAGAAAAACAAATAGCTAAACAACCTCTTACACAGACAGCTTGACAGTTGGATGGAGGATTGGACAGATGGATAAATGATGGATGATTGATGGACTTATAGTAGGATGGATGGATAGTTGTATTAATGGATGGACAGACATATAATTTATCTCCAAGAAAGGCTTGCAATTAGATGGTTGGTTGGATGGATGGATGGATGATGGTTGATCAGGTTAGGGTTAGGTGGATAGATGGATGGATAAAGGGAGGGATGGACAGACAGGACAAACAGATATTCGATTCCTGAGTATGAATCATATTTTATTTGATAGCTTCAGTTTTGAAAATCTTATCCAAACAGTAATGAAAGTTATTACAGCAACGTTTGCTGTCCTGAACTCCAGGCCACAAATTGTTGGGTATCATCAGGATTCGAACTCCTAAGTAACAAAACAGAAACATTTTCTGCTGTGCCACTTAGGAGCACTGCATGATAATTATCTTCTTAAATTATAATATCATTGTAACACACAGCTCTCAAATAAAATCCTAAGTAAAATAATAAAATATCCCACCCAGTACCTGTAGTGGTCGATAGCACACAATCGCAGCAGGATGTATGAATATGCACATAATAAGCCATCTGCACAATTGTGTACATTTGAACATAGGATACATGAGATGGTCAGAAGGATAACAGACTGATTGTTTTATGCTAAAAAAATTTAATAACTGTAATGTTCACTGTAACAATACCTAAAATCTAGAGTCCTAATGAGCAGACCAAAGTGGAAAAAAAATCAATATGAGTTTTGAGAATAAACACATTACGTAACCCAGACTCATAAAGAGGAATCATTCCTAGTTGACACCAGAGAGTGGGATTACCGTATGAAGACAACATAGCACACTGAGATTCACAAAGAGACTTAGATAAAACACATTAAAGATCCCAGGGATACAATAAGGAATGGTATCAGAAGTTTAGATAACTGTCATGGAGAACCTGCATGACATTTACAGAAAGAAAAATGAAAAGGTAGGACAGGCAAATATTGAAAGCGCAACTAATTTGATGCTAATTACAAGATTGTGTGTCTCTGGGCAGCCAGGAGCATTGTGAGGGTGGAAGACACACTCAGCTGGTTCAGAGTTGCTTTTGGCATGCATAATATTAGATATATTGTGTGTATGATAATTATATTGCAAGCTGAGCCTCCTGCAGTCCTGGCTCTAATAATCATGTAAATCCTGCTTTTGCATTTCTTCTATGCAGTGTGTGTCATAATAAATCATACTGTGATTCTCCACGTCACATTTGCAAGTCCACCACATCAACCAGGTTGCTGTTCATCTTAAGAAGCTGTTTCACATCTGCAGATCTACCTGCGCTTTCTGGAGTACCAGATGGAGAATTCGAATGAGTGCAAGAGGAACTTTGTGGCCATTTATGACGGCAGCAGTGCCATCGAGAACCTAAAGGCGAAGTTCTGCAGCACGGTGGCTAATGACGTGATGCTGGACAACGGAGTGGGAGTCGTACGAATGTGGGCTGATGAGACGAGTCGCCTCAGCCGCTTCCGTATGCTGTTCACGTCCTTTGTTGATCGTGAGTATATTTTAATAGCTGTGGTGGATAAGGGGCTATAAATGAAACAGATTTCAGATATACAAAATGGATGGATAGATGGATGAGGGGTGGGATAGATAATTAGATGGATGGATGGCTGGACTAACAGACAGATATAACAGAAACAGATATCTAGATAGACAGCTTCCCAAAAAGTCAGATCAAATGGATGGATGTATCGATGGATGGATGGTTTATTGGACTTACGGATGGATAATTATATAGATGGATGGGGAAACTGATAGCCCCCTAGAAAGACAGCTTGAGAATCAGATGGTTGTGTGGATGGTCAGATTGATAGGTTTATGGATAGATAAATCTATGGGTGGATGGGGGGTTGGATGGTTTGATACATTTATGGATTTATTGATAGATAGATGGATGGCTAGATGGTCAATTGAATGGGCAATAAATGGATTTATGGATGTATGTATGTATGGATGGATTGGTGGATGGGTGGCTGGATTGATGGATTATGGATGAATAACTAGATTGATGAATGGGTAGACATCAATTATCCATCCATATACACTACCAGTCAAACTTTTGGACACACCTTTTAATTCAATGTTTTTTTCTTTATTTTTATTACTTAAATGACACTTCATGTCTTAAAGTAATGATGGACTGTTGTTTCTCTTTACTTAGTTGAGTCTTTGAATAATATGGATTATTATTAAAGTGGTCAAATAGGGCAATTTACTCTATTTTTTACTATTTATTATTTACTGTCAGATGCATTAATAAGGCAAGAAATTCCCTTAATTCACTTTTGACGAGGCACACCTGTTAAATGAGAAGTATTCCAGGTGACTACCTCATGAAGCTGGTTAAGATAATGCCAGTAGCGTGCAAAGCTCTCATCAAGGTAAACTGCCTACTTTGAAGAACACTTTAATACATTATTCTATATATGTGCTTCTTGTGTTAGTTCATAGTTTTGATGTCTTCATTATTGTTCTGCAATGTAGAATATAGTCAAAATAAAGAAAAAACAAACAAACTTTTGATTGCTACTGTACATACATGCATGAATACGTACACATGTTTTCATCATTCATACATACATACATACATACAGGGAACCCTTCCTTTTACAGTCCCCTAACTAGTAGGTATTTACCCAGTAAGTATATGGCAGATAATAGTACATTATTGGGTAATAAACACAGGTAGTAAGAAGGTAAATATAGAGAAACTACAAATGAAATAGTAGTAGTGATTGTCTAATTAACACATACATATATGTGTTCATGCCTACATGTACATTAAAGAGTGAAAGAGTGAAGATATTTTGAAGATGAAGATCATGCATACATACTCATACAAGTTAAATGCTTACATACATTCATGCACACGTACATGTACATGTTGAATTGCAGTCTGCAGTTTGTGAAGATTAAAATATTGGTGCAAATATTTCATAATTTGTTAGTCATTAAAGGCTGAATGAGTGAAGATTCT
>JAQMYM010000023.1:1953372-1977022 GCA_030014255.1 Parauchenoglanis ngamensis
TTTTTTGTTTACTACATAATTCAGTATATGTGTTGCTTCATAGTTTGAGGTATTCCGTATTGTTTTACAATGTAGAATAGTAAACAACAAAAAAAGAAAAACCTATGAAACAGAAGGTGTTTCCAAACTTTTGACTGGTAGTGTACATATTGAGAATCAGACAGACTGAGAATCGATTGTTAGATGGTTTATTGTTATTGGATGGTTTATTGGATGGATGGATTAATGGTTTGATACACTTATGAATAGATGGCCAGTTGAATGGGCAATAAATGGATATATGTATAGACGGATGGATGGATAGATAACTAGATGGATGGGCAGAAAGGCAGCCTCATAGAAAGACAGAATGAAAATCAGATGGTTAGATGCATGGCTGTGTGACAGATGGATAGATGAAATAAATAAATAGATGATAGATGGATTCATGAATAAATGGATAGAAAGATGAATGGATAGATAGATAGCTAGATGGATGAATAGGCAGACAGACAACCTCCCAGAAAGACAGGTTGACAAATAGATAGATGAATGGATGATAAAAGGACAGATGAATGGCTGGATTGAATCTTTACAGGAATTGGGCAATTTATCTTAATTTGGGTAGAAAATGTTAGCAAACAAAAATTTATATTTTAATTATTTAGTGCATGTTTACCGTTAAGCTGACATCTTTTATTTATTCATGCAAACATAAAAACAAATCTGAGGCAAAATCCTAAATAATGTTAATAAAATTAATAAAATGGCAGAATATTTGAATTTTATATGATGTCCTTCTGTCAGTTTCTTAGCTATGTACAGGTCTTATATTTATACAGAAATTAGATTATTTACTAATTCATGAAGGGTTTAATTTTTTTCTATTATTTTAGTGTGCAAGCATCAGAACTCCTGATGCTTGTCTACAATATTGACAATAAAAGTCTGCTTAAAATCTATTTCATAAATTAGCACTAAAAATGTATGCCATTTGCTAATGAAAATAAACAAATAAACCCCCAAATAAAATAATTTTTTTCTGTTGGAAAGCTTTTGCAAATGCAACAGTCCCTCTCCTGAGAGCATACATACATAACATCATCTAAAAATTGCTGGCCATTAGTTCATGTCGCTTGCCTACCAGGCTTCATGCATGATTCATTGTTATGAATTCTTTATTTGACTTTCACACACAGGACCATAACTGATAACTCAACATGGCTGCATATTCAACCTGGCAGAACTGAGATTAAGGTTCCAAGTATTTTATTTTATTCTAATTTGCCCTGGGTGTTATTGCTATGATTGAATATGAAAAATATAAGGGACTAAATGCATAAATAAATTTCAGTATCCTGAAATATGGCAATTAAAAATGAATGCATAGCTTGCTTTGGTGTGGCCTCCACTCAAGGAAATTTGAGAGACAAGTAAAAAAAAATCAATTCCCATGTAAAACAATCATCTTTTCATCTGTTTTATTTATTTTTTTATGCCACTTACATACCATGGGTTGTGAGTTTTCATGTCAAACCAACAGGTTAGTTTTAGTTTTTAGGCAATCATACATATACTGGTAAGGTGGTTAAAGATATTATACACTAATGAGGCTGTAATTTGGATTTATACCACAGCTCTATTGAATTCTGCACTATTGAGTTCCTGCACTAACATAAATTATATTTATATTAATGCACTGTTTTTGTTACCTGATTGTTTCTATAGTAACAGCTAATTTGCAGAGAACTGTATGATGGACGTTTTTTAAAACAGATTTTTAAAAAATGTGTTGTAGTTTTTAAAAACAAAAATATATAATCATAGATATGTTGAAGCTTTCTGTTAGGAGATGCTTATGTAACATTTATGAAAGGAGGCTCCAGTGGCAGCGCTTCCTAACAGATGGGAAGTGTTTACGCTTTGTGGTTTCTCGCTAACATGACAAGCATTTTGTTTTGTCAGAGAAAAAAGAGAGGCTGATGAGGGAATGACTGTTTAAAGTTCTTTTACACTTCTTTTTAAAGTGAGAATAGAAACTCTCTTGTTTTGATTTTCCATTGGTTAAAATGTATGATATGACTTTGATTAATGAATAAAAAATTTTAATAATTGGCAAATTGCTACGGTATAAGAGGAATAAAACACTTCAGGGTGGTACCAGAGTGGAATGGAGTGGAATGGAATGGATTGAATGGATGAATGGATGGATGGATGGATGGATAGATGGATGGATAGATAGATAGATAGATAGATAGAATGCCTTTATTGCACATTTCTTGCACAATGAAATATTCTCCTATAACAGCACAACATTGTGTGATATTCCTTACTTACAATATGGTGGAATTGTTTTAACATTTAATTATGCTATGTTGCATTAATTTGGCAGTTTCATCAGTAGACCAGAGATATAACTGGTACAGATTTTTCCAGCACATTTTTGGCATGCACCATTGTTTGTATTGCCTTTAAACTATAGTATTAGTTGTTAGTATTAGTATTAGTTGTTATTAGTTGTATATATCAAGTTACATCACAACCCCTGAACAGAACTAGCAGGACTTGACCAGAGAGCTCTAATCCAGCTTTAAACTTTAAGACCCAGTACAGATTATGGAAGTTCTGAAACCTCATTTATATTTCATCCTTTAATGTGCTCCAGGCAGGTGGCACTGCAGCACACAGAGCCATGAAATATATAAAAGCTAGATCTGCCTTAGCCCGCAGCATTACACTCTGATTTTAGCTCTCAGTTATATATTACTGTACACGAAAGGTAAAGTGATGTAGCAAAGCGCAACAGTTTTCTACCTGCATAGTCAAAGCCAATGCAGCTTTGGGTTTGGAAATGTAATGTTATGGAATGTTCTAAAATGCATAATGTGTTTAATGTACCAAAACAAAGATACGTGACACTAAATCTCTTAGACACTTTTTTCCCCAAAAATACTATCTACTACCCAAAGGATAAAAAAGTAATCGGAAAAATTTATTGAAATAAAGGGACCTTAAAGCACCAGTGTACTGACAGTAGATAGTAGTTATGATCAATAAAATGTGAGAGAAATTTGGGTTGGGTTTTTAGGTTGATGCGTTCACATGTTAAGCCACGTTAAGCTGTTTATTAAAATAGTTTACAAAAAAAATCTTATGTGCTGATGGTGTCATTCTTGTGACAGTAGACAAATATAGTGTTTCTAGGTCTCTTTTATAACACATTAAGACACATTAAGCTGTTTCCAAATACACTTAACATGAAAATGATTTTCTTTTTGAATGACTGATTTGTTCTTTGGGCAGTGGAGAGATCTGGACAGACTTGTTCCTTGTTTTATTCCACATTATGCCTTTTTTGTTTTAAGCATCTCCATGTTGTATTCTTTTAGCTCACCTGAAGATCTAAATGCAAGAGTTAAAAAAAGATCGACTAAGATAAGTTGTTGTTGATGAAGTGTGCCTTGTGAGCAGCTCAGAGCTCACCAGCAGTTAAAATCCATTCTGACAGAAGTGTAAAGTTAATTAAACTTAATGCCATTACACAGACGCGATATCAAAAAAGGCCATTACTCTCGCTCAGCCTTTTTTTTCGCTGTGCAATTCAGAAAAGGGCTAGCACATTTTCCAGGCTAATGGATCAGATTTAATGGAAAGAAGAACATCATTTATCTGCCTTTGATGAATGAAAAAAGGTAAATGAGTTTTTTCCCCCTCAGTGTAGTCATTTGGCAGGACCTGTGTTTGATATCTGCATTTTTTAAATGCTGTGCATAAATTGCTGATAATTACAGCTAAGCGACTTGCTCCAGTGCTAGTCTGTATTATTTGTATTAAATGGCTGGATAATCAGTGGAATTAACGCAGAGTTGTTTGGTCAGTGCTGTAGCTCAAAGCGCATGGTGTGACCTTCATCTCAGAGGTAGCAAACAGCATCGGAGCAGCAGGCTGAAACCTGGCAGCTGCAGCTGGATTTATTGCCTCCATCAATCAAACGGTGAACAAACTCCACCACAAACTGTGTCAATGAAGGAAAGAAAAATAATATTACTGCAGCTCGCTCTCAGAGCTCGAGACAGATGTTTTTATATTCATAATGGTTCCTGATAGACACTGTATTCCGGACGAAACGTCGTAGTCCTGTGGGAAGTGAGGTCAGTTCTGAAACGTGTTCAGCACCGAGAGCTCCGTATGTTCCTCTCAGTGGACGAACAAAGTCCAATCTAAAGCTGTAACAGACACATTAATCTTTATAAAGCAGAGAAGCAGCTCGTGCTGTCTCTGTGAATGTGCTGCTGATAGAGAGAGAGAGAAAGAGAGAGAGAGAGAGAGCAAGTCTGATGCTCCACACCTGTCTCTCACCCTCATATTCTCTCTTTCTATCTCTCTCTCTCTCTCTCTCTCTCTCTCCCATTTTCAGTGTCTCTCTTTTCAACATTTTCATCTCTTGATTTATAGTCTACACTCTTCTGCTGTCCTTGTGGTGGACCCTTAAAGGTTTTGTGTAGAATCCTACAACCAAGTGCTTTCATATCAGAAAAGAGCTCCCTTTTTTTAAATATAAATAAGAACCCTTAATTATCCAATAAACCCTTAAAGAACCCTCAAAAACCCTATTTTTCTCAGAATGCATGTATTAACATGTATTAACAGAATCTGACAGATATTTAAGAATGAGCTAAACTGTCTTGGTACTTTGTACACTTTTAAAAAGGAAGGGTTCTTCATAGGTTTATTGGATATTAAGGATTCATAAAGGGTTCTAGCTTTAGTGTTCTTTTGATATAAAAAGAGATTGTAGTACATAAAACCTTTAAGGGTTACCAAAGAGGGACAACCAAAGAACTCTTAATGCTTTTAAATGTGTTTATAACATAGAAAATAAATAAGCTGTTTAAAACAGATCATCTTCTTCCCTTCCTTTTATTTCTCCTTTTCTTTATCTCTCTATCATCGCTTGGTCTCTTTCTTTCACTTCTTCATTATCTCTTACTCTTACTTTCCTTTTCTGCTCTCTATTTCTCATGATCTTTTCCTTCTCTTCCATTTCCTTTATCTCTCCATCTTGTTTTATCTCGGTCCTGCTATCCTTTTCTTTCTCCCATTCTCCCTTATAATCCTTATATAATGTAATAATTACTATAATAATGTAAATAATTGCATTATTTTTAGTTTCTGATTTCTTTCTCTCCCTTCCATTTCTTCCCTCTTTTTTCTGTTATTCCCTCTCCCAGTGTTCTCTCTCTTGCATTCCCATACTTTCTGTCACTTATTCTCTTGTTCTTGTTATTTTCCATCCCCCATTATTCACTCCATTTCTCCCCCTCTCTCTGCTTCTTTCTGTCTATCTGCCTTTCCCTCTCTCTGTCTTTCTCTCCCATGCGCATAAGCTCTCTTCTAATTTTGTTTGCTTTCCCTTTTTCCCTTTTTATGTAACATTTTGCTCATGTATATTATATTCTAAAGATTTCTATGTCATATTCAGTTTTCTATTCCATATTTGCTCATCTTAAACCTGTTTGCTCACATCCTTTAATTTTTTTCCCTCTGTCTCTTATTCTCTCTCCCATTTTTACCTCCCATTTTTGCTCTCTTTTTTTTGGTTTGGCATTCCAATTCCTCTTTTGCTCTTTCTATGATTCTTTCTTCTCATTGTCTTTGTTACTTTATCATTATCTTGTCTGCTTTCTCTCTCTCTCTCTCTCTCTCTCTCTCTCTCTCTCATTTAACTACACAATGCACGTTGTCTCACACACATCAGACTCAGTGTTCATTTAGAAGCGAGAAGTAGTTAATGAGTTTGGAAGCGAAAGTGGTGGAGAATCTGCAGCTCACTGCATGTTACGACCTCTTCATCCCGCTGTCACATGCAGTTAGACACATTTGAAAAACACGCATTAGAGTGTGTGTGTATGTGTATCTGTGGCTAATGTTCAGCATTCAGCAGAGTTTTGATGCCAGTGAAGGAGATTTGCTGGGGAGTGAGAGTGAGGAAGAGTGTGGAACTAAGAGAGAATGTGAAAAAGACATGGTACTTATTTAAGATCCATGATGGAGAACAAGAAGTCAGAGAGAGATGAGAGCAAGGGAGAGAGGAGGAGGAGGCGGCGGAGGTGTAGGAGTCGAAGTTCGCTGAATCAGCCAAGGATGTTTTTTTCTCTACAGCCGACACGTCACTTTCCATTACCCACGCATCTCTCTCGTTCTCCATTGCTCTCTCGCCCTCTTTCACTCGGCTGCTTTTCTGTCTTCTTTCTTTCTGATCTTGATAAGTAAACCTACCATACAGGTCACTGTGTAGGTGTTCAATTACTGTCTGTAGCCCATCTGCAATGATGTAGAAAATATTGGCACCCCTACACCCCTCTGTCTATCAAATGAGAGGAACTACCACAGGAGCACCGCATTGACCTTGACATTTAATCAAACTGTTCCTTTTTCAGTCTTGCATTTTATTATTTTTTTTATGTTGTGTATCCACATTGAAGCCACAAGATACTAAATGAAGGTCACAGATTTGTAATGTGTCTTTATGAGATGTAGGCTATTAAATTCACTGTTTTAAGTTCTCAAATTTATATAAGGAAAGTCAGTGGTTTGGATCATTCGATGCAATCTCCTGTAAAGAAAAATGACAATGGTTTAAAGGGTAATCTGACTGAGAACATATCTGATATACCTAAAGCTCACTTTTAAGTTAATTCATAACATTATACAAAAAAAAAACATTAATTCCTTCAGCTGAGCAATGTCTCTGACTAAGTTGGGTCTCCTCTGATGTCCCCCTTGTAAAAAAGAAAACTGTTATCTATGTTTTATAATGACTGTACTATTAATTAATAGTGTTATATTTATGGCCTTGAATGCCATTTACATAAAACTGTTGTTATTATGGTTACATTAAACTGTCAGAAAGTGTATCAGGACTTACTGCTCCTCACTTGAATCGATGTCATGCAATTTCAAAATCTTCATTACAATCTTGCATAAATGAGACTCACTACTTTCTCACACACCTCCCTATGTGCAACTTCTGAATAGTGCTTAAGCCTGTGCTTACAGCCCCTGGAATAAAATTTACATTTTTGTTCCATAAAATTAACCCTTGTACAGATCATTCTACACAACCTAAACAAGGACAGACTGAAAGCTATTTTGCTGTAGTTGTAATTTCTACATCTTTCTCCTCTCAGGTTGCCATTGTGTTGACAGTGTGGTCTTCTGTTTCAGCTCCTTGCAATGGAAACACCTTCTTCTGCCACAGCAACATGTGCATCAACAATTCTCTGGTGTGTAACGGCGTTCAGAACTGTGTGTACCCTTGGGATGAGAACCACTGCAAGGGTGAGTTTGTCCTTAAATTAGCTTCTGGTGGTGCAGACCAGACTGACATTTGTGGAATGAACTTTGCCTCTGGCCACTGTGTTATATAAGTAGATCAGCAGCAGAGTTTAGGTGCAGTCACTCAGTAATGCAGAGCTGTTTGGAAGAAGCTGTTCACTGTAGCTGAGCAGAGAGATGGGCAGTGACAGAAAAGGTTGCTTGAAGTGCGTTTTCTTATGACTAATAAACAGATGGACATCAGTCATTACAATGTGATCTCACTCTCAATGTGCAATGTATCTTTAATTTTTATTTATCTTTCTATTGTTTCATCTATCTATCTATCTATCTATCTACCTGTCTGTCTGCATGTCTGTCTGTCTGTCTGTCGGTATGTCTGTCTGTCTGTCTGTCTGTCTGTCTGTCTTTTTCATCATCCATCCATGTATACATCCATCCATATATTTATATATCTTAGCATATTGCCAAAAAATGGAAAATTAGATCTCTTAACAGTACCGCAGTTGTGCCTCTAGGGAACCTTTAAAGGTTCCATGTGGATCTCTAAAACACAGTGTGTCCCAGTTAGAAAGGTTTCCAAATGCAAGATAATTATCCAATGGACCATTAAAGAAGAAGTTAATTGAAGAGCCATTTTTTAAAGAGTACAATCTATGTATCTGTCTGTCTGCCTGTGCATTTGTTGATCCATCATATCGTTTATCCAGATTTATGTTCTTAGAAACCCCTCAATGCTCTATATAGAATCATACAACATAGTGTTTTCCTATCAGAAAATGTTCCAAGTAGAACCATTTTGGAAGCTATGGACCCTTAATCACCCAATTACCCTTTAAAGAAAGACGAACCCCTGAATAACTTTTTTTTTAAGATTGCAACCTGTCTGTCTGACTAACAAAATCTTTCCCTTTTCTATGACGCCACAGAGCGGAAGTCTAAGGGCCTGTTCCACCAGATCACCAAAACCCACGGTACGGTTATTGGCATCTCCTCTGGTGTGGTGCTTGTTTTGCTAATCATCTCCATCCTGGTCCAGATGAAGCAGCCACGTAAAAAGGTGGTGTCACGCCGTCCAGCTGTCTTCAACAAATCCGGCATCCAGGAAGCGTTTGACCCTCCACACTATGAGCTCTTTTCCCTGCGAGACAAAGAGCTTTCATCTGACCTCGCTGAGCTGAACGAAGAGCTCGAGAGCTTTCAGAAGCTACGCCGTTCGTCCACGACATCTCGCTGCATTCATGAGCACCACTGTGGTGGCACCGGAAGTGTAAAGCAAAACCGCAGTGCTCTTGGCTCCATGGAGCTGTCATATCACAACGACTTCTCCAAACCACAGCCCTTGAAGACCTTCAACAACAGCGGCCTGGGGAGCTACAAGAAGAGCTGCTATGGCTACAAACAGACTCACGAGTGCGCCGAGCAGGTCATCGAGGACCGGGTCATGGAGGAAATCCCGTGTGAGATCTATGGAAGGGGCGGGGCCATGGGTGGGAATGTGGGCGGGATTATCGGTGGGGCTGTGGGTGGTGCTACAGGAAGCATTGGAAGTGGATGCAGCAGCATCAGCATCCGTAACCATGGCGGGGTTCGCAGCAACAATACCACTATTGTACCGGATGCAGGTCAGCGCTCCATTTCCATGGACTTTTGAAAGACTGGAAGGAGGAAGAGGAGGGGTAAAGGAAGAAAGAAAAGTCAGAAAAGACTGATCATCACATACTCTTTTATTGTCCTTTATTTCTTTTGTGTCTAGTAACAAGTCAAGGTGTTTTCAAGAAAACCAATCCAGTCACCTTGATTTACTTCTACTAGACATTCAGAATGACCTTAATGACTCAAACCTTTCAAGATGTATCCTTCATTTCCTTTTTCATTACAATAAACCCAGCCTTCCTGCCATGTGTCAGAACAAGTGGACAGAGTGGAACCACAGATATACATATAGTAGTGCTTTTCCACCACACACTGTGGTACAGCGTGGTGTGGTTACTAATCCAAATCCAGAATTATCCATATTTTGGTATATAACAGTACCCATGAAAGTTCTTGGGAAGTTGTGGCAAGGTGCAACAATGTTGGATCTTCAGAGTCTGTACAACCTTTAACTCGCTATTTAGTTTGATATTTTTAATGGAAGAGACATAAAACAGTTGCTCATATGGAAAGTTCTGGAATTTCTGGAAGGACATGCCTGTGGATCTCTGTTTCAAGTGAAATCCAATTCAAGTGAGTCATGCCAAATACCAAAATGCATACTCTTGTTCTACATATCACACTATAATAACTCCAAAAATTTGTTGCATATTATATTGATATAGGGACCCCCGTGTGAGACTCGGCACTCTGACGTCAGCCATGCGTACTTGTTGCAGAATCAAAGCAGGAGTCTATAATGATACTACTTTGCTGAAATGTCTGGTGGACCAGCACTGACAGAGACCTAGATAGATGAAGATGCCATTTTGAATTAAATATAGTGAACCTTCATGGTTGCCATATGGGTTCTCCATCAGTGCAGTGAAATAAATGGTTTTCTATGGACGTATTGTAAAAAGATTCCCAAAGTTTTCCCAAAAATGCAAAAAGGATTTTGTTGCAAATGTGTTAGCTAGCTAGCAAAATTGGCTAACTGATTTTATGTCAAACTAAACAGAAAAAAATTCACTGATGTATGGGTGAATAAGGCACAAAAAGTCACTATTTCTGCAGAGCAAAAAAAAGCCACATTACATTATGGAACCAGAGGGTAAGACTTTCTTTGTTTTTGCTTCTTTTTTTTAATCACAGAAAGCCCTATAGTACTATATACAAGAAAAATCAGGTGGAGAAAAAAAAAAATAACATATATTCTGTTGCATATCTTAAAGGTCCACTATGTAGGATTTTGAGGATATCTATTAATTGAAATGGAGTATATACTCTATTATAAACTTATTTATAATTTATAATTAAGAATTTATAAGTATGCTTTCATTAGTGTATAATTACCTGTAACTACGAATCATTGTGTTTTTGTAAGCTTAGAATGAGTCACATTTCATGTTTTTACAAGCGGCAGTGTGAATCCGGAAGGAAGCACCGGAAATACGACAAAGATGAAGAAAGGAAGACGAGGAAGAAGAAAGAAGAGGAATCAATGTTTGCTGGAGCTGGAAAACAAGTTTGAGATCCCAAATATTGAAAAATGAAGGATCATACGTATTATTTAACACAGGAAAAGCAAGGGAGTGTGAATGTAAGTACTTGGAAATACATTATGGGCACATGATGGCCTCTAATACACACTTGAAGTTCAAATGGTTGAATCCTACATGGTGGACTTTTAATCAAAAAGTTGTTTAAAAATGAGCAAAGAACAGCATAAGTATACTGGAGTAGTGTGCACTTTGTAGTGTGCACTCTGCCATCTAGGGCTCTAGATTGTATATCTGTGAGTGAAACCAGGAAGCCATTTTAACTGTGTACTTTATTATAAGACAATATTTAGGGCTCACGCTGTTACTTAGCATTAACTCATGGATTATTTGCATCGTTAACTTGAAGGTAATGAGTATTAAATAGTCGCGTTGCTCTTAAGGACACTCCATTCAATCCTCACACACACGCGCACACACACACACACACATTACATACAGTATTTGGAAGAAAATAATAGTAGAAACTTTCCTACAGATCAGTTATAGCCTATTTATTCTTTTTTTCTCACTGGCTGTATGATAAATTAAAAACCTTTGTGTACACATCTCATTAGTATCTTGTATACACACACACACACACATACACACACACACACACACACACAAAGAAATTACACTGTTTTCTTCACACACACACACACACACACACACACACACACACACACACACACACACACACACTGTATGACTGTCCAGTATTCAGTATCCAGGTGTCAAACAGACACGGAGCAGAGCATGGAAACTGTAAATAAGGTCAATGCCGTTTGTACAGAAATAATTCCTTTTGTTGGTGTATGAGGGACGATTAAGTGGAATATATTTTCTAACCCATGAACGTTGTATATCAAATCTATACTGCGCTTCCATTTTTGTCATGACATTAATAATTGTAAAAGATATTGATGTAAGAAATGTCCAATTATATGTTTTAATAAAATGCATCACATTACTGGAAATGATTTTTTAAAATTTATTCACATGCAGAAGACATTTTTACACACTTTTATTATACGCTCCTGAATGGCCTGTGGGGAAAGAAACAGCACACTACTATAAGTAACAAATTGATGTATTTCTTACTGTAGCAAGCAAAATTGCAGTTTTCTGGCTAGAAGGATAACTTTTCATAATTATGTTTGACCAGTGAAAGGTCTGGATTTTTTCCTAAATACACCCATTTTGTCCCTGTTTATCCCTCAATATCCTGCAAGAACACAAACCAAACTGAAAGCAAAACAAAAACAGTGGTCATCAGTTCTGTTCCTGCGGAGCTACCTGCCTGAAGATTTAACCACAATCGTGCTCGCCTGACCGTCTTAAGTCTTAAGACAATGATTAGATGGGCAGGTGGGCACAATTATGGTTGGAGCTAAAGTCTTCAGTGAAGTAGCTCTCCAGGAGCAGGATGGGGGCACAGGACTAAAATGTGGAATGACTGCTTAGCCATATCAGCCAAGAAACAAGTTATGCTCAAACATAATGGAAATATTTTTATAGGTTTTTAGTTTCTTGAATCAAGCATTAACCTGGTTCTTAATAAACATATATATACCAGGCACCTGTATCTCTTTGACTGGGGGAAGGAACTGTGGTGCAGTCTAGCAAGGTATATACACTATATGGACAAAAGTATTGGGGCACCTGAACAGTACACCAACAAGGACTTTAATGACATTACATTTAAATACATGACTTTAATATGAAGTTGGTCCCCCATTGCAGCTATAACAGCTTCCACTCTTCTTGGAAAGCTTCCATACGAGTGTTTCTGTCGTAATTTGTGCCCATTCATTCTGTAGAGCATTTATGAGGTCAGGCACTGATGTTGGACGAAAAGGCCTGGCTCGCAATCTCCGTTCCAGTTCATCCCAAAGGTGTTGGATGGGGTTGAGGTCAAGGCTCTGTTTGGGCCAGTCAAGTTCTTCCACACCGAACTCATCCAACCATGTCTTTATGGACCTTGTTTTGTGCGCTGTAGCACAGTCATGCTGGAATATAAAAGGGCCGTCCCCAAACTGTGTCCACAAAGTTGGAAGCATAGCGTTGTCCAAAATGGCTTGGTATGCTGAAGCATTAATATTGCCCTTCACTGGAAGTAAGGGGCCGAGCCCAAACCCTGAAAGACAGCCCACACCATTATCCCTCCTTCACCACAGCTGGCACAATGGTTCATTGTGAAATTTAGACTCAGTGTCTTTTTTCAAATTATCACTTTAAATGTGATTTCAATTCCTAAATTTACACCATTTTATTCACATTCTCTCTGTTGTGTTTGTTTCATTGTCTGCTTTAAGCTCAAGCTAACTCTAGATAAAGGCTGTATTAAAAGGCTACATTTTCCTAATCATGTCAAAGGGGTCAAATTAGGATACTACCTCAAAGTGGTCCTCAGTTCTCAGGTGCTTCTTCACGGCTCTGATTGCGTCATCATTGCGCAGGCATCTCAGCAGCCCATGATCTTCATGAAAGAGGCAATCAACAGCAAACACATCCTTCATGTTTACACAGAATCTGCTGTCTGTAGCAACGTAATCTGGATCGAAGGTGTGGTGGAGCACCACGAGAACAACAGGCTTACCCTCTGGGAGAGAGAGAGAAGAGAGAGAGAGAGAGAGAGAGAGAGAGAGAGAGATAACACTGAGTTAATAAATTACACATCAGAAACTGATCAGAGGTGTGTTGAATACTAATGTATAATAGTGCTGATGCCTTCATCAGCTGTTATCAGTTATTCATCTGACTAATTGCTATAAAATATTCAGTAAGCACACTGAGATTAATAGAACAGGTGTGTGTTTATGAGACTGAGGACTGTACATTTTGATAATATTTATAATCATTAAAAGATGAAACATGATCTCCATTGCAGAAATGAAATTAATAAAACTATTAGCTATTACAAAAGTGGAAAATAGGTGGCGCCAATTTCATATAAAACATATTTACTTGTACTCACTAGGAATCTTCTTCATTGCTGCTGGAATGTCAGAACTAGCTCGAGATGCAATTGGGACAAAAGCAATGATGACATCACTGTCTTTCAACGAATACACTTCACAAAGTGTTGATGACATTGTGAGATCATGCAGAAAGGTATTGTGGGAATCCATGGTGTTCCCCAGGACCATGACATAAAATCTGACATTTGCTGGGACACCAGGGAAAGAAACAGCATGTAAATAAGAATGAGGTTCATGTTTAAGACGTATATTATACATAATAATAATTAAAAAAAACTTAAATGCATTTATAAGCTTTTAAATTTTTCATTATTATATAAATGTATAATTTTGTTAAGGGTAAATGGTCAAGGATAAATGGATAAAGCTAAAGGAATATCTGGCTAAGCAACTGCAAATGCTGCAGTTTTGTCGAGTCATCCACAGAGCAAACGGTGAACAGGATCAGCACAATATCACATAAAATACATGAACATTTTATCAAAAACACATACCTTGAATCATTTTGAAGCTATATATCACCCAGGTTACTCGATACACAGGGAATCTGTTGGATAATAAATGCTGTGCAAACCACAGAAAGGAGGAATGAGGGAAGAGGTTTCTCTGTTCCTGTTACTTTCACTTTCAGAGCTCAGAGTGCGTCTCTTATTTCAGGGGGAAAAAACCTCTGCAAGTGCCAGAGTTGGTGATCACTATAGCCGCTTACAGACTGTTATGAGCCTCCAGTTCTGCCTGTCTAATATAATTGTATTATATTACAGTCAGGTCCATATGTATTTGGACAGTTACACAATTTTCATAAATTTGCCTCTCTACACTACCACAATGGATTTTAAATGAAGCAATCAATATGTGATTGAAGTGCAGAATTTCAGCTTTAATTCAAGAGGTTTAACAAAAATATTGCATTAAATGTTTACAAATTACAGCCTTTTCTTTTACATAGTTCCTCCATTTTCACAGCCTCAAAAGTAACTGGACAGTTGACTGATAAGCAGTTTCAAGGCCAGTTATGGCCTGTTTCCTCATTATTCCATGGCAAATCAACAAAAAAGTGTTGAATTTGCATTTGGAGCTGCTCATAAAATTTTCAATATGCAGTCCAAAAAGTAGGCATATATCATGCATTGATAAATCCAGATATAAATTTATGACAATTTGAATCACTGGAAATAAGTTATACATGTGATGTCATTGTAGGCAGAAGTAACACAGCTTTAATGCTGTGAAAACACACACAAAAATAAATCTAAAATCAGAAAGAGCTTTTGTGTTATTAACTTTTCAAACAGACTCAACAGGAAGTCAGAGCTATGTTTGCACAGACTGCAGAAATCTAAAGAACAGTGAAGCAAATGGAGATAGTTGTTTTGTATTAATGCTTTTTCAATTTTAAAGCAAAGTTTGCTTAACTTTTTTCATTTAAAAATGGAATATTATATACTCTAAGGCTATTATATACGTCAATCTTTACAAATCTTTGTAAATAATTAGTGTTGATTATTTAGAAAATTAAACAAATGTATTTTTTATTTAACAAAAGGAATATTTTACTTGATAAACTACAGGAAAATAAATGTTGCAATTTTTTCTAAAGTCTAAAATCAAGAGATGCCTTCAACAATGTAAATACAGAGGTTTTGCCTGAAAACGCAAACGACTGGTAACACCTCAAGTGCTTATCCGTAAAAAGTGGATAACATTTTGGGTAATGTTAGCCAGATACTTAAATTAAATCCTTCTTTAACGACTGATCCTTCAGTCCTATTATAACCACTTCCTGTTATTAGTCTCTTCAGGTCTTTTGGCAACCAGGTTGAGAAACATGTCTTTTCTATTACAAAAACTGAAGGGGCAATTTAATACTGTATTAAGCATTTAGCGTTTAGCATTTAGCCATACTTGTGCTGTTTTTTCTTTCTTTTTTTTAATGATGGTAGTCTGACTGAAATGATAACTCTTGGTGACAGCATATGACCAATCTGTGATCTATATTCTTCCTAGCTAAACTCAATTTGTCCCTGAGCAGTTCTTTTCATATTCTGCAAGAAGAGGAATTGAATTTAACAGTAAAATATGTGGTATTATGGATTTCTCACCATGCCTTACTGGAATATCAGGGGAACAGCACTGACCTAGACAGAGAAAGACAGAATTTTGAATGAAATAAATTGAACTTTTCTCCCTCACTGCAGTGAAATGAATAGTTTTCCATGGACATAATGAAAACAAATTCCCAAACTGTTCCAAAAAATGTCTTGCAAAGGTGTTAGCTAACTAGCTAAGTTAGCTAATATAACATCACATTAAACAGCAATACACTAAATGGATAAATGTTTGCGGACACCTGACCATAACAACCATATGTGCATATTAAATATCCTATATCATATTAAGTCCCCTCTTTGCTGTTATAATGTGCTCCACTCTTCTGGGAAGGCTTTACACTACATTTGGAGCATGGCTGTGGGGATTTGTGTTCATTCAGCCACATGAGCTTTAATGAGTTCAGACACTGATTCAGGCAAGGAGTCCTGGGATGCAGTCAGCATTCCAGTTCATCCCAAAGGTGTTCAGTGGGGTTGAGGTCTGAGGCCTGGGCTCTGTGCAGTGACATGCACTCGGGTTCTTCCACACCAACCTTGGGAAACCATGAAGTCTTCATGGAGCTGCTTTGTGCACATTTGGGGCATTGTCATGGCATTTGTGCACATTTGGGGCATTGTCATGGCATTTGTGCACATTTGGGGCATTGTCATGCTGGAACAGGTTTGGGCCTCTTAGTTCCTGTGAAGGGAAACTGTAATGCTACAGCACACAACAACATCCTACAAAGTTGTGTGCTTCCAACTTTGTGGCAACAGTTTGGGGAAAACCACATAATGGTGTCATGGTCATGTCTCATGGTCAATGTAGCTAGCTTGATTAGACTATTTGACAAATTTCATTGATGTGTGAGTGAGTAAGGCACAAAAAGCATATTTCTGCAGAGCAAATAAAGGATGGAGCAGAGGATAAGACATTTTTTCACATTTATTCCCATTCAGGAGATATTTTTACACACATTAATACACAAGAGACTCTTACACACACACACACACACAGACACACACACACACACACACACACACACACACACACACAGTCATGCACACGCACATGCACATGCATGCACACACAGTATTTTGGCATTCTTTATATATTTATATACAGTGAGAAATTCTGTTACACCATGATTAACAGTTAACTGCTTGCTGATGCTGTGAAACTGAGCAGTGTGATTTAGCAGCTTTGTAAACTCTTCTGGATTGCAAACTTTCATGAGACGGGGAAATGAGATAATGGATTTAACTGGGAGAAAACTGGGCAAACTTTGTGACCTGCAAACACTATACACAGAAATAAATCAAATATACAAATTGAAAGGGAAAGCAACAAATGATATATAGGCTAAATAGAGTGATGATTAATCTGTTACTATAGTGTGTCATATAATAAAACACAAATATGATTTCCCCCCCAAACCCTGTAAACACAACGTGTAAAGCACATGCAATCTTTAGCTGGAGCACATTGACCTATTTAGTGCATTACACTATAAATCAATGCTCTTAGCAATATTTAATCCAGTTAAGAATCCAAGGGACAACAACAGCAACACAACCACTTACAAATGCGAACCACCTGCAAAAAACAAAATACAAAAAAAAAGAAAGATTAAAAGACAGAACGTGACTTACATAAATTGTTCTCTGTGGAAATAACTCCTTTTTATAAAAACACATTGAAAAATACAGTGATCATTTTAAACCAGTGTAGTTTCTGACCAGAAGCTGGCAGTAGAGCCTTCATGTTTTCTGTTCAGCACATTTCAGTTTGTCTAAACCGAGCAAGCAAGGATATTTACTACATGGTTCAGGTCTACTGAGAGCAGCAAGAGAGCAAATGTGGACTGGGAGTCCTAGTTTGTTGTCTTATTAGCAAGTCAACATAGCTGAACATGGTACATTGACATTTTAAAGGTGAGGGAACAAATGTTTATACCTGCTGTAATGTCAAGGATAACCAGGACTAACTTGTTTCCTGTTTTCACAGCATGAATATAAATGGATACACAATATGATGTGTCTTTTTTTAAATGAATAAAAAATTTGTAAATGTGTTTCATTTTTCAACACTTTAAATGAGCTGTATGTGAATCTGTGCCTAAAGTTACATTCTTTTATCCATCACATTCTCTCTAATTCATTGCCTACTTTAATTGCACTTGCTTCCTCCTGTCCATTAAGCTCAGGCTTACTCTCAAATAAAGACTAAAAAGACATTTTCCTAACCATGTCAAAGGGGTCATATCAGGACTCTACCTCAGAGAGCTCCTGTCTGAGGAGTGCTCCTGTCTCCAGTGTGTCTCCAGGGTTCTGTTTACAGGGTTGTTGTGTGGGTGTCTCAGCAGTGGTTGGTTTTCATCAGCAATTTGCTGTGGTGTAAGAAGAATAAAAACACATCAGGATGAACTCTTACAGGAAAATAATCAGCTTTGTGATGGCAACAGCAACTCTTTATCACACCACCATGCAGTGTCCATGAGGCTTGTCCATGAGGGCAGATTGTGCAGAGTTCCACTATTTTAAATTCTGATGAAATACTAATAACCTGTTTTAAGTGTGAATGATTTGAAAAATTTCAGCTCTAAGCCGTTGTTCCATTAAATTACTCTGCTTGTACATGCTGTACAATCATGGTGAAGTGAACTTACTGCCCTATTTAACCCCTAGAGTTATTATTACACCTAGTGGTCAAAATGGGAACTGCAACAAGTGTTTTTAAAGGCCCATTGGGGAAGGAATCACATTTCCCCATGTTCAGAGGAGGAGCAGTGGACAACGCAGTTAATGACCAGACTGGGGTAGATAAAATACGTTGTAGCTGCCTTCATTTTGTTTTATAGCAAATATTTGGAATTAAATCAAATAAATTTCCAAAAAAGGCAAAGTGTAGGTGCAGAGAGTGTGTTTTTCGTGCATGATACCATTATATTTTAAGTTTCAAAAACCTTTTAAAAACAACTCAAAAACAGCAAAAAACTAAATAAATAAATACTCAAGACAAACTGCTAGATTGTTTGCTGGATAATTGGGTGTAATCGAGTCACATCTACCTATTACTGGGTATCATGTTAATGCAAAATGAGCTTCCACTACAACTCACAGAGTACAATGCGGCCTAAAACATGGCCACATTTTGGTTCTTATCATGGCTACCACTCAGACACATCTGGGTTATTTCACTCAGTTAGGAAACTTCCTAAGCAAAAAAGACAAAAAAGGAGCCGTGGATGCAATTACACACACATGCAGAGTACATAAAGACTCTCACTTCACTGCTTCATTGTGAAATATACGCTCAGTGCCATGTACCTGTTATTACTGTAATTATTAACTTACCTGCCTTTGTGCCAATTCTTGTCAAATGCATGTCGGGTTACTCTAAAAAATCACTCCAAATAATAATAGCCTGTTGACCATATTCGCACAGTGGCCATTTTTCCTTTATGTCATGTTCAGGATGGGAAGCTCAAAGAAAAGGATACTGCTGTGTCCTAGGTTGCAAGTCGTATAAACATAGGAAATCTTTGTCATTTCAATTCTTCCCATCAACAACTGAGAAGATAGTGGATAGCGGAAATCCAAAGGGACATTGGGCCATATTTACAGGTAAAACAACATATTTTATAACCCATTAGTTACCTTTAAACAACAGCCAGCATTCGACCACTTCCTATCTAACATTAATGCTACTGTTTGACGGTGTTACATGATATGATATGATAGGACAGACCTAAAATTAATTCTGAATCATATCTGAATATCAACGAGAGTCTTGGACACATTTTTTTAATCTTGGAAGTAAACTGCACTGCATGTAATCAAGCTTGCAATGGTTAATTGTCTTGCTGTCTTTTTACATGACAGCTGAAATCTTCTGGTTAAGATAATAACGTTACGTTACATTATGCTCACTGGAACATACATTTCTGTGTAATGCTCATATAAGTTACATCCAAAACAAAATGTGTTCACAGAACTTTAGTAGCAAATGTTTTGAAACAGCTGGGGGACACTTCTAGATACTGGAATGTCTTGCCAGCCTCTTCATGCCACAGAAAACACTTCCTACTAAACTGCTTGGAAGTTAAGCTTTTGGCCAACTGGTCAACTTTTGAGTAAGGGGGAGGATTGTGCCTGTTTCATTTGTGGCCAAATTGTCACTTTAAATGTGCTGTCTGTAAATCTGTACCTAAAGTTACACTCTCTTATCAATTGTATTCTTTGTCATTCATTGTCTACTTTAATTGCTCTTGCTTTGTCCTGTCCATTAAGCTCAGACTATCTCAATAAAGTTGTTGGATTTAAGTGTCTGATAATTTAGGTAAGCATTATGGCCAACTGGACAACTTTTGAGTGGCTGTCCAAGCACTATCTGCTTTAATTACACTTGCTTCCTCTTGTCCTTTAAGCTCAGACTAACTCTCAAATAAAGGCCATATTAAAAGGTTATATTTTCCTAATCATGTCCAAGGGGTCACATTCAGGACTCTACCTCAGAATGGCCCTCATGTCTCAGGTGTCAGGTGGCCCTCATGCCAAGGACCTCAAGGACGAGGTTTATTCCCTCCGCAGAGACAAATGAACACAAGCTGAATAAATTAAACTTTACTTCTCTTTCACTGTGCTGAAGAGTGTAAACTCTATCCATGTTATACACAATGAAAGGAAATAAATGTCATACCTTGATCTGATTTTGTTCTTCCTGTAAACTCACGTGATCAGATATCACACATAAAACGTGCTGTGCGCTGGTGGCGTGTAGCCCGGGTGAGGATGTTTGTGGAATAGTGAAGTGCTCATCTCTGCCCTTTGGTGGCGCTGTGTTGCAGGTGTGTCATACATGCAGTATGTATTACTGTAGAGTGAGAGTTGTTCCTTGAAGTTAGTATGTAAAAGAGATGTTAAGAAAAATTCCTGCCTGAGTCTACTTTTATTCGGCTACATATACAACAACATTTCTGTTTGTGTACTTGGGTAGTGTGCTGTTTCCCTCTACTTCCCTTACTTGCTTTCCTGTTTTTCAGCATTCCTCCATGAGTTCTGCCCTGATCACACCCCTTGAACATTGGCAACACATTCTTGTTAATTTTTTGTTCTTTTGCTTTTTTTGTTTCTCCTAGTTGCACCTTCCATGTGAAGGCAGATGTGTTAACACTGCAAGACTAATTTTGTCAGTGAGATGGATCTTTCACTTCCGTTTCCGTTTGTCACAAGAAACCCTGCCTTCCTCTCACATGTCTGAACAAATGTATGGTATGGTTACTAATCTGAATCCATCATTATCTAGTAACAACAATGGAGATTTCATGATCTGTTCAAACTTTAACTTAGCATTTAGTTTTATTAGAAAAGACATTAAACAGTTGAGCATACATACATTTCCAGGATTTCCTGTACACGTCACAAGATGGCTGTTTCATATGATTTGGTTTAAAATCGAATTCCAACTCGGCAGTCTAAATCCCAAAACACATACTATTGTTCCATACAGCACACTACTATAAGTATCAAATTTGTATCGTATTAATTTAACATATTTAATATTGTAGCAAGCAAAATGGTGGGTTTCTGGCTTGAGCAATGACTTGTGATAATTATGCTTGGCCAGTAAATACTCCTAACTCCACCCATTTGGAAATACCTTACATCCAGGTATTTACATTTACATTTACAGCATTTGGCAGATGCTAGAGAATTACACGGTTATTACCCGCATCTAGGCTTTAGAAGTGGAGTGTTAACGATATAAGTTTACCGGACTGATAACTGCATTATTGGTGACTGTGTATGTTGAGTATTTGCCGAGTTAATTCAAAGAGAGAGCCTGCCTCAGGAAGACGCCTGGTCGCCATCTTAGCCACGTGATTCAGGAGCCGTTTTATCGTCCTCGGTGCACAAGGACTTTGGACTGCATTGATAACATTGATTCAGTTTTCATCTGGACAAGGTGGATGCGACAGGGGTTCGGTGCCCGTGCGAGTCTGCGTGAGGAACAACTCCTTCTCGTCTGAATTCTCAGGTACCTGCTCTGTTTTGTTTGCTCCTTGAGCGAAGCGACCGCTCATGGTTTTGGGTCTCACCGCTCCCAAGCATCGGAATCAGGCCTGCAGCGAGGGTTTGAGTGTTATTTTCATTTAGTTACTTGCCGGCATAGGGGTTTATTTGAACTGATTTTAACTGAGCTTTAAAAAATTGTGAATTTGAGTGCTACGACATCCAAGGTTTTGTGTTTACAGTTCATGTGTGCGGGTGCGCTTATTTCATTTTAAAGGCGCAATAGCCGATTTGGTTGGAGTTCAAAGAGACAATAGACAATTTTCCTATTTGAAGGGGAACTGTTTTAAAAGGGGTTTTTTGAGGTTCAAGGAACCGATTTTCATTTAAAGAAAAAAAGGTATAACAGTTGAGAAAAAGTATTATTTCATGCATTTTATGTTTGTGTAATTTTATTATTTTTTTTCAAAAGAAAGATACAAGAGTAAGTAAAAGATTTTTACTTTATTTAATTCAGTGCTGTGGAAATTGATTCATTTTAAAAACATTCAGTCCAGTAAAAGAGCACACAAAACCCATAGATATCCATATATATTGCGTTATCACTATCAGTAATACAAACTCAGGGCGCCCCGTAGTGAGGTTAATTCTATTGCATGCCCTTCCAGGGGCATGGGGGCGCTACACGATACTGCGCCACAGTGTTGGGGGAACATCACTGATGGAGACATAGATAGATGAAGATGCCGTTTTCAAGATGCCAAACACATCACAGTACTTGATCACCCTCCCCACTCACATGATCTAGCACCATGAGACATTTTTCCCTCTAAAATCCAGTTCTGCATTCAAGGGAACTCGTTTCGAGTCTGTTCCAGAAGTGAAGAAGAAAACGATGGAGCTGCTTCTGAGACAGCTAATGGAAGAAGACCTGCTGCGCTGCTTTGATCAGTGGAAGACCAGAATGCAGCTGTGTGGAGTTGCAGAAGGGGAATATATTATAGGGGAAAGTAAAGGAAATGTTACTTTAGCCAATGAAGAAAAGTTTTCTTCATTAAAACTGAATTTCAGCATCAGTCTCTTTATTTAATAGCTGCACCTCCTATACAAGGAAAATTAAGTGTAGAAAAGAAAAACAAAATATATCTCATGTTCTACTGCACATCTTAAACAAACAGATGTTTACAAATGAGTGAAGAGCAGCATAAGTATACTGGAGTAGTGTGCACTCTGTAGTGTGCACTCTGTCACCTATCTAGGGCTCTATATTGTACATCTGTGAGTGAAACCAGGAAGCCATTTTAACTGTGTACTTTATTATAAGACAATATTTAGGGTTCATGCTGTTACTTAGCATTAACTCATGGATTATTTGCATCGTTAACTTGAATGTAATGAGTATTAAATTGTCATGCTTTTATGGACATTCCCTTCAACCCTCTCTCTCTTTCTCTCTCTCTCTCTCTCACACACACACACACACAAAGAAATTACACTCTTTTCTCACACACAAGCACACAGTATTCAGTATCCAGGTGTCACAAAGACAGAGCATGGAAGCTGTAAATAAGGCCACCGCCGTTTGTACAGAAATAATTCCTTTTGTTGAAATGAAATGGGCCTGTTATTTGTGTAGTCATTTGTTGTAATTTGTGTATTCAGATGAAAATGATTATTATTTAATAATTAATTCTTTAAAATCAAAATAAAACCAAGGAAGATGTCAAAGAATGGAAAACTCAAAGCAATATGCCTTAGAAAATGCACAACAAAACAAATGAAAAATAAATGAGCAGGAACAGGAGTCAATTTTTGTGAGAAAACTGTAAGAAATTGGTTGGATGAGATGGGATTTATGTATAGAAAAACCAGCTAAACAAACAAAAACAAGGTTATAGTGGGCTTAAGGGAAGCAATCATGGAGTGTGGACAACTGGATTAAAGTGATATTCAGTGATGAATCTTCATTGGCCAATGAGATGATGCTGGAGCTTCTGTCTGGTGCAGTTCTAATGGAATGATGACAGCCTGAAGAATTTCCACAGTCATTGATGATATGGGGTTACAT
>JAQMYM010000023.1:1984060-2004855 GCA_030014255.1 Parauchenoglanis ngamensis
TGGTAATCCTGTTACTGAGGTACAGGCCTTAGAAATATATGTATCCAATATAATACATATGGCGTTATAGGGTTAAGGACCTGTGGTCAAACGCTGACAGTGAAGCAAAATGATGAGCAGGTTTTACTAGAAAGCCTCACAGATGGGTGGTAATTTTGAGGAATGTGGTAGTTTTATGTTCTGTAGAATTCTGTAGCTCTATAATGGTAAAGTTTAGTGTAATTAGGAAACATTTAAATGGAAAATGAACTTCATTTGAATGATTGATGTGACTGCAAAGCAGTGAGCTGTAATTATGAGTCTGATACTTAATTTCCAGTATTTAGTAATGTGGTGTTCATGACACTATTACACTCTTCTGAATCATATTTGAATTTCGAGGTAATTAAATAGAAGTGGTAGGCTAGAATAGCTGAGCAGTGACATTTTTCTCTCCTTCACTTTCAGTTCAAAGAGATCAGCTTTGCATATGAAGTGCTAACTAACCCAGAGAAGAGGGAGCTGTACGACCGCTATGGAGAGCAGGGCCTGCGAGAAGGGGGCGGGGGAGGAACCGACATGGACGACATCTTCTCTCACATTTTCGGCGGTGGCCTGTTTGGCTTCAGGGGTGGTCAGGGGCGCAGCCGGAACGGCGGCCGGCGGAGAGGGGACGACATGGTGCACCCTCTCAAGTGAGTCATGGCCTTTTCAGCAGCTTAGTGATGTGCAGAAACGGGAATGTGTAGCGGTGGCTTATCCTTGAACTCTGATGTTAACCTGTTTTATTTTTAGCTATGATCTAGTTCTTTTTTTTTAAACCAAGCTCTTAATACAGGTTTCCGTTGAATCCTTAAAAAGTCTTAAATTAAAAGATTTGCTAAATTTCAGGTCATCATGTGTCTTAAAGTATTACTTTTATTGGCACGTGGTCTTAAACTCTGTTTCATCAGATATTTCATTATTCAGTAAAACCGCATGATGACTACAGAATCCTATGGCCTGTGAGCGTGCGTGACTTGTGTATCGTTGCCGTGACAACCATGAGCTCTCAGGCTTGTCTGGCGAGGTACAGCCTGCGCCACTCTCATTTTCATTTTGCTTGTTTTTGAATGTGATCGAAGTTGTTCGGTGAGAGCGAGCGCTACAGTAATGTTGGACAGTCGCTGCACATTCCAGATTCTCTCTTCTGTTTCTCAAGAAATAAACACACGAAAAGGACAAACTTGTGTATTTTATTACTCTGGAGAGGGCAGAGAGCCAAGTACAATCAAATATTTTTTTTGCATGTTCTCCTGTAAACCTCCACTTAAGCTAAACTCTCAAACACAGCAGATCACCAGCGCTTTATAGCGATGGAGTCAGTAAGGGAGCGTCTAAAAGGTGCATCTAAAAAGAGAAACAGTGTAAGATTCTAACAAGATTATAGTCCTTAACATGTTAGTATTGTAGGTTCTCAGGCGTTTGGACGTCTTTAGACAACAGAAAATACTGTTAGCGTCCCAATCAAATATACACATAATTTCTGTCACACATGCATATGTACAGTATCTGCACATGTATGAATTTAAACATTGTTTCAATTTAATGTTTTTTGTTGTTTTTGTAGCAAAAATGGTATTTTTTCTTTCTTTTGTCTTAAAAGGGCAACCCTGTAATAGTGTGCAGCATATCTATGTTTTTTGGTGTATGATTTGGTGTTTTTCCTCTTTACCTGTAGGGTATCCCTTGAAGACCTGTATAATGGGAAAACAACCAAATTACAACTGAGCAAGAACGTCCTTTGTAGCACTTGTAATGGGTAAGTGTTTGGATTGACTTGGTTTGTCTAGTTACTAAAATGTTAGCCATGTTAGAAATGTTCCCCAAAAATCTGTTTTTATTCTCTTGAGTAAATTAATGAATGGAATGAAACATTGTTACAGAAACAACTTAAGTTCATGTTCTCACTTGTTACAGCAGCTACAGTCGTTCCTTCACCAGCCTATATATATATATATATATATATATAAAAAATAATTAATTTGATAGCGCTACGGCGAGAGCTTTATGACTTTGTCTTGCCAAAGTTTTGGGCTTCAGTGATGAGGGAAATAAATTGTTCCTTGTGTTTGCAGCCAAGGAGGGAAGACTGGTGCAGTGCAGAAGTGTTCAACCTGCAGGGGGCGTGGTATGCGCATCATGATCAGACAGCTGGCTCCTGGCATGGTCCAACAGATGCAGTCCATCTGCACAGACTGCAATGGTGAAGGTAAGTGCTCCGGTAGAGCTAAAACCCAGACCTGCTAACTTTTTATAGTCCCTTTAGTCATCATTCATTCTTCAGCTGGATTTGGTCCTGTTTGTGCGCTGAACCATCAGTGAACGTGTATAAAACATGAGGAATGTGTGTTTGTAGGTGAAGTGATCAGTGAGAAAGACCGCTGTAAAAAGTGCGAAGGGAAGAAGGTGGTGAAGGAGGTAAAGATCCTGGAGGTGCACGTGGACAAAGGCATGAAGCACTCGCAGAAGATCACCTTCGGAGGTGAAGCGGATCAAGCGCCTGGCGTGGAGCCTGGAGACATCGTCCTTGTCCTGCAGGAGAAGGAGCACGAGGTACGCTGCTCATCCACACCGCCACAGCGTCCCTCTGTCTCTATAACCATAAATACAATGAAGGACAGAGAATGTAGGATCTTGTTGAACCACCACTCTTCTAGAAAGCCTTTAGACTAGATTTTGGAGCATTGCTGTGGGAGTTTGTGATCATTCAGCCACAAGTTTGGGCCTCTTAGTCCCAGTGAAGGGAAACTGTAATGCTATAGCATACAAGGCATTCTATACAATCATTGCTAACAACTTTGTGGCAACAGTTTAGGGAGGAACCACATATGGGTGTGACGGTCAGGGGTGCACATACTTTTGGCCTTGTAGTGTATCAATGTGGCTTTCCTGGATTGATGCAAGTGCAACAGGCTGAGGTCTGATGTACAGCAAACAGACAGATAACGGGCTCTGTTTGTGTGTTCACAACACAGATTGCAGTGACCGTGTCGTGACCATGCTGTGGTCTGTATTTTCCGCTCACAAGCACTCTCACTCATTTGAAAAACTGTGGTGTTCTCGCCCTTTGTTTTATGTGGTGGTGCTTAAGAAATGGACTCGTGTGAAAGCTGTTGGGTCATGCTGACAGACTTGCTGATTTTTCTCGTAGTTCTCAAAAACAGGTGTCAGGTGGAGTGTGTAGTATTGAGTGTGTGGGCATACGGGTCCTGTGGCAATGGATTATTTTTATCCTACAAATTATTTGTTTACATTCCGTCTTTAGGTTTGGTAGTTGTTTCATTCGGTTGTTGCCGCCTCTTTGTCTGACTCGTAGCCGCAGCCTCCATGTTCCTGTCGCCTCCAGGCCTAGAAGCCCTCTTCAAAATAGCCTGGCAGATCATGCTGACGCAAGCTTTCATGGAAACCGATGAGAGAGGGCTTAAGGGGATGTGCTATTTTAGCATAGTCTTCACTGTTAAATCTCACCAAGGCAAATATTATTAAGCAAACATGATTGCGATTGACCGTCTGACAGGCAGCCACATGATGTTTTTATGCAAAATGGAAGCTTTTTAACCGTTGAACATCTGTTGTACATGTAAATGCCATTCAGGTAGAGCGAGATAGTTACCATGTTTGGATGCACTCGGGGGCTTAATGTTAGAAAGATGTGGCAGGAAGTTGAATGCTCTGTTTTAAATCCTGTCCCCCCCTTTTTTTTTTTTTTTTTTTTTTTTTAGTTGGTTTTGGGGGCTGCAGGGTGACTACAGCTGTGCAATGTCATGTACAAATTATTTATTTTAAAGCTAAGTAAATTATTTATTTATAGCCATTTATAACCAAATATATCATTTTATAAGCTGGAAAATATGTAGAATGTGATGAGAAATAATTGTATGAGTCATGGACTCAGTTCAGGTGTACTACATGGCTAAGAAAAGCGCATTTGGAAAGCTGATTTCCTGTCTGAAATGCCTGTTTTGTCTTTGGAGGAGCCTCTTGCTGGCCATTTAGATTATATGGGGTGGTGGGGTCATGTAGTTTAAAAAAAAAATTCATTCAAATGTTGAACTCATCAACTTAACTGTTGGAAAGCTAATTTTGAGAAACAAATCTTAGCTAATGCATCTTTAAGTTAGTCTGACTCATAGACCCGTCTCTCCCTAATATCAAATTGTGTATCAGATTACAATCAAAATTAATTAGTTGTGGTAACATGTATAGTTTACATAGATAATTAAATTGAGTAATTGGGATTGCATCTGTATTCCTTCAATTTTTTTAACCACCTAGAGTCTGTCATGATCTGTAATCACCTTCCTTTTTGTATTTTTCCAGACATATAAAAGAGACGGACATGACCTGCACATGACCCACAAGATCGGCCTGGTCGAAGCACTTTGCGGCTTTCAGTTCGTCCTGAAACATCTGGATGGCAGACAGATCATGGTGAAATATCCAGCTGGCAAAGTCATCGAGCCAGGTCAGTGATGTGCGAACGATGTGCTCTGTTCAGTTATGAGCGGTTTATCATGCCATGCAAAGGGGTCATTTAAAATAGGTGTGTGTGTGTGTGTGTGTGTTCTGCAGGTTCAGTCAGGGTTGTGAGAGGTGAGGGAATGCCACATTACCGCAACCCCTTTGAGAAAGGAGACCTGTTCATCAAGTTTGAAGTTCAGTTCCCAGAGAACAAATGGATCAGCCCAGAGAAACTAACGGTGAGCGTGATGGTGTATGTTTTGATCGGTCCTTTTGTTCGAGTCTTGATTCTGAGCATATGCTAAATTGAGTCCAAATTGTAAATACTTTGAATAAATTTGTCTGCAAGTTTCAGTGAAGTTCGAACACAAAGATATTTGAACACATTTTTACCCATGTGATGTCTGTTTGTTTTGATTTTAGCTTGTCTATTGAAGTATAAATATGAACAAAACCTTGTGTAGCTGAACAATGGAATGATTTGCGGAATGTTGTATAGCAAAAGGATGTTTTTCTGACGAGATTAAGATTGAGCTATGATGCTAAGCATGTCCAGGCTGATTGTCTGTAGTTAGCTTTCAGTTTTCATTGAATTATTTTAGTAATAAGTTTCACCTATGAGCCAGAGACTAGTGAATTTCCCCACCATTTTGTTGAGCTCGAAGAGCCTTGGCAGCATGTTTTTAAGCTATTACCCCAAGCTAAACAGTTATAAATTAAAGTTTGATTAGAGGGCAGGGTATGATAACGTTCAGACTGATAATCATCTCTACGGCTGCAGGAATTGGAGGACCTGCTGCCATCGCGCTCCAAGGCTCCCGTAATCTCCGACGACGCAGAGGAAGTGGACCTGCAGGAATTTGACGTCAGCCAGAGCTCATCCGGCAGCCATCGGCGCGAAGCTTACAACGACAGCTCTGACGAAGAGGGCGGCCATCACGGCCCGGGGGTGCAGTGCGCCCATCAGTAAGCATGACCATGCCAACCTGTCTGGATCCAGAGAAGAAGAAATGTTCTAGTTGCACAACATCAGATCAACAAACATGTTCTGTTTTTTGTTTTTTTCTTCCGTCTGATTGGGGTTCGCGTTACACAGCGGTAGTGCGCTGCTTTCCCTGCACATATGAGCCCGTAGCTCCTCCCCTTCCCTCTCTGGCACCCTCCCCTTTTAGTTCCCCATACAGGCAAACTCGTATCAGACGGAGGAGAAGATAAAAGGTCATTTCTCTTTTACTTGGTGTGTAACTTGCATTTTGTTCGTGTTGCTGCTGTCGGCATAGTGTTTAAAGTTAATTTAAAACTAATCCCAATGTGCAGTTCTGGCCATGGACTCGAGCCTCTATTTGTGAAGTGTGTGTTTGCGCGTGCGAGAGAGAGACCGTAAAAGAGAAAAGTCCTTTAAATAAGAAACCCCCTTGGGACAGTATAATAAACATAATTTTTTTTAGGTTGGTTTGTATGTATTTGTGCTTGATTTTTACTTTTCTTTGTAGATTTTTACTTTTCCTTTCTGCTATATTTTAAGAATTGGAAGAAGTCTACAGCATTGTGTATAAAATTAAGTGTTTGTCATTTAAGCTTTGAGCTGCAGTTATGATTAGTTTAAATAAAACATTTACGTGCCTGTATCTGTCTTCAGCCCAGGTGCATGCTGGGAAAGCACTGAACCATCCAAATATTAAAAATAAAATAATTGTATGATGACACTGGGTGGAAAGCAGCTGTAGGCATATACCTTCTGTGGAAAATGTTTATGAAGTTAAATAAAAACAGTATGTCTCGGAGCAATGAAGTCTTTCTTTTGCAATATGAGGCTGAAGTTCTGCTGTTCTCAGGTTTCTGCAAAAGGTAGCTTTCAATTTTTGTGCACAATTTACTTTGTGTCTAAAATACAACTGATTTACTTTCATTTTGTGCTGTGTACTTAGTGTTGCAGGTTCTTTAAGCAGAACGAATCAGCTCACATCAAGTCAGTTCATAACTAGCACAAAGCTGCAGCAAAAGTACTCCAAGAGAAAAGTTTATATCCTTAGTGTTATTTTAAGACCTCTCCAGGAATATATTCAGTATGCTGAATGAATGTGGTCCTTGCCAGAGCAACATGAACCCAATGTTGTAGTATGGGACAAAAGACAGTGATGTTACTGGTAATGTGATGGTTTTAGAAAAACACAGCATACATATTTCCTCCTCTTCCCTCACATTTAAGAAAAATTGCAGTTTGTTTAGTTACATTAAATATATAATGAGTAATGTCAACTGAAGCAATACTTAAGCTAAGTTGATCGGTCACAACATCTATGGACATACATTGGAGAACATTTTAACTGTTGTTGCTCTGGAATTTTGCCTTACACTGCAAAAGTGGAAGCATTTACTAAAAGGGTTGTAACAAATATGGAACGTTCCATTTACTTTCTATTAGCATCTGCATTCAAGTCATGACAGGTTGAAGTGGATTTGCTTATTTCTAGACTAGTACCTTCAAAAACCACCAAAAGTAAAAAGGTAAATATTTATTTTTATTATAATATTTAAACATTAAAACCAATATGCTTGAGTTTTAAGACATCAGTAAGTATTGTTCTGCTTGACTTTGTTGCACAGGTACTCCATCAGCTCCTGAAAGCAAAAGATAAATGCAAGTTTATTTAAAAACGAACCACCCACCCACACCACCAGCGATGACGCGTCCCTTACCTTAATCTTTTGCATCTGGCATAATGCCAACTCATCCAGAAGTTCAAGTTTGACCTCATCTTTATTCTCCTCTGACAGAAACAAAGTCTACCAGGCAAACGAGCTACACATTTTAGGAACTACATCTGATTTTTCCATAGCCAAAGCTCCAAGATGAATTACTCTTACCTCTCCAAGAGAAGTGGTGATGGTGGCAGTAGCAAGCCCTGAGAGATCGTCGCTAAATGACCGACTTGGTAGTCTGTAGAAAACAAAAAAAAAAAAAAGATTTCTCTTCACTTCAGAGAACCTCTATCCAGTGCTGTTCGATATTGAAGTCTTACCTCATTTTACCACCTAGAAGAGGAGCTTGGTCGCTCAGCTTCATCACGCGGCCTTGAGTTCTCTTGGCACCGACTGTCGAGACACTTCTGCAAAAGAAACCAGAACTTCACAGGCTTCGAATAGTGAAGGTTGCAGAATTAGTTCTCAAAATAAACCCCTTTAACAATTAGGTTTCATACAATAATTAACCAGTTTTATTCAATGCTGCACTTTAAAAGAAAATATCCAGCAGCACCAACACCAGTATGCAATCAGTTATGGCGCAAGTAAACTAAAATCCATGTACATGAATCCAAACTCATAAAAAGGCAGGATACTGCATCTGTGATTATCTTTAGTTTCAGGGAACATCACTAACCCAAGGTAAAAGTCGGACGGTCAACAGCAGTAAAATAAGAACATATTAAAATAAAGGCTGTAGGTCTTCCCAATGTTAGTCTAACGGGTCCCCCAGAATTATACTTTATGTTATACACTTGATTGCACCCGATAATGAAAAAGATTTTATACCCTACTATGTATTAGACCAACTGTGACTCAGGGATACACATGCACCAACTCATGTCTGAACTTGTTTTCGATCAACAATTAAAGTAGAACACCAGCATCTTCCTGGAAGTTGTCTGGACTACATTTAAAGCAGCATGAACTGCCGTTGTGGAGTCTACCTCAGATTTCCAGTGCTGTTACTGGGCTGCATTTTCTTCCTGGGCCTTCTCTGTATTCAAACAGAGCAAGAAAAGGCAAGTCAAGTTAGACAATTATTTAAAAAAAAAATAAAAAAATGAAATCAGTGTACACTCCATGTGAAGGCTTTGTACCTTATCATCCATTTTTACCAGACCTGTGGATCTTTGTGCTGCTGCCGTTGTGGCACTCGCTTTACCTTAAGGACAGCATGAAGAGTCAGAAAAATCTAAACTGAAAGATGAGACTTCTACATTTAAACATTTTGAACCTGAACAAAGCTCTCCGGTGCTTCCATGAATAGTTTCTTCTTTATGCAAACGGTCAATTTCTTCTCAATAGTTGTTTTTTCAACCAAGACATCAAAAAACCCTAACTAGAGTGGTTTGTGTTTATTTTTTTCCAGTGCATATTTAAAGGCCTTGCTAAACAGGAGTTAAAACATAACCTTCTCCTTAAGTTTCCACCAACTTAGAACAACTAGTTTCACATTACAGTGTACAGCAAGGCCACAATTTCAACATGAGAGCTGGCATTAACATTTGAATGGGCTTCAACAACTTTAAAGCAAAATCAAGTGGGTTATTAATACACATTCCTCTACATAGCTTGTATACATTGGAACAAAAAGGTCACATCTCCAGGACCATGGTGCAGCATATAACAGCAAAAAAGACCACAGAATGTGAATACACAGTGTGAGAACAGAGCAGGACAGTAAATACACAGAGCATGGGCTGTAACTTGAAAACTACTGGCATAATGTTCCTTTTGATGGCACAAACAGCACTAATGAACCAGACCAAGTACCATAAGTTTCTGTTGGTCTTTTAGAAAATGGATCATTCTAGGTTTCTGGGGTCAAAAAAAAGTTTCTGTAATTTGTGCAATACATAAAACACAAACAATGCATCAAGTTTAGCATCATTTCATTGCTACAGATTCTCAAACAGACAAATTATTTCTCAAAACGTTTAATGTATATTAAAATAAATAAATAAATTGCAAGTTTGCCACATCTGCCAACACCACCATGTTTGCCAACATGTTTACTTCCTCTCTGACTACTGAATAAATAGGTCGTGTGATCACCTCTTTTGCTGGGCTTTCTGCTGAGGGGCTTGCTAATCTCCGGAGACACAGACTGCGACAAAATATACAAAAAATATATATATATATCAAAGATAAAAGGCACATAAAATGAGCAAAAGAAAAACAAAACTGCAATTGCACAAACTGACCACAAGGTGGAGACATTTCACACAAACTCACCCCGATTGCTATTGTAACTTCCCCAACAGACGTTTCTTGCGCTGGAACACAGCCATGTTAAGTAGCAGCTTTAAAATTGTATATATTTAATCTACAGAAAAGTGAGTTAATTTAAGCCTACCACTCATAATATCTTTAATCAGCGTGGTATGAAGAGACTGAGGCAGTTTCATCATCTCTATCTTCACAGCTCGGTCCAGTGTCGCCATTAATTTGTCCATTTTGGCCTCCATTTCATTTATCCTTTCTTGTGCTGTTACAAAACAAAAATTCAGCCTTATAACACAGGGATTTGTTCATCATAAACACGATATTAATGGTACTGTGAAAGGGGAAACAACCTTCCTTCTCAAACTGCTGAATGAAAAGTGCTTTCCTTTTCCTGAGTTTATCAGCTGCTTGTTCTCTCTGGAGACCTTCAGAGCTTTGGCTTCCTTTACGAGTTCTTCTAGCAGCCATCTTCTCAAAATCACACCTTCCTGCTGAACCTGGCTTTAACTAGCTTTCATTGCCTCGCTCCTGAACATGGAGCTCATCATTAGGCTAGTGAATGTAATTAACACCAGGTGTAGCAACAATCAGCAGGATAAACTTAAAGATGAAATTCTTTTGGCTAAATCTCAAATGCCTCATTCTGTTTTGTATTTGTGCATTACAGGAAAGGTTGTTAATCTATTTTTCTTGGTGATTTAGAAGAAATTTGTGAGAGGGTTTTCTGTCTCAACATGCCTTCAACTTAGCTAATTGTCCTTCCTGAATTAAAGTGGGTGTGCTACATTCAGGAAACCACTAAAATGTCCAAGACCAAGGTTGGGAATATGCAAAGATGTTAAACATTTGAATGAAATCCACATGGTTCCACCCAGAGAAATCCCATTATACACTAGAATGGACATTCTGTGTCGAACATATTTGTGAGCCATAGGATCATCATCATCATCATCATCATCATCATGATGCCATCTTGGATAGCTGATTTTTCAAATGACAGGTAAGTGAACTGGGTATCTATGGAGGAAATTCAGTGAAAGAGGCATGAATGCTTTGCCATTAACTGCACCTGTTATGCCAACAACTAATAGAAAATAAGAGGAATCACTTTCCACAAGAAAGAACTCAAGTTCAAAACCTTTTATCCAAAAATATGCCTCGTCATCTTTTCCAAACCATATTACTATAATAATGATTGTGTTAAAATAAAGATACATGGTTTTGAAACCACTGAGATGTCATAACACCTCGAAGGAGATGCAAATGCGGATAGCATAGTTTATTAGGAAAACCAGGAAAACAAATCCAACATGATTCAGAAAATGTGGTCAAGACACAGTGATAAAGTCAGGGGATTGGCGAACAGCAGCACAAAAATCCAACCTCGTGAAACCAGGAAAAACCAAGTGTGTTTAAAAAAAAAAAAAGCATAAGCAATAAACAGTCTATCCACACTAAGGAAGTACAGTCAGGTCCATAAGTATTTGAACAGGAACACAATGAACACTTGGGATAAGAATCTCTGTAATCCAGCTTGTCATAACGTCCAGTTTTTTTTTTTTAGTTGAGCAAACGCTGGTTTCTTTCTTGTTGGCTATAAACTTATGAAAAACATGCTTGAACATTGACACACCTGTTTGACATGTTCAGAGTGATCACAAATCTGTCATTATTTTCATTAGTGCTAAGCATTATTTTGGTGTTAAGACAAATATATATCAATATAGTTGACAGCACTGTATACAAAATGGGTTACTAATGACAAGAATCAGCTACCCAATATGACCTCTAATTGTGTCAGAAGTAAACAGCTATCTAGCAATTATGGGATATCTATGGTTCTGCCTTCCTACTTGGAACTATTTTTAAAGAGAAATGTAAGGTGCAAGGTGGTTTATAGAACATTTAATTGTCCTCCTGTACCCCTTTGTCACATACAGGGAACTGGTTCTCAAAGTGGTTCTGTTCAGGATTCTTTGCCAGCTAGTGAACCAGCCCATGTTTCTATCAGTTTTGAGAGGAACCATTGTAATCTGGGATGCGTCATCAACAGGGGGAGTTGCACAACACACAGCAGAGGTAAACAGTAGTAGCAAGATGTCAGATCACATTGATCACTTGCAAACTTTTGTTCTGTTATTGCAGATATTTGTCCTTGATTTATCCTTGACCTTGATCCTCTCCAAACTAATGACACCCCCACTGATGATGTCATGGTACCCACTGGAAAAATCTTTTGGTTCCATCTGGGAACCAACTTTTCAGATTCCAAACCAATTTATTTTTGGGCAAAATACTCTGAACAGTTTGAATTTTGGAGTGATCCGGAACGGAACTCATTCCCTGTTGGTGGAAAAGGGGTACTAGAGGAACCACACACAAATAAATTGCATGGTTTCAAGGTTTTTTTGTTTGTTTTAAACTACAGTGTTTTAAGGTTTCCAAATATCTTTTTCCCAAAAGTTCAGTGTTACAGTGAATGTATTTTATGTGATGGTACAAATTCAGTAACAGAACATTACTGAATGTATATATTGTGTGGATCTGACAATTTACACTCTACTGCTATACTTTTACAGACCTACTGATGAACTGTCTTTTTCTGCGAGCACTTTCAGATCAAATGAAGCTCCTGTGTGAATAAGAACTCATTCTGTTTTGGCTGTGTATTAAGATAATTATATCCTGAATCCTAAAGTTGTAAAAGTTCTTATATTTTTACAATTCTTATAAATTCTACTGATTAATTAAAGGGAGAAAACCTTAAATTTATTTATTTCTCTAAAAGACTAATAATAATAATAATAATAATAATAATAATGAAAAATAAAAAAAGAGCAAAAGCCACAAAATGGTCATTTAACAGTCTTCATTTTAATGACAGCTTTAATTTGGTGTTTAGATTACAATTAACATTAGTCAAATTAAACGTTAATTGAAGCAATGCAAAATGAGTGTAAACATTGAACAAAAAAAGTGGATGTACATGAACATCCACAAATAAAAGACAAACTCGGTGAAATGCAGTGACGATAAGGCTGTAGTCCAATCTTTGAGATTAGACTAGATTAGAAGTTCAGATAATCAGTAAAATATAATGAGATCATGGACATCAAATTACAATCCATTTGGAATGAGACTGCATAGATGACTGCATCATCTCTGGCCATCATTTTTGCTCAGGAGGATAAATCTCATGACGTTCACGGCAGTCGCATTTTCAAGGTGTTTGCAGCATACACGATATTGCAAGCACATATTTCTGTTCGAGTTTTGTGAAACGGTTGAAAGATGATGCACAACATTTTCCAGAACAAGGAATATTGTTTTAGCAATGAGTTGTGTTTTTTTGTTGTTTTTTTATAAATCATGATAATTTTGTAAACTGTGATAAAAGGTAATTGGCAATTCTCTAATGTGCAATAAATTTGCTTTTTTTTTTTTATTTTTTTTTTTTTATAAAAACTTCATTACAAAACCACATTTTAAAACCAAAAAGGACATGAGAGCAGTGACACAACATGCCTGACGGCAAAGAAAAAGAAAATAAGCTGCAGATTTTTAAACATGTTTACAGTATGTTTAGTACACAATGTTAATCTTTAGGGAAAAGAACTACTTCAATCATGATAAAATGTGCGTTTCTGACATTACATCAACACTGTCCCGGTGTGCGTTACTTAATGCTGCGTACAGCAGTTTCCCTGGGAAGTGCTAAAGAGTTTTAAATAGAGCAGAGATCATTATGCAGCCCCTCTCTTCACATCCCTTATTAGTAAAAGTAAAAAACTATTTAAGACAGGAATCCGAAAATAAGAAAATGTAAAACTTTCTTTTAAATGTGCGTTAGATTATTGTTAACTAACTTCTTAGCTAGTTTCGGTACTAGTTTCACCAGCATAATTTAGTAGTTTGTGTTGGCTAGTTTGTTCGCAAATGGTTTTAATTATAATCACAGTTAACTAGCTTACCATCAGCCTTACTACTTTATGCAGTATAATCACCTTAAATATTAGTATAATGTAATGCTAGTTTGCTAGCAAACATGGCCATTGGTTTTAATTACATATTTGCTTGCGGAACGTTAGCTAGCTTATTAGCGGCCCTGGCCACTGCTTTTAATTACGTAACAGTTAGCCGAACATTAGCTAGCTTGCTAGCTGACTGGCTACAAGGGTTAGTTACATAGATTGTAAGGCCATATTATTTTCATTTCTAAGGGATATAACTGCAGGGGCTTTGTATACCATAAAGGAGGTCCAAATAAATATATTAATATGTAAAGTCATCTGACAAACCTAATTTTGCATTTAATGTGTTTTAATGAAGGTGAGTCATGTTATAAATACTGAAAAAAACCCAGCCTATTTTCAAGAAGGAGCTTTTTAATCATTTCATGCTTTAGTGTTAGATCTTTCACAACTAAACTACATTGACTCCATCCTATTCCTAATTATTTTACAATAGCACAAAGGCACATAGATCAGGAAACAGTCCTTTTGAACCTTGGGAATTTTAGTAGGGGATTAAAAGCAGATTATGGGGATTTTATGTACATAAAAAGTTACTTAACACCACTGCTACTTGTGTTCGTGTGTTAAGTAACATTTCGGACGCGTCCCGTCTGGTTTGCCTTCAGCAGCTCAGGCTTGGACGCTGCACTGAGGGTCCTGTAGGTCCGAGTACTCCTTTAAAAACCGGATGTGGAAATCGCGCACCTTCTCCAGGAGCACCTTCAGCTTTTCATGAGACGGCAGGATGGTCATTCTGAAATGAAACGGCACAGGAATGCAGTACAGAATTAGATATACACAGTTCCCCTTACAGCCTGCACAAGAACAAGGCACTTCTTGTTCCCAAGAATTTCAGCACATGCAAATCTAAGGCCAAGCTTCCCATGTGGAAGGCTTTTAAAAGTTTTGCATAGTTGAAAAACATGGCATTAACCTCAGATGATTAATGCCATTTGAGCTCTTGATAAACCGATTCTGATTCAACAGAACACGAAGTCAAACAGATTCTAACACAAACAGTTATTAAACCAAGTTCAAACAACCTACACCATCACACAATGCGTAATTGCAGCCTATTCTGCAGATGGCTAATACCTGTAATCAAGATGGGTAATTAGTAGGTAAGGAAAAAATGAACACTTTCAGAAAAGATCCAACACTAAACCTGTATGATCTCTAACAGACAGTGTAGCTTACCTTACACTTTATTTGATTACAAATTCATCTGATTGTTAATTTTGTAAACAGACTCACCAATTAATCAGTGTTACACCTCAGGCAATGCATTATGGGTAATATGGGCATGCTCTGTGACATACTGGTAAATATGGGCACATTATAGATAAATAATTATCCTTAAAACAGCTGCTTTTCTAATAAATACACAAACTAGACATGATTTGAGGAATCTGGGATAGGCTACAGGATTGAGGAGCACTGGGAGATCAGGAAGTAAGAGTACCTGAAATGGTACGTTCCCTCTCTCTGTCCGAAGCCGCTGCCAGGAACCACGCAGATTCCCTTTTCCTCAAGGAGTCGCAGGCAGTACAGCATGTCTGGCTGCATTCCCAAAGCCTGCACATGAATAAAATCAGTACATCATACCACAGGTGAACAGGCGTTGCATTTCAGTTGCATTTTATACATCACAGCACGCCTGTCTTTTTCTATACGCTGATTTACACAACATTATACACCCTTTGCACTTGTAATTGAGTTGACTAAGTCAGAGACGAAAGCCAAGGTTCAGGCTACAGTATGAAGCAGGCAGGACTTACTTTAGCTTCTTCCACTGCTTTTGGAGGAATGAAAATCTGAGGGAACGCGTACATGGCCCCCTGCACTGGATTACACTTGATCCCAGGCACAGCATTGAGGATCTGCTCTGTTAATTTGGCTTTATCTGCTAAAGCGCCCAAGACTGCTGCTTTTTCCTGAAACGCACAGCCGTACACATATATTTAATGAAGAATGTCCGAAGTAAGAAGGAACGCAAAATTACACAAGCCCATCGCAAACCTTGTGGAATTGCATGAAGGACGGCTCGTCTGGCTGAGGAGGATTCACGATCACGTCCATGGCAACCTGTCCGGCCAGGGGGGGACACAATCTGACGGAAAACAGCTTCACCAGCTGGGCCTTGACCTCCGGGTCCAGGTTAAGGATCTCCATAAATCCTCCTCTGAATCCACACCTGAGGAACACAGTTAGGAGTTAGAGATCATCTCTAGAGCACGCCATCAGGGTTTAAGCACTTTATTAGCACAGAGATTTAAAAGAATTCCCCAAAAATTCCAAAATGGATGCGGAAATACTCCAGTGTTTTTCCAACCTCAGGAACCATTACATTACTGCATCATTAGCGTATGATTTACCACAAGCAGTCGTTTGAACATGTTTCCTGCTGGAAGTCACCGATTTCATGTTAAAATGCTGAATCTTCAGAATTGTAAAATGTAATTTTAAGAATATATCTTCGATTTTGTTCTCATTTTCAGGTTAAGGAATTAATTTAGGTAGATATCAAATAAAAAAATTGAGCAACAAACTCTTCCCCCATGTTGTGTATTGTAAAAATATCAAGTATTGTGAAATACAATAAAAAAAAAATTCAAGTATTATGAAACACAATCCTGCTAATGGCTAGTTCTACTCTGCATTTACTGTGCACTCTGTCTTTTATACCAGCCTATATCTATAAACCATAAAAGACTAGGACATATTTTCTTAAGGATAGCCAATTTTATTTTTTGTTGTTTAACATCCACTAAAGTTATAGCTGCTGCTGTTCCCTGACCAGCCTGTAGTTTATTTTTACTCTCTTGAAACTAAAGCAAAAAAGCATACACATGTTCTGAACTTGAAAACTTCAAGTTACAGCTTTACCCTTGACTGTTGCACAAAGCGCTGACAATGGAGACTCCTTCCATAAATGTTAAGTAAACATCTCCTTACAGAAATCTTCACCACGTCAATGATTACGCACGTTTTAATCCGTTTATTGAGCTGTAACTGTAGAAACAATAACATGCTTGAGCAAGCACATATAAACCTGTGTTCTGCTGGCAGTTTAATAACAGGAAGAGAACAGTATGTAAACTACAGCTATGCTTTTCCAGTCTGTCAGCATTTTCAAGACAATCACCTCAGCCTCTTTAGTGAATAAGAACTGAGCCAGATATCTCTATTGGGGTTTTTTCGGCCTTTGATTACTTCACAGCGTTGTACTGGACAGTATTCATACGCTGATATGACTACACTATGCTCAGCTCTTTGTCTGCTTTGCCATTATGTGTATTTATTATATATTCTTTGCACTTTGTCGTCCTGTAAAGTGTATACGAGTTCAAATCCACTGGAGTGCACGGGAAGTCCTGGTCAGAGTGTTTCCTGTTTGTGGTGTCACATGTGCATTTTAGTTTAGGCTGCAGTAAGCATTAATCTGCCTGCAACATGAGGGGTGGGTGTGTGTGTGTGTGTTTAAGTCTGGGTAGAATTTCAGAGCTGTGCTGACTCGGATGGCTGTACTTACTCTCCTGTGTAACCTTTGGAGGTTGAGTGGAAGGAGGCCAGCTCCATGCTGTTAAAGTACTCTGGCCCCATTTCATACAGCACCTTCTTAAAGGAGTGGAACTGGCAGTCGGGAGCATAAACATTATCCTGATACACCTGCAGGGTTAAAATCAGGCATATTAATGCTGAGGTAATGAGCAGCAAACATCAGAACTGCTTCATTGTACAACCCTCCAATTCACTAGTCTAATTATAATCCCGGTTTCACTGCTTAACAAACGTAACCAAACATTTTAGCCTCTCGTATCTGAGTTCTGCTTAACGTCAAGCTCGAAGCAGCACAAGAGCCACTAATCAGAGAAACTAAACGGCTTTTCCTCCTGTTGTCTTTAGATCATTACCTCATCAGCCATAACAAAGAGGTTTTCCTCGTAGGCGAAGTGCAGGACGTCCTCGATACACTTCTTGCTCTGGACCTGACCTGTTTACACGGGGGAGAGGAAGAACGGGGAGATAAACAGAACGGTACACTCAGTACAACAAGCAAAATATAACGGATTCATTTACTCGAATCTCATTTGTTATACATTTTATGCACTGAGTGTTTTGGGCTTTGTTTTTATACAGAGAATAACTTTTCTGAAACTTGTAGTAGGATTTTTTTTTATCAGTTCTGAATGAGTATTTACATAATGACAATCTAAACTATACACTAGTGTACACACACACACACACGGGTTTAATTCCAGCAGTTTTTATGATCATTAATCCACTTGTAATGCAGTATCAACGCATCATCTTTTAATAAATAAAAAAGTATCTGTTGGCAAATTGCTGTGGTTTAAGAGGAATAAGACAGTACTCTATTATTATATGCAGCTCATAAGAATTAGAGAATGCTGATCTTTTTATTACACACCTGAGCAGGTAATCCAGGCCAAGGAATGCTAATTAAATGTTTCAAGAAATAAACAGATCTGGAAAGCTGGATACCTTTTCCAAGCTTCCTTTCTATGAGCTATGAGATTAGTTATATTTCCTGAAGTCTCTATTAATCAGGCCTTTAAAACCTAAACTTACTGAACAGAAAAGATGTGCATTTCAACTCTGCAATCCAGATGTTTAGTTTAGTCATTAAAATAATGGATGGTCTCACCGGTGGGGTTGCCGGGGTTGATGATGCAGAGGACTCGGGGCTGGCAGTGCTGTTTAGCAGCCTGGTATGCTCTGTGGAGCTCGTTGACATCCAACGCCCAGCAGTTGTCCTCGTCCAGGTAGTAATTGATCTGCACGGCACCCAGCTCAGAGATGGCAGCTGAGTAGAGTGGGTACTGAGGGATGGGGATCATCACCCCTGTACGGTTACGACCTTCACCCGACACCAGCAGCTTCAGAACAGTCTGATGAACAAACAAATCGAAAAATTAAAAAAATCAGTGTTTCAGTACTTTGTAACCCGAAGTAGCCCAAGGAGTCGCCTTACCACTGTAGCACTGATTATAAAGAACAAATAAATCTGTTTGGGGTCACATACAGTATGTTCCTTTTAGAGATGTACCATTAAAAAACCTACAAATTACTAGTGTACATACAAGAGTGACTATTATATGAAAACTGGTACATCAAGTCTTTACATTAGACACATAAATAAGGCAAAGTACATTTGTGGAAGATCTGCTGTTGCTGCGTAATTTCCCTGCATGTCACATCCTGATCTTTATCCAGTTTTCGTTTCAATCCTATGCTGTGGGTCATTCAAGTATACATTTGAAGAAATATAGCTCATGTGCCATTTGGGAAAACATTAGGTACAAACTAAAGCATGACTATAGTATTTTGTGCCGCACGTCCATCGTAAGAAGCCCACATTAAGGCATGCACAGCTTGTGGTTGTATCGAGACACCGCAGAACCGTATGCTGCAATTTGACAGGGGTGGGGGGGGAATAAAACAGCTGGAGGGTAGGATCCAGCTCATGGAAAGTAGCTTGCCCATGCATGCTCTAAAGGGTGAGACACAGTATCGGTGTTTGCACACTGTGAAATATAAAAATACCTCATGAAATCGCTGTGGAACTAATATGACTTGAATATGGATTACAAGTGACATTCATATGGAAAATGCTACAAGCTTAGGGCTGATCTTAGGGCTGGGCCAACTTGGTTCATATTCTAGGACACTACCTTCCAGTTTGCCCGGTCTCATCAACAGTGACGTGTTGTGACATTAAAGCAAGAATGTGCTTGTGTGACATTTGTTCACTTTGTCTTGGTAATTATGTGTGATTTGTAAATGTTTAGTGTGTTCCCTGAGCACGCAGCTGGATTAAGGATTGTACCATGATGCCATCGCTGGCCCCCGTCGTGAGGAACATGTTGTCCGAGTTAGCTGGGACTCCCTGATCTCTCTGCTCGATGTAGGCTGCGATGTCCTCCCGGATACACTGCACGCCCTCACTGGAGCTGTATGCACCTAACACACACACACACACACCCCAGGAGATATCACTTACTGCTGCAAAACTACTGTGTCATTAGTCATGGTCAGTGTTCACATCCTGTGCTGTGTGATTTACAGCACCGTGTACAGATCGTGTACAGATATTTCAGTACTGAAATAAATACCACACCTTCTGAAGAATGGAGCATTGTGGGTAGTGAGCATTACTCTGGGGGTTTTTTGGGTGCATTTTAACCTTAGAAAGTGGCACACAACATATTCTCTTCATCTTCTGTCCTTTTTGTCCGTTTTACACTCTCCATCTGTGCGTCATGATTTTTTTTTCTTCCTTTCTGGCTGCCAACAAACAATCTTTCCGTCCATGTCTGTCTCTCTCGCTCCCTTTCTCTCTCTCTCAATGTGACACCATCTGTCTCTCTACCTTGCTGTTCATGTGTCTTTCTCCCACAGGTTTTTTATTTTTCTCAGTCAGCACCTTCTTTCTGTTTCTCTTGCACTGTCTCTTTGTGAATTGACATTTTGTTTACATTCGCAAAAGCGCTCTCTCTCACTCTCTCTCTCACACACACACACACACACACACACACACACACACACACCAATGCTTTGTCCCCCGCAGCCCTGCAGGATGCGCCGTGCTCTCCACTTTGCGTCCTCAGGGAAACTCGGGCTGTCCATGAGCTCAGGGAACGTGCAGAGAGCCACCACCTGAAGACACATCAGATGAAAAGTTTGTCAACTGCAGTTCTGGTCAATGTTGGAAATAATCATGTTTTGTATTATCCTAGGTTTAATCAATCGAAAGACCGCTACATCATCATTTGCACAGATCTGTTTCCGTCACACTGTTACATGTTCTGCATTAATCTGACCATAATGTTTGGATCACATCACAGCCACGATTTATCACATAAAAACACACAGAGAAAACTGATCTGGAACCTCAGACTGGTGCAAAGACCAATACTGTGAACAATAAACAAACAATCAGCTATTTTGTGCAGCAGGTTATTGGACAAACAATTACAGCTGACCGTTAACAGAAAGCAAGACGGATTTTCACTACAGGCTTTGAAAGCGAGTGGAATAAAACTGCAGGATGATTGCTTAAGAGGCCAACAGGGGCATTTTGGCAATGCTAGGTCACGAATTGTGTCTTCTGATTACAGGCCAAGAGGCTTAATAAAACAACCAGTGTACAACTATATCATGTATTAATGGTGTAATACTCACTTTCTGCATGTCTATAAGGACATTGGCATTAAGCCTGGGTCTATGGTAGCTCAGTGGTTAAGACGTTGGACTAGTGATCGGAAGGTCGTGAGTTCAAATCCCAGCACCGCCAAGCTGCCA